>OZ012740.1:657422589-657905089 GCA_963859935.3 Lathyrus sativus
TCTGATGTATGGCACAACAAATGCTCAGAATTGAAGACCGCTCAGGAAACAACCACCTTGTGGAAAGACCGTTTCGAGGCCCTGCAGAGGAATAGTTCACTATGGTTGAAGAAGGAAGCTCAGCTCAATGAACTTTTGGATACGTATGAGGATTCTCTTCGTTATTACCAGCCGACCCTAGACATGTGTCGCGCTAGGTATAAAAATCTAGTGGAGCATTGCAACCTTATGATCCGTGATATCCCATGGAGGTTGGAAAGCGTAATTCAAGACTTGGAAGGAAATGATATTCCTCCTTCCATCCATCACTTTATCTGGCTCTGCGACCAAATGGTTAGAAGATTCATGTCCGAGACAAAAAAGCTTGAAGAACGTCTTCGGAAGAAAGATTTTTAGTTCATTCAGTATTTTCTCGTAGCATGAGTTTTTATTTTGCAGCTTATCGAACAATCAGTTGTATTGAATCTTCCCTCAAAATTAATGAAAGTTTGCTTTTTGGCTTAAATTGTGCATTCCTTACTATTCATTTATAGTTCCATAATACCATTGATAATCATAAATCTTGAAAGTCCCTTGAACATCATTCGAGCATTGCATATACCCACGCATCATTTTTGCATTCCCTGAAACCCGACCTCATACCGCTTGCCATTTCAAAAGAAAAGAAAGAGAAAGAGCAAGCTGACTTCTCAACGTTCATACAACACAAGAGGGAACCAACGAAGATTCATGGATCAAGTACAACAAGAGTTGCAGGAGTTTAGGGAAAAGATGACGCAATTCATGGAAACAATGCAAGGGGTAGCCAATGGGCAGGAAAAATTGAGAACTCTGGTTCAACCATTGATAGCTCGAGTGGATGGCAGTGGTGTTTTGCACGGAGGAACTACTGTTGTTCCTCCTCCGGCTAATGGTAGCACTTCGCAGGCCAATGGTGGTCCAACTGTAGTCAATCTTCCGGGTGGAGAAAACCAAGATGGAATTCCCATCCCAGTTGCGGCGGGCGTCGTGCCTGTTAATAATGGTCCTCAGTGGAACCAAGATGATCAAGATGATGTCTTCTCTATGGGAGACCTTGGGGCAGGATTACGATCTAACGCTAATAGAAGGTTCGATGCAATCGAAGAAAAGATGAGGAGCATTCTTGAAGGCCAGAATACTATGGGTCTTGACATGTCCAATCTGGGATTGATTCCGGGACTTAGAATTCCTCCAAAGTTCAAAGTGCTAGATTTTGATAAATACAAAGGAACAACATGTCCAAGGGTGCATCTTCCCTCCTATTTCCGAAGGATGTCTGCATACTCCGATGATGAGAAGTTGCTGATGCACTTCTTTCAAGATAGCTTGTCAGGTCCATCTTTAGAATGGTATATGGGACTGGAGCCGGTCCATATCAGAAGTTGGAAGGATTTGGCAGAAGCTTTTGTCAAACACTACTAGTATAACAGTGACCTAGCACCGAATCGTGTATAGTTACAGAACCTATCACAAAGGAACAATGAAGGATTCAAGGAGTACGCCCAGAGGTGGCGCGAGTTGGCTGTGAGGGTTCAACCTCCAATGGTGGAGAGAGAACTCATCGACTTGTTTGTAGCTACACTACCTGGCGTGTATTATGAGAAATTGATAAGCAATATGTCTGGAAGTTTCTCAGATTTGATCATCACAGGCGAGAGAGTAGAAAATGGGATTAAATTGGGTAAAATACAAGCTGGAGAAGGGACCTCATCTGGAGGTGGAAGAAAGAACTTCGGTATTAAAAGAAAGGAGAATGAGACAAATGCAATATCAGGTTTTAAGAATCAAAATTGGAACCAGAATCAGAATCAGTATCGCCCACGACCGTACTATCAACAACAACCACAAGTAGCTAGTATTGCCATCCCGACAGTACAGCCTCAGCAACAACCACGTCAACAGCAATGACAACAGCCACAACAACAGAATTATGCGCCAAGACCATATCAAGACCGAAGAAGGATGGTAGATAGGCACTTTCACGCACCACCAATGCCTTACTCTCAACTACTACAACACTTATTACAACTGCAGTTGGTCCAGAAAAGGACGATGGCCCCTCTAAATGGCTCACCACCACCCGGGTATGACGCCAACGCTAGGTGTGACTTCCACTCTGGCGCTCCCGGCCATCATATTGATAATTGCAAAGCCTTCAAGAACAAGGTACAAGACCTTGTTGATAGTAGGGCCATTAATTTCAACCATGATGCGCCGAATGTTGATCAGAACCCTATGCCAAATCATGGAGCAGGTAGAGTAAATGTTGTTGTTGAAGGGGAGGATTTAGATTTTGTATATGATGTTGAAGAATTGAATACTCCTTTAAGTTTTTTAAAATGCAAGTTGTTAGAAGGTGGGGTGTTTCCCCGGGTGTGAAAAGGATTGTGAAAATTGTGCCGCCCATCCTGAAGGGTGTGAGAGTTTGAAGAGTTATATACAGTGTATGATAAACGAAGCTGTTCTGCAGTTTGACAAGATCTGTGAGAAAAAGAATGAGAAGATAGTCAGTAAGAAAGAGGGTGAGGTGGCCACCATCTCTATCCCTTACAAAACAATCACTATTTCTGCGCCGCCAGCGCGACCTACCATCATCTTTACGAAGGCAGGACCTATACCTTATGAAAGCTCCAAGACGATACCTTGGAACTATGGAGCGGAAGTTTACTGCAATGGACAGAAGCAGGAATTAAAAAGCTTGCCTTTGGACTCAGTTGACAACTTGGTGGGAACCGAGGGAATGACTCGGAGTGGGAGGATATTCGCACCTCCCGAAGTAAGTGCAGAAAGAGTTGATAAAGGTAAAGGGAAGGTAGTAGCGGAGGAAAGCTCTCAGGCTGGAGAAAAAGAAGTCGTGTTGAAAGACGCAGAAGAGTTCATGCGCCTAATAAGAAAGAGCGACTATAAGATCGTGGATCATCTACAACAGACGCCTTCAAAAATTTCTATCTTGTCGTTGTTGTTATGTTCCGAGGCTCATAGGAACGCCTTGCTCAGAGTCTTGGATAACGCTTATGTGCCACAAGAAATATCTGTCAATCATTTGGAAGGAGTAGTGGCCCATGTCAATGCAGGGAATGGTTTGGGATTCACTGACCGTGATTTGACACCGAAAGGAAAGAATCATAACTTGGCTCTGCATATCTCTATGGAATGTAGAGGTGTCGTTTTGTCTCATGTATTGGTAGACACTGGGTCGTCATTAAATGTGCTACCCAACAAAGCCCTCATGAAGCTAGACACTCGAGGGATAATATGCACGCCAAGCGATATGGTGGTCAGAGCTTTTGATGGGACAAGGAGGTCCGTGTTTGGAGAGCTAACCTTGCCAATTCAAGTCGGTCCTGAGGTTTTTGATGCGATTTTCTATATAATGGATATCCAGCCGGCATATAGCTGTCTCTTGGGTCGGCCTTGGATACACTCAGCAGGAGCGGTGACGTCAACCCTTCACCAAAAGCTGAAGTATATGGTGGGTGATAACATTGTGACTGTTTGTGGAGAGGAAGACATCATGGTAAGCCATCTGTCCTCATTCAAGTATGTGGAGGACGATGGTGAAATTCATGAAACCCTGTGCCAAGCCTTTGAGACCGTCCAAATCAAAGAGAAAGCAACAGTTGAAGTCAAGGCGCCAGAAGTTGCTATGTCATCCTACAAGGAAGCCCAAGTTGCGGTGAAGTCTGGATCAGCGAAAGGATAGGGGGAGGTGATAAGCGTCCCCAACAAAAAAGATAAGTTCGGATTAGGGTACAGCCCATACGCATCTTCTTCAAGCGCTCCTCGCTACAAAGGACCTATTCAATTCACCAGTGGTGGGGTGGTGTTCGAAAAGATCAACGCCGTATCTGACGAGGAAGGAGATAGTGACTGTGACATGGATGCATGGATCCAGACATGCGTCCCCGGCCAAGGCATGAAGAATTGGACCATGGAAGAAGTTATCACTGTGACTTATGAAGAGTAATTATTTTGTTTTGATTGATGTATTGCCATATGCTCTGCCCGGGGCATAATGGTCTTTATTTGTTGGGCCTTATCTTTTATGTGTGTGAACAACCCTTTTATCATTATCAATCAAAAAGCGTCTTTTCATTCAAAACTTTGTGATCCTTGTTTTTCTTATTTTTATTTCCAACAATAAAATGGCAATGTGGTTTGTGTTTATTTGTTTGCATATCATTTAAGCATAAAATCATCATCTTTGCAGGTTGCACATTTCAGATACCACCGATTCAGACTTGTCTATGACTCGGTGTGACTTTGACAATCCGATCTTTCAAGCGGAAGGAGAGATTGACAAAAACGAAGACCTGCCCGAAGAGCTTGCCAGATTGTTAAAACAAGAGGAGAAGGTCATCCTGCCTCATCAGGAGGAAGTTGAAGTCGTCAACCTGGGAACAGAAGAGGATAAAAAGGAGGTCAGAGTAGGGGTTGCGCTGCAGAATGATATCAAGCAAAGATTGATTGAATTACTCCAAGAGTATAAGGATGTCTTTGCTTGGTCATACGAAGATATGCCCGGACTCGAAATAGATATTGTAGCTCATCGCTTGCCTTTGCGTGAAGAGTGTCCTCCTGTCAAACAGAAACTGAGAAGAACCAGGCTAGATATGGCAGTGAAGATCAAGGAAGAAGTCCATAAGCAACTAGATGCTGGATTTCTTGTTGTGACCAACTACCCTCCTTGGGTCGCTAACATCGTGCCCGTGCCTAAGAAAGACGGCAAAGTCAGGATGTGTGTTGACTATAGGGACCTGAATAGAGCGAGCCCAAAAGATGATTTCCCGCTCCCCCATATTGACGTTCTCGTTGATAACACTGCACAATACTCAGTGTTTTCCTTCATGAACGGTTTCTCTGGATATAACCAAATCAAGATGGCACCGGAGGACATGGAGAAGACGACTTTTATCACGCCTTGGGGGACGTTTTGTTATAAAGTAATGCCTTTTGGGTTGAAGAATGCAGGGGCAACTTATCAGCGAGCAATGGTCACTCTCTTTCACGATATGATTCAACATGAGATTGAGGTTTATGTCGATGATATGATTGCGAAATCCCAAACGGAGGAGGAGCACCTGGTGAATCTTCTAAAGTTGTTCGAGAGGTTGAGAAAGTTCAAATTGAGGTTGAACCCGAATAAGTGTACTTTCGGTGTACGGTCAGGAAAGCTGTTGGGGTTCGTTGTCAGTGAGAAAGGTATTGAGGTCGATCCTGTGAAGATCAAGTCAATTCAAGAAGTGTCGGCGCCAAAGACCGAGAAGGAGGTTCGTGGTTTCTTAGGTAGATTGTACTACATCGCAAGGTTCATATCTCACCTCACATCCACTTGTGAGCCGTTGTTTAAGCTATTGAAAAAGGATCAGGCGGTTATCTGGAATGAGAATTGCCAGAGAGCGTTTGAGAAGATAAAAGAGTATCTACAAGAACCTCGAATACTGATACCTCCGGTGGCTGGAACACCGTTGATAATGTACTTAACAGTTCTTGAGAATTCCATGGGTTGTGTTCTCGGTCAGCACGACGAGGCTGGAAGAAAAGAGCATGCAATTTACTACTTGAGTAAGAAGTTCACAGACTGTGAATCCAGATACTCAATGTTGGAGAAAACTTGTTGCGCACTCGCTTGGGCCGCCAAACGCCTAAGATAATATATGCTAAACCACACGACCATGTTAATTTCAAAGATGGATCCTATTAAGTACGTATTCGAAAAACAAGCACTATCAGGAAGGATTGCTAGATGGCAGATGGTTCTGACAGAATACGACATCCAGTACGTGCCTCAGAAAGCTATTAAAGAAAGTGTCCTGTCAGAATATCTCGCAGAGCAACCAGTCGATGACTACCAGCCAATGAAGTTTGATTTTCCTGATGAGGACATTATGTATTTAAAGATGAAGGATTATGATGAGCCGTTGCGAGACGAAGGTCCAGAGTTGGGTTCCCAGTGGAAATTAATCTTTGACGGTGCTGTTAACTCCTACGGTAGCGGGATTGGGGCAATCATTACGACTCCCCGTGGCTCCCATATACCATTCACTGCAAGACTAACATTCCCATGCACCAACAATGAGGCTGAATACGAAGCGTGTATCATGGGTATCGAAGAAGCAATCGACTTGAGGATCAAGAATCTTGATATCTATGGAGATTCAGCTTTGGTGGTAAACCAGATCAAGGGAGAGTGGGAGACCCGCCAGCCTAATCTGATCCCTACATGAATTACGCCAGAAGGTTGCTACCTTTCTTTGACCGAGTAGAGTTTCACCATGTACCGAGGGCAGAAAATCAGATGGTTGATGCCTTGGCTACATTGTCCTCGATGTACAAAGTAAACTTCTGGAACGATGCACCGAGAATTGTCATCTCACGCCTCGACAGGCCGGCTTTTGTTTTCGCAATAGAAGAAGCTTCTGATGGTAAACCGTGGTTTTATGACATCCAGAACTTTCTCAAGAACCAAGAATATCCGCCTGGGGCATCGGCCCGGGATAAGAAGACCTTGAGAAGATTATCTGGTAACTTCTATCTGAATCCAGACGGTGTACTCTATCGGAGAAACTTTGACTTGGTGCTGTTAAGATGTGTGGACGAAAAAGAAGCAGGTTTGCTTATGGAAGAAGTCCACGAAGGTGCCTTTGGAACACATGCAGGTGGGCATGCCATGTCTCGAAAAATATTAAGGGCGGGCTATTATTGGTTAACCATGGAGTCGGATTGCTTCAAATACGCCAAGAAGTGCCATAAATGCCAGATTTATGCCGACAAGATTCATGTGTCGCCTTGTCCTTTGAATGTCATGTCATCCCCATGGCCTTTCTCCATGTGGGGCATTGATATGATTGGAAAGATTGAGCCAACCGCATCCAATGGACATCGTTTCATCTTAGTAGCCATTGACTATTTCACCAAATGGGTCGAAGCAGCTTCTTACGCCAATGTCACGAAGCAAGTCGTAGCTCGGTTTATCAAAAGGGACATCATCTGTCGATATGGAATACCCGAGAGGATCATTACTGATAATGGTTATAACTTGAATAACAAGATGATGGAGGAACTGTGCCAGAATTTCAAAATCGAGCATCACAATTCTTCTCCCTATCATCCAAAAATGAATGGCGCTGTAGAAGCGGCTAACAAGAACATTAAGAAGATAGTACAGAAGATGGTTGTGACTTATAAGGATTGGCACGAGATGTTGCCTTTTGCTTTGCATGGATATCGAACCTCGGTGCGTACTTCAACTGGGGCAACTCCTTTCTCGTTGGTATATGGCATGGAGGTTGTTCTGCCATTGGAGGTCGAGATCCCATCTTTGAGAGTTCTGGATGACGTCAAGTTGGATGAAGCATAATGGATGAAGAACAGGTTGAATCAACTCAGTTTGATGGATGAGAAGAGGTTGGCGTCTCTTGCGTACGGTCGTCTGTATCAGAGTAGGATGAAGAAAGCCTACGATAAGAAGATGCATCCTCGAAGCTTTCAGACAGGCGATCTGGTGTTGAAGCGGATTCTCCCACCACAGAACGATCATAGGGGCAAATGGACTCCCAATTATGAAGGTCCGTATGTTGTAAGGAAGGTCTTCTTTGGAGGAGCCTTGCTACTTTCAACTATGGATGGTGAAGATTTTACGTCCCCTGTGAATGCGGACGCAGTCAAAAGATACTTTGCTTAAAATAGACCCGCTGGAAAGAAAAAGAAAATCCAGGCAAGAATGGGGCATCTCGGCGAACCATAAAAGGATAGGTTCGGGAAAAAATTAGAGATAAAAAAAATGTAAACCCGCAAAGTTGAAAACCTGAAAGGGCGACTTTGGCAAAAATGGGTATCCCGGTGAATCGAAAACCCGCAAGGGCGGTTCAGGCAAAAGTTAGGGATTTGAAAAGCAAATGACTGCGGCCTGCGCATTGGTCTCTAAAGCATAGTAGATTATGGGAGAACTCGAGAAGCAGTCGTTCAAATCAATCTCTTCAGAAGACGAAGCATCGGAAAGGCGTCGAAGTCATGCGAGTCATAGGTCATTGACTCATTCCTCAAGCGGAGGTTGTATTTGTTGAGTTTATTACTCATTTCCCCAAGCAAAGGTTGATATTGGTTCCATCATTGTCTAATCCCCAGCAGGGTGGGTTTGCTCTTAGCGGAACAATTTTACCCAGAAGTTTGCTCAGAAGACCATCCAGGGTTTGTTTTCCCCAACATTTGTACTAGACGTGTCTAGTCTTTTCCCCGGCGGAATTAATCTTTTCTCTTTAGCATTTATTTTGCTAAAGTGTTTCCTTTGTATTTGCATCATGCATAACATCCTCCCAAATGCGTAGCATTTTCATTTTGTATGGAGCATTACGCCATATTCAAACATATGCATGTAAAACATAAGCTGGGTTGCCACCCCTTTGTTTTCAAGCGTATCTCCAGCAGTTCTCAGTATATTTCTCAATCCTGCGTGGTATCTAGACCTCCAGCCAGGTTATTAACAAATGTGTTCATCTTATCGGTCTCCCTAGCGGAGTCTATTTATTCAAGTTCATGTTTCCCCAACGGATTTCTTCACCCAGATGGTGAATCGACGAATGTTCTTCTGAACTTAGGGTTAAGCCGACCTTCGGGTTCGATGCTCGCTTTTTAGCAAAATGAAGTGACGGTGAAGTCAAATGATTTTGATAGCTAGCGACGAAGTTAGATGCTATTCAAAAATAGACGACGAAGTCAGATGATTTTAATTGACGACGAGGTCAGATTATGAAGAGAATTGACGACGAAGTCAGATTATATAGAGTATTGACGACGAAGTTAAATTATGAATACAATTGATGGCAAAGTCAGAGTATGAAGAGAGTTGACGGCGAAGTCAGGCCATGTAGGGAATCGACAGCGAAGTCAGATCATGAAGAGAGTTGATGGCGAAGTCAGGTTATGTTGAGAGTTGACGGCGAGGTCGGATTATGTAAAGAATTGACGATGAAGTCAGATTATGGAGGGGTGACGGTGAAGTCAGGTGTCCTATCAATTTGATGTTAAGGACTGACAGCGAAGTCAGATGTTTTTTAAATTTTATGTGAGAATTGATGGCGAAGTCAGATCATGTAGAGGGTTGATGGCAACGTCAGAATGGTTTGAGAAATAACGGCGAAGTCAGATGATTTTAATTGACGACACAGTTAGATTATGTTGTAAGTTGATGGCAAAGTCAGAGGAAATGGAGGACTGATGGCGAGATCAGATGTTCTACCAATCAGATGTTTTACAGATTATGTTGAGTATTGACGATGAGGTCAGATCTCACATATTTGATGTTGAGTTCCAACGGCGAAGTTAGATGCTATTAAGAGCTGACGGCAAGGTCAGATGTTTGCATTTGATCTACGACTGATGGCGAAGTTAGATGTTCTACCTGATATAGGTGCCTGACGGTGATGTCAGAAGTTTCATTCTGCGGTTGACAAATTTTTGGGTTCTTTTGTATTCAATCACCTTTTACCTCGAATGTTTGAAAGCGTTTGCTTTTCATCCCTTCAGGTCCAAGTCGCTTGAATAGGGGCAGCTGTTGCACCCCAAAATTTGCCCTCTTTCAAGGCTTGACTCATTTATGCATTTCTTTCAAATTCAATGACATAAGGGAGGCCCATCATTCCAAATTCAAGGTTCATGAATCCAAGGCTAGATTCAAGAATATTACGAAGAGAAATTTCATGACATTTGCAAGAATGTCACATTTGTTACAAAATCCAAAATCTTGGTAATTCTTAGGAAATTAAGCCATTTCTAGTCTTAATTCAAGTTTCTTAAAATAACTTCATGCCATGGTATCGCCCATACTCCATCAAGTCCACATGGTCCTCTTTGTGTTTACAAACATGAAAGGAAATTATTTAAGAGCTAATTCAATGTTGGAATATCTCAAGATCAAGGTTATGCATACATTCATGGGCAATTTGAATATGGTCCAAAACAGCCCCATGCAAGAAGTGGCAATGTGTATCATATTACAAAATCATTTTATGTCACAAAACCAAGGCTATAAGATTATGATGATACATCTACACATCAAAAATCAGATTTTGAAAATGATGTCCAAAAGGTAGTGTTATTGGTTACATGTGTGTGTCCAAGCATAAGCCAACCAATGGATACAAGGATGAAGGGCAAGGTAGAGCGCTGCAGAAAAATACAGCAAAACAGGCCTAGAAATGGAAAGATGTGGGGTTGCACCAAGAAAGAGGTGATAAGTACTCCCAAAAATGGAAACTTTGAAGATTGAAAGTTGTGCAAGAGCTATGCTTTTGGTACAGCAGAAAATGCAGCAGAAAACATACTAGAAATGGAAGGAAAGTGGGGCTGCACCAAAAGGTGGTAAAAGATATTGCCAAGAATGGAAATTCTGAAAATGGAGAAGTGTGCAAGAGTTGTGGTTTTGGTACAGCAGAAAATGCAGCAGAAAAAGTGAGATAAGGAGGCTTGGAGGATGCACAAAAGATCATTCACAACATTTTGAGAGATATTGAGAGCAAAGAGTAAGGGAGAAAACCAGAAAAATAGAGAGAGCAAACAAAACCCTAAAAAACAGAAAAAGAAGAAGGTGAGATAGAACCAAGAGGATCATTGAGAAACAAAACCTTCATAACACAAGGTGAGGAGTGGTGAAGCATATTCAACCAGAACCAAGGAGGACTTACAAGAAGAATAGAAAGCTCTTGGGTATCCATTTCTTCAAACTCTTTTCTTCTTTTATATTGTGCATTTATCATTTGTTCTCTTGTTTTGAGTGTGGTTGTATTGAGTATAACATGCAAGATTCCAAAGGGACCAATAAACCTTTTGAAAGAACCACAAAAAGAAGCAAAAAACAAGAGAAAAGTTTGGATTTTTCATCTGGTAGCCTGACATGGGCCGTGTCACACGACACGGCCGACCGTGTTGCATCTCTGTGTGGCTTTTCAAAGTGCAAAATGCCCAGGGCTCACAACACGGGCCGTGTCACACAACACGGCCACCCGTGTTGTACCTCTATTTGAGGTTTTCAAAGTGCAAAATGCCCAGGGCTCACAACACGGGCCGTGTCACACAACACGGCCACCCGTGTTGTACCTCTGTTTGAGGTTTCAAATGTGTAAAATGCCCAGAACTCATGACATGGGCCGTGTCACACAACACGGCCACCAGTGTCACACTTCTGTTTGCCCTAAAAAATCATTTTTCTCCAAGACCTTGTGACATGGGTTGTGTCATGCAACACGGGCGGCCGTGTCACGCCGCTGTTTGCCTCAAAAACCCTAAGTTTCCTGGAACTGTGACACGGGCCGTGTCACACAACACGGCCGCCCGTGTCAGACCCCTGTTTTTCTCGTTTTTTCGACTTTTTTACCTCAAAAAAAATTTTCTCAAGGAGTTCGCCATTTTTTTTGTGTTTCGTTTTTTTTAGCCGATTAACTCGTTGTGTTTGGTATGTTTTTGTGCATATTTATTATTGGTCATTGTTTTTACCTTTGGTTCTAAAAACTATTTTCAAGAAAACAAACTCTCGATTCTCATCGAGCCATTTTTTGACCTTGTAAGCCGATTGCCTTGTGCGTCGCCATCGACCTTGCTCGCTTCACCTCAAACCTTGTTAAGAAATTAAACTCTTGACCCAACGTCAAGCGGATGTTCTCAAACGATTGTTAAGCCAACTCACCATCTTTAACAAAAGGATAAAGTTCACTTTGTATTGAACTAAAGAGAGGGGATTAAGTGTAGACTTCTTCTTCTTCGAGTGTCGAGATGCTCACTGTAGTGTGGGTGGTTTTGACACTCGTCTTTCAATACGAAGATGTTATCATCCGCACCTTTTTTCTCCTAAAAAAAACCTCGGCCCCGTACCGAGTGCATTTTCAAAACACTTACAATAAATAAATCGATTCTCTTTGTATTGAACTAAAGAGAGAGGATTGAGTGTAGACTTCTTCCTCTCCGAGTGTTGGGATATTCACTGTAGTGTGGGTGGTCTCGATACTCGTCTTTCAATACGAAGACGTGACTTTATCCGCCACCTATCTCCCTCTACAACTTCTTTCCGCAACCTTTGTCACCTAAAAACCTCGGTCCCGTACCGAGCGCATTTTTAAACTCTTTTCATAACAAAAATTTGAATGGTCATGGAGTGGTTAGGCGTAGGCCTTCTCCTATCCCGAGTGCTGACGTTTACCGTAGGGTTCTCTGTCGCAAAAAGCACTTACCTTTCAAAACCAAAAACACTCTAATAAGAGAATGAAGCTCTCTTTATATTGAACTAAAGAGAGAGGATTAAGTGTAGACTTCTTCCTCTCTGAATGTCGAGATGCTCACTGTAGTGTGTGTGGTTTTGATATTCGTCTTTCAATACGAAGACGCTATGTTCACCACATCCTTTCATAACAAAAACTTTGAGATAAAGAATTGGGTACTACCCGTAGGGGTTACTATTCAAGGACCTATCTCGCCCCTAAAAAACAATTCAACAAATCAAATGTGACATTTTGCCTCGCATGGCGAAAACTTATCTTTCGAAAAGGATATGATACGTCCGTTCTACCGCAAACAGGTAATGTCTAAGTCTCCAACGAGCGAGCAACAATACACCTAACTGCTAGAATGCGTATGATAACATCATCCATAAAAACATCAACAAATCGTAGGCCGAACTACGGCTGCTCTGATTCTTTACTTCGTTCAAGTAAAGATACGTAGGCACAAGGGCCACAATCCTTGCCGAGCACAATCCCTCATACCCGTAGTTTCCCGAACAACATCGACTCTGACTTTCTCATGTCCGTTGAGAATACGTAGGCCTAGGACTGCGAAGTCCTACCGAGTCCGTTCTTTCCCTACTTCCTCGCGTTACCTTTCTTTCCCCGTTTCTAAACCTTTTTCTGTATCTTTTGGAACACTCTTCATAGTAAAATTTAAGCAAATAAATTCACACACGACAAACAAATGGTTCCCATTGAGTACGATGGATGCGAGGGGTGCTAATACCTTCCCCTCGCATAACTGGCTTCCGAACCCGTTCTTGGTTGCGAGACCATCTTACCCATTCTTTTCTTAAGGTTTTCTCGATATTTTCCTTTCCCCTCATGGGATAAATAAAGTTCGGTGGCGACTCTTCTGTCCTTTTCCTTTTCGCCCTCCCCGTCGTTGCGCGTATTTTTCGAGTAGCGACACTGACTCAAATCAACCAAATCAAATAGCTTAAATTTCTTGACCACAGTTCAAAACTAGTAAATTGATAGCCGGCTGCAAACAAATTATTGTTTTACCCTTCATGACCCACAAAGTGCACCGCCTGATATTTTTCTACAAAAATCAACCAAATGCACAACCCGTTAGTGGGGTATTACAATATGCATTGTTATTATGATAATATTTCTCACCCTTCTGCTGTTTTATGGTACTCTATGAGGCATTGCAGAGTAGGTATGCTGGAGGTCTTTTTGTGAAGCGTGTCTTCATTCTTTTGGTCGGTCGGATCTGATATGTAGCATCGGGTAGTTAGGATGTTCCTGATTCTTTTGTGATGCATTTGTATATGTATCTTGTTGATGAATGTTTATGAAAACATATCTTATGTTGTTGAATCATACTGGATGATATATATATATATATATATATATATATATATATATATATATATGTGTGTGTGTGTGTGTGTGTCTGTGTGTGTGTGTGTGTGTGTGTGTGTGTGTGTATGTGTGTGTGTGTGTGTGTGTGTGTGTATGTATGTTTGATGTTATTCAATGTTTAGATTTTCCGCTTTTATTTTAAATATTGAGATGTGGGTGTAAAGACTAAGTTCCTCTGTTGCAAAGTTACCCCACTGTTGCATATCTTTTGTTGAGCAGGTGTTGTATGTTATAATTTCTTGCATAATGTGACGCGCCCCTTTTATACTATGTTTATAATTATACTCTGATGAAAATTTTAATATGTGACTAATTGATTATGTGATTATTTGGGGGTATAGAAAGGGGGTGTTACAACCGCCATGCTCAGATGTTTCAATGGCTGTTGTTAAGATATCGTTACGTCCATCTGAAACAAAAACATCCTTTTCAGCTTCTTCAACTTGAGAATCCTAAAAAATACAAAAACCAAAACTAATTTCAATAGTTTTTATCAATCACAACTATAATGATACTTTAAGTATTTCCTAAACTTCACTTACAATTTTCTCAACAACAACTTGTGTAGACTTTGATGTGTATTCTCCTCCTTTCTTTTGTCGTGCTCTCTTCCATACTTCATGGCGTAACGGTGGAGATGGACTACCATTATCATCTAATGTGGAATCATCTCTCGACGATCTCCTTTCATTTTTCATTTTATCCTCAAGTAAACGATACCTTCCACGAGAAAATATGTGTGGTACATTCCAAGCCACACTTTCCATACCCTTTTGACTTTTTTCCTATTATAAACTCACAAAGTTATTAATCACTAAACATAATAAAAAAAATTATGCATAAAAAAATATAATTCCTACTAACCTTAAATTCAGCGGTATCTCGAGACTTCAGAAAATCTTTCCATGTTTCTTGTTTAATATAATTATACTTGACATGTGTAGGAGTGTGACCTTCTTTGGGATTTCTAATATATTCTTTTGTGAGTTGTGTCTTAAAACAGATCCTTCAACAGAAACCTCTCCCGCATATTTAATCCATTCATTCTTCAACAGATCCTTCTTTGGATCATCACATTCTGGAATAGTGAAATGAGTCTACACATGTACATAAAGAATTTGTTGTTAGTATATGGCATATGTTGTTAGTATGTGATTATAAAACATAAAAAAATGTTGAATTGAAAATACCTTAACATCAACCTAAATTGCATCTTTTATGCCTTTACGTATGTCTTTCCACTCATCTATCAAAATACTACATCTCTTCCGAGCAAGAGATGCTACATAACTTCTAAAAGTTGAAGCATTTTTACCAACACCAATACATTTATAGGTTCTTGGATCAAACTTGACCTTTATCTTTTCACCTGTTTGATGAAATTTGTCAATTTGTGCCATCATAGTGGGACCTCTAACTCTTGTTTTACTATGGTTACTAGATGAAGAAGGGTTGTCGGTTGAATCAGCGATGTACCTGTTTACACAAAATAAAAATAATTAGAAATCAAATCAAGCATAAAATAAAAACAATTAAAAATCAAAGTAATGTCAAATTAACTTATAAAAAAACCCTTACTAATTCTCCCATATCACTTCTTCATAATCTATGCGAATAGCATGCACATCATCCTCTTCATTCTCTTCAATGAAGCTAGGCACATTTGTTGAGAAAGGAGGAGTTTCGGAAATATCAAGATTCGCGTCTTGATTTTCATCACTACCATGCACCTTTCCTTGTATAACCACTAACCATATTTTATTAGAAGGATCAGTGACATAAAACACTTGTTTTTCTTGAGATGCCATAATGAAAGGCTCATCCGCATAAGCTAACTTGCTAAGATCAACCAGTGTAAATCCAAATTCATCGATTCTTACACCAATGTTGATATCAATCCATTTACATTTAAATACTGGAACTTTAAACACAACATAATAAACTTTCCAAATATCTTCAATCACCCCAAAGTAGGGTACAAATGCCATAACCAGATTTTTATCTTTAGAAGTAGAGAAGTGAATGGACTCAGCGACAATCATAACCCCACTATTTTGTGTGATACTGTAGCACCCCAAAATTTGATTTTCGTTTTAACCGTAACTGGCTTTTGCTTCTTTGCATTTTTCATTTTTTTCATATCATAGAATTTGTTCTCGAGGCATGGGATCGAGGTATTCCTGTGCCTCAAGATCATTTCGGCGCAAAAGATTGAACAACGAACAACGAGCATTAGAGGCTTTGGCATTTATTTTGTTTGACAATCAGGCGGCCGATTTTATTTTTATTTTGCAGGATAACAGCAGTTTAGAAAGCAGCACTCAGGCTCATGTCAAGCATTTTTACAGTGATAACATTCAAGAACAAGGTTCAGGAGCTTAACAGAGCTCCACACAGGTGAAACAGGGCAAATTGACAGATTTCCCTCCAAAAGGCGCCAAATTCAAATTTTTAAAGGTGTTAGTCGGCTAACCTATATGGTTAATTGATTAACCAAAGAGAAATCAGGCCAGATTTGAAATTTTGAAGGCGTTAATCGGATAATGCATATGGTTAACCGATTAACCAGTGTAATATTTTCCTTTGTACATGATTTTTCAATGCAGAGCCATTTGGGGTCCAATTTTGATCACTTAAATTCAAATTTGTCACTTGGGAAGGATCTAGAATCATTTCATAATTTCATTTCCCTCCAAAATCCCATTCCTAGTGCCAAGCCACAATTCACAAACCAATTTCCAAGCCTTGCTTTGCGATCCAAACCTAGATGGTATTTAAGTGATTCACTCCAAACCAAAGGGATCCACTCTTCATTTTCTCACATTCATTTTTCAGAATTCATCTCAATTCTCTCAAAGTCTCTCAATTCTCCAAATTCCAAAACCCTCACTCAAAGCTCTTTTTCATTTGAATTCTTTGATTCTTCATTGGAATCAATGAATTCTTGAGCTCAAACCTCCATCCATCATCTCCATTGAAGTGATTTCTCCATTCAATTTCCATGCATAATTGGATCCAGATCTGGAAGTGATTTTGGAAGTGATTATTTGGCTTATTTTGGATTAATCTTGAAGGATCTCCATTGCTACAACAAGAATCGGTGTGGATCTTGAAGTATTCCGGACTTCTAGCATCAGATCTACTCAATTCCAGTTAATTCAACATTATCCGAAGCAAATCTCCGCTCCGAAGGTTGGAATCCGAGATCCATAGCATTTTTGAGCTTATTTGCATGTTCATAATGATTTTCATATTCGATTGAATTTTGGTTGTTATAATCTGTGTTAATGCTGTTTGGATCTACTTACATGCTGTTTGAATCATGATTTGATGATTTAATTTCTTGATTAAGTGATTATGTGATCATTGGCATGTTTGGAGAGGTAATAAGCTGTTGAAAAGTGATTCTGCTTTGCTGTTTTCTGCTGTCAGCACAGTGTTAATTGGTTAACACATATGGTTAACCGATTAACCATCACAGATTTTCAAATTTTTCAAAGTCTTTAGAGCGTTGATCGATTAACGCATATGGTTAACCGATTAACCAATTCAAATTTTTTAAACGTTAACAGTGTGTTAATCGATTAAACCCTGGGGTTAACCGATTAACACTGTGCTGGCAGGCCTGTTTTGCTACTTTGTTTGATTGTTTGCATACCGTTTCATCTCGAATCATCATAGATCAGTGTGATGTGTTAGGGATGAAATGTTTCTGGATATATGTCATTGTTTTGGTTGTTTAATCGAGATTTTGCCGACATTCGTGTTTTTTCACTTGAATGCATTCTTATGGATGTGGTTCAAAGTTGATGATCTCTGGCATGTTCGTTTGCTTTCATCTCTTTTTGCTCCCTTCATGTTTGCATCATTCTTGCATCGCTGTTGAGGTCGAGACGAGCTTGTGGAGGCTGCTACCTCACACATTTTTCCTCCCTCCCACCATTCTAAGCGTTGCATTTTCATGTATGCATCTTTTACTTACGATTGAATTTACTTGGTGCTTTCTTGTGCTTTTTACCATGATCCCCATAGGGTTCCTAGTCCCTTAGTTTAGGATGGGAGTAGGAGAGACATTAGGTGTTCAATCCAAGCATGCTAAAATTAGGGTAGATGTTTCCCCTTTTCATCCAAACTTTAGGACCACATTGCCTGACAACGTTAGGGCCGAGTTTCCCTTAGACCTTTCGTGCGTCTCTCTTCTCATCTCAAAACAATTCTAATCCATCTAATAAAGGCGATGAACGTTACGCGCTACGAGCCTTAAGCTACATGGGGAATGATGAGTGAGGGGTCTCCTCTCGCTTATCTAGAGTGTTTAGTATACGTCCCGCTTGGGGGCGATATATGACGCATTTGCCTCTATGTCATAGTCTTTAGTGCAACGTGAATCACAAACCGAACTAATTCACTTCACTAAAAAACACAACAAATTTCAAACCTTTTTCCTTCGGGATTAATCAAAAACTTTTTTCTTCAGAAAAGAGTGTTGTTAAGCTTCAGTTCTACCGCAAACAGGCTTCATCCCTAACTGCTGGAATGGATGTTTAACTCTACTCGGTTAAAACACTTAATCAACATGTGGTTTCGTGTGGCCCGAACTACGTTTGCTCTGATCTTTCATACCAGATGAAAGTATGTAGGCACAAGACGTAATGTCTTGGCGAGCAACCTTCCCCCCTTCTCTTCCGTAGTTAGCCGAACTACGTTGACTCTGACTTTCCCATTGCACGAGGGAATACGTAGGCACAAAGCGGCGATGCTCTGCCGAGTCTCTTTCTTTTCTTTTTGTCCTGTGGGCCTTTAGCGTAGATAGTTAAACACACCCTTAGACTAGACAACAAGCATGGATCCCTTCGAGTACGACGAACGTGAGGGGTACTAATACCTTCCCCTTGCGTAACCGACTCCCGAATCCCGGACTTGGTTGCGATGACCTTGTCTTTCCCTTTCGTCAGGTTTTTTCGATCGTTTCCTTTCCCTCCCTTTGGGATAAATAACGAAAGGTGGCAACTCTTTTGTTTTCCACCGGGTGTTTTTCGCAGTTGCGAGAGCTGGCGACTCTGCTGAGGATAGCAGTTCCCTATGCGAGTCACTCCTAGCGCTTGTCTGTTGCGTCTTTGGGTGTTTATTTTTGTACAGTTTTTGCTTTATGTACATTATCTGTTGTATATTATTGTATTTTGCATTCTTGTTGCTGCTGTCCTGCGGGTTGGGTTGTTCCATTTAGAGATAAGCCGAACCTGGGCTTGGTATACACATAGGATTATAGTGGAGACTAGCGGGAGCTTGTGTGGCGTTTGGCTGCGTAATAGCTCACGTGAAATTCACATTCAGACGAGGTTTTTCTTCGGAAATATTCTACCATGCGCGTCTGGTGCAGTTGAGGGAATATTGACTTAAAGAGATTGTCGACTCTGGAGACCGTTCATTTGGGAAGTCAGCTAAGTGAGGCCGTTTCGTTAGACTATGATGTCAAACCAGAAATAGTGAATGTATCATCATTTGGAAAGTTTGTAATGCTGACAACCCGCGTAGGATGTCGTACCTTTCAAGACTATAACCCACATGTGAGAGGGTTGGGTTTTTTCAGGAAACCTGGCCTTCAACCAACCCTAGTTTTCTTGTCAGTGCAGAATTTTGATCCTGAGTGTTCTACCCAGTGCGTTATCTCAGTGTTCTGATTAGAGTGGAGCTCTGGTTGAATTCAGTCAACGGCACAGCAGCGAATTTGAGCATTGGATACCTTGATCCCATGTGTGCATTTGCATAATCATTTTGTATTTAACACTGCATGTTTATATGTGTTACAGATTCTCGTCTTTCCCTTGATTCTGGTACTGGTCTTCTGCAGAGATGGAAGTTAGCAGAAAGAGGATTGTTGTGTACAAATTTCTGGCACCTGAGTTGGGACCTTTATTTGGTCTGGTTTCCATGGCTCATTTTGGTTTTCTTGCAGCTTTCAGGAAGCAGTATTATGGAATTTTGAGGTTTGTCCATAAGCTCACGAGTTATGAGCATGGAGCTATTCATACCCTGTTGCAGTTTTATGATCCTTCACTGAGATGCTTCACATTTCTGGATTATGTGTTGGTTCCAACATTGGAGGAGTTCGCTTACATCTTAGGTGTTCCGATTCTGAATAAAGTGCCTTTCTTCAGCTCAGAAGAAGAACCTAATCTCGAGAAGTTGTATGTCGCTCTTTATTTGAGCGCCTCTGACTTGTCAGATCATGTTATTAGTAGAAACGGATTTTCCGGATTTACTTTACCCTTCCTGGTCGACAAAGCCCGAGAGTATGCTGAAAAGGGTTATTGGGTGGTTTTCAGTGCTATCTTGGCTCTGTCGCAGAAAAGATGAAAGCGTCGCAGAGTCGTCAGAAGAGTTACCATGATAAAAGGAGGAAAGCACTTGAATTCCAAGAAGGGGATCGCGTGTTTTTGAGAGTTACGCCGGTAACTAGTGTTGGCCGAGCTTTAAAGTCTCGAAAGCTTACATCGCATTTTGTTGGTCCGTATCAAATTTCGCAGAAGGTAGGGGAAGTAGCATATCAGATTGCTTTACCGCCGTCGCTTGCGAATTTGCATGATGTGTTTCATGTGTCGCAATTGAGAAAGTACATTCCAAATTCGTTGCATGTCATTCAGATGGATGATGTACAAGTAAGAGATGATTTGACTATTGAGGTATTGGAAATTCGGATTTATGGACAAGAAGTGAAGCAACTGCGTGGTAAAGAGATTGCCTTAGTAAAGGTGGTTTGGGGAGGACCAGCTGGAGAAAGTTGGACTTGGGAGCGTGAGGATCAGGTGAGGGAGTCGTATCCGACTCTGTTTTCTTGAGGTAATTTTCGAGGGCGAAAATTCTTTTAAGTGGGGGAGAGTTGTAACACCCTAAATTTTAATTGGAATATTTATTTAATTTATTTAAATAAGAATATTCGCATTTCAGTGATTTTTGGTGTTTTTGTTGAGTTATTGAGAATTATGCATTTTTGGGTTATTTATTTAAATAATAGTATATAATATGAATATATTAGTATTATTATTAATTAAAATAAATATAAGTGAAATAAGGGCAAATTGGACAGTGGAGAGGAGTTAGTGGGGTTAATATGGGAAAAGCCCAATTGTGAGACCCAAGACTAGGTTTAACAAAAAGGAAATTGTAAAGGGATTAAGATTCATTTTGTTAGACTGTGAAAAGAATTGAGGTTAGAGCTCTGAGGAGGAAGATTGGAGGCAGAAGTTTCGAGAGATTCCCTAAAAGATTGAGAAGGTTTTGATCGACAATTAAAGTATAGGGAGTATAACCTTCATGATTTTCCATTTTTAAATTTCAATGTATTCAAGGTCGATTTAAGGTTTAAGGGATTTTGGGGCTGATTATGAGAAAAGGGAATTTTGGCCTTCGTCGCCTAAATCTATTATTGTGAATCTAACCATAGAATTCATTTGAGTAAAAGGAAAATTAGGCCTTCGTGGCCAAAACTCTGATTTAACCTTTGCCTAACCCTATAGGAATATTGGATAGTGAGTAACTCTAATGCCTTTGGGGTAATTGTAGATAAATTTGTGATTTAGGGTGTGAATATGATGTGGGATTGGCCTAATAAACCGTAGATTTTGTGCCTTTATCGCCGAAAGACCTTAGGGATGTTTTGGAGGTATTGGGAAAGTGAATCGTGGAGGTATTTTAAGGTGAGAAAATTACATAGAAGGGGGGGTTGAATAAGTATGACAAATAATCAAAGATTTAAACACAGTTATTTTTATCCTGGTTCGTTGAACTCAACTACTCTAGTCCACCCTCTCAAGAGTGATTTGCCTTTCTCAGTCAAGGACTTAATCCACTATTTAATCAAACAGATTACAATAGTAACACCTAAGAACAACTGTTCTTAGTCTTCTCAAGAGCTACTGATCCCAACTGGATCCTCTTAAGGAAAACCTTTTACAATCAATGTAAACCTATTACAAGAGTAAGAATGCTTCTAAGAAGTTGTTATCACAACTGTGATATTTCTCTTAAGTTTAAGAACAATGTTACAGCAAATTTTAAGAGCTTTGAGAGAATTGCTCTGATGAGTGATTTTTGCAAGTAGTTCGATACTGAAGAAGATGGAGTGGACTTCTTTATATAGGCACATAGATCCATGAAGTCCTCTCAACGTTGAAGACTGTGCTGAAAAGCCTGGAGCCTTTTGTCTTTACATTGGAGGTTGTGCTTAAAAAGCCTGATGCCTTTTGTCTTCACTTTGCAGAAACTTTCCTTAGAATGGAATGCACAGATAAAACCTTTTTGTCTGTGTTCTTGTGTCTAGCACAAAAGAGGAAAGAGCTGTTGAGATATGCCAACGTACATATTCAAATCTTCTTCACTAAATAAGTTCAGCTATCAACATTAGAGTCTGGATCTTCAGAATCTCCAGAGTAGAGATCTTCTGGATCTTCAGAGTCTTGGGATGTTCTTCAGATTGTGCTGAATCAGAGTATGTGCAGCTGGTGTGCTTGAGCGTGTAATTCTGTCAGAGCAGAGTCTTCTATATCAGATTCTCAATACTTATGCAGCGCAGTATCTTCAGAGTCTTCTGATGACTAAGCTTCTGATCTCTCAGAGTCTTCTATTCTTTAGAGGCTTCTGCTTCAGAATCTTCAGTAGACAGCACTCAGATTCTTCTGGGAGCAGCGTTCATATCTTCATTTAAGATGCTCTTGAACCTTTGAAGCCTTTCATAATATCATTGTTCAGATTCAAATTTGCTCTTTTAAGAATATTTTCTTTAGTACCTGTAGCAAATAGTCTAGAACAAATTTAGAGTATATAATTCTTGAATATAAAATTCATAAGTGTTATCATCAAAACATAGAGATATAACTAAGAAACAATTTGTGTTCTTACAATCTCCCCCTTTTTGATGATGACAAAACATGAGGAATTTTGTTCAATAAAAAGATATGAATTATAACTCCCCCTGAGATTAACAATCTCCCCCTGAAATAAATACTCTAATAGAGGAAAACACTTCCCTTTTTGATTAAGTATATTTCAGATTCAGAGCCTGATGCAAGAGGTTTGACTTTCAGAGTCAAATGTTGATACCAAATAATTAAAACTTTCTTCAGTCAGAGCGCCTGGTTATCATCTTGCTTGAATTATCTTTCAGAGTAAAGGTATCAGAGTAAGCTATCAGAGTTGATTGAATACTCAGATTTGCTTTGAAGATCAGGTTCTGGTTGGAAAAGTCTCAGGGTAGCTTCAATGAATTATGTCAGATATATCAATGTAATCTGAAAGACTTAAATTCAAAGTAAGTTAATAAAATGTCTGAATTTCAGTTTTAGTAATTGCTTATAGTTTGAACAATCAGATTCTCTTTTTCTCCCCCTTTTTGTCATAATCAAAAAGATTTTTAAAGACATAAAGATACAGAAGAAAAGAAGCATATAGAAGCAAAAACATCAACATGCAATTAAACATACCAAAGTTCACAGTCAAACAGGCAGATGCCAAAACGCATAACACAACAATAAGAAAATAACAAAAATAATAACATGTGCAAAAGAAAACGACAAATAAAACTAAGTCTGGCGTGAGGCAATAAGGGTCAGAAGCTCTGTCATTTTTCCAGCTGACTCTTCTTGCTTAGACATCCAGGTCTTGATCTCATCAGTTGTCTTCTCTTGCTTGACCATCCAATCTTTTATTTCCTTAACATCATTCACAAGCTCTGTGACCACAGATGAAGAGGGAGCAGATGCAATAGCAGCATGGTTCTCTTCAGACTGGTTCTCTTCAGAAGCTTGTTCAACCATTTCAGATTCAGGAACCTCTGGAGGAGCAGCTTCCAAAAGTAACACAGGAGGAGGAGGAGGCATGTTCATTAGAGTTACCTTGATTAATTCTGCAAACTTAGTCTTAGCAAGCTTAGAGCATTTAACTCTAACTTTTAAGGCAGCTTTGTTGAACATCCAGATGAAACGCTTCCAAGCAGCATTTGAAACAGTTGGATCCAAACTTGACATGCACACATCCTTAACACGAATATATTTAGAATCTATCTCCTTTTTGAAAATTTCAAACATAGCATTAACACATGATCCTAGATCTGACTGTTCAGACTGTTCAGAGGGATTAGGATTAGGAGTGTTAACAGGAGTAGGTTCAGATGGTGTAGGTTCAGATGGTGTAGGTTCAGATGGTTGTGGTTGAGGTGATGTTGGTTGAGATGTTTGGATGTCAGATTGAGGGAGTTCAGATGGTTGAGGAATGGTTTGTGTTTCAGATGGATTGGTTTCAGATGGTTGAGGGATGGTTTGGGTTTCAGATGGTTGAATTTCAGATGGTTGTGGTTGAGGTGGAGAGTTTGGTGGAGTATGAAACATGGAAATGTTAAGATGTTCCTTCATAACACTTTCAGAACGTGCTTGTTTGAGTGACTCTGGTTCAAAATCAGATGAATCAGATGATTCACAATCAGAAGATTCATCTGAGTGAACAAATGTTGAAGAAATTATAATTGATTGATTGAGGAGTTCTATATCCAAAATATTGTCAGAAAGATTTGGATCTTCTGACGGAATTGGTTGTTCAGAGTGTTCAGTTTGAACAGTCTCTGGTTGGTTTGGTTCTGAGATGATTATTTCTGGTTGGAGAATCTCTAATTGGGGATTATCTGGTTGTGACATTGCTGGTTGTGGAGTTTCTGTTTGAATTGTTTGAGGGGGTTCAGATATAATATGAGGTTGGGGTTCAGAGGGAATTGGTACAGAAAATGGTTGTGAATGTATTGGTTCAGAGGAGGGTGGTTCAGATAAAGGATTTGCAGATTGTTTGGGTTTTTAAGTTCTTTGTCTAAGGTTTGGAGAGAGTTGTGGTGATGAAAGAGGTGAATGAACAGCAGGTGTAGGATCAGATGTTAATACCTGATGAATAGTGTCTCTAATCTCTTCCAGAGTGGCATCTCTAGAACTGATTCTGTCTTTCTTTGCTCCTTTCTTCTTCTTCCTTGGAACTTCAGATACTTCCCTTTTCTTCTGAACCGATCCTTCTTCAGCTTTCCTCTTACTACGCCTTTCCTTCATCAGATTGGGCATTTCTTCTCCTTGTTTCAAAACAAGATTAGCAGGTAGAGGAATTCCTTCCTTTAGACACTCTGCAATGTAAGTCCAGACAAATTCCTTTGGTTCATCTGCACTGAACATTGGAAAGTCTTCTAAGGGTATCCTTCTGCCATGGACCTCCTCAGAGTTTATCTTCCTTAGTTTTCCATTCAGTTCTGAAATTATTTTCATCCTTTTCAGATTGAGTCCATTTATCTCAGATCCAATGATGTATGACAGATCTTCTGTTATCTTTGCATCTGTCAGATGCTTTACCAGCTTGTTTTCAACAAGGATGTTTGAAATCAGTCTTCCCAGTGGTATCCAAGTTCTAACTTTCCCAGCTTTAGCTCTGACCTCTTCTCTAGTCTCTTTGACATGAGTCAAAAGATGACTGAAGATCAGATAGGGCAGATCCACCTTAACATTCTGGCTGATGCAGTACGTGAAATACAGATGTTCTGAACTCACATAGTCTGGTGAGTTGGATGACTTTCTGTGAAAAATTGTACTCATAAATATCTTTGCCCAGATCCTATAGATAGGTCTCAGATCTTTAACCTTACTTGTTGGTGTTCCAGCTACAGTGATTTCTTCATATACCTTAGCCATATCAATACGTGAAGAGGCTAGGTTTGAAACTCCATCAGATTCTGTATAACTGAACAGTTGCCTGATCAGTTTCTCAGTAATCACTATCTCCATCCCAAGGACAGATGAGTGAATAAACTTAGGACCAGCGCTAGCGTGAATCCAGAATTCCTTTACAAGAGTTGGGTACACATGACCCATCAATCTCTCAAATTATTTCTCCCAGCCTTGAGCTTTAATGGCAGGTGTTAGGTCAAACCCATTTTCCTTTAATGATTCAAGATCAACGAAGCTCTCACACAAAACCTCAAGATCTGCTACTGGAGTAAATAGGGTGCGTTCTGGTTTCTTGTACATTATAGTTTTGTTGGAGATTTCAGCAGCATTTGATGTAGAAGCCATTGATGAAGAAGAAGATCTTGATTTGGGTTTAGGGTTTTGGTAGAGTTTGAAGAGTAAGCAGAAACGCATGTGTAGTGAAAGTGAAAAGTGTGAAAATAGTGTGATAGGTGGTATTTATAGAGAACCAAAAATCAAGCATTGGGCATATCAAAAGACACATACGCACGTTTGTACAACATTTAATGAAAGTAATCATTTCACATTAAAATTATGACAACTGGGGGGAAAACCAAGAAAAGTGAGATTTTCAAAGCAATACCTCAAACGTCAATTCAGTTGTACACTCCATCATTTCAGATACTGAGTGACACGTGTTTGCTTTGTATTTGCATCTGATGTCTCTCAAGAAATGAAACGTTTCCAACTTTCAGATCTTCTGAGTTTGTTAGTTCAGAGTTTCACACAAATAAATTAATTAAAGATAAATGAACAATTAGTCAGATGAAATACTTCAGATCATTAAACATTTTGCATCTGAGAAGTTGCCTCTGATAAATATTACTCTGGACAAAAATCCATACAAATATTTTTCAGAATGAACTTAAATCTATCTTCAGCAAGGGGTTTTGTGAAAATATCAGCCCATTGATGATCTGTATCAACAAAGGCTAGATTGATTACACACTTCTGAACATAGTCTCTGATGAAGTGGTGTTTAATTTCTATATGTTTAGCCTTAGAATGCAAGATTGGATTTTTTGAAAAACATATAGCAGAAGTATTATCACAGAAGATAGAAAGATTACTCTCATAGATCTGATAATCTTCTAACTGACTCTTCATCCAGAGCATCTGCGTACAACATCCAGCAGCAGCAATGTATTCTGCCTCTGTAGTTGATAGTGCAATAGTGGGTTGCTTCTTGCTGTACCATGAGATCAGATGACTTCCAAGAAACTGACAGCTTCTAGAAGTGTTTTTACGTTCAACTCTGTCTCCAGCATAATCAGCATCACAGAATCCAACTAATGAAAATTCATCAGATCTTCTGTAACACAGACCCATGTTAGTAGTACCTTTCAGATACCTTAGAATCCTCTTAACAGCTGTTAAGTGTGATTCTCTAGGATCTGATTGGAATCTTGCACATAAGCAGACATTAAACAGAATATCTGGTCTAGAAGCAGACAAGTAAAGAAGAGATCCTATCATACCTCTGTAGAGTTTCTGATCTACCTTCTTACTTACCTCTTCCTTACCTAGAGTGCTTGTAGGGTGCATTGGAGTCTTTTCCATTTTACTATCAACCATGTTGAACTTCTTCAGAAGCTCTTTAACATATTTGGTTTGATGTATGTAGGTGCACTCTGGAGTCTGGTTGACTTGGATTCCCAAAAAGAATCTCAATTCTCCCATCATGCTCATTTCAAACTCTTCCTACATACATTTAGCAAACTCCTTTCCAAGCATAATATTTGTTGATCCAAAAATAATATCATCTACATAAATTTGACAAATCAACAAATCTTTCTTAACAGTTTTACAGAATAAAGTTGTATCCACTTTTCCTCTGATAAAGTTTTTCTTCAGAAGGAAATTGCTCAACCTCTCATACCAAGCTCTGGTAGCTTGTTTTAATCCATAAAGAGATTTCTTTAGTTTGAAAACATGATCTGGAAAGTTTTCACTTTCAAAACCAGGAGGTTGGTGGACATATACTTCCTCTTCTATAATACCATTAAGAAAGGCACTTTTAACATCCATCTGATACAGAGTGATATTATTCTGTGCAGCAAATGAAATAAGAAGACATATAGATTCTAACCTTGCCACTGGAGCATATGTCTCAGTGTAATCAATACCTTCTTGTTGACTGTATCCTTGAGCAACCAGCCTTGCCTTATTCCTTTCAACTTCTCCCTTTTCATTCAACTTATTCCTGAAGACCCATTTTGTTCCAATAACATTGAATCCTTTAGGTCTAGGAACCAGATCCCAAAATTCATTTCTGGTGAATTGATTTAGCTCTTCTTGCATGGCAATAATCCATTCATTATCTTTCAGAGCCTCATCCACAGATGTTGGTTCAATTATTGACACTAAGCCAAACAATGAAGATTCATATGTTCTAAGATAGGATCTTGTCCTGATTGGATCATCTTTCTTTCCAATAATCACGTCTTCTGGATGAGATGCCTTGATTCTGGAAGAAGATCCTCTGACATTTGATCTTTCAGAAATGTGTAAGTTGTCCAATTGAGAAGATAGGGGAATAGCATCTGGAGTTGCTTCAGATTCCTTTTCTTTAGCCTTTTCTGCCTCTGATCCTTCAGAGTCTGTGAGAATCACTTCTCTATCTGCAGAATTCTCAAACTGCTTTGGCTTTTCAGAGCCAAGCTTATCATCAAATCTTACATGAATAGATTCTTCCACAATCTGTGTTTCAGTATTGAATACTCTGTAGCCTTTAGAGCGTTCAGAATAACCAAGCATGAAACACTTCTGTGCTTTGGAATCAAACTTGTTAAGATTTTCTTTAGTGTTAAGTATATAACAAGTACATCCAAAAGGATGAAAATATGAAATTTTAGGCTTTCTGTTCTTCCACAGTTCATATGGAGTCTTTTTCAGAAGAGGTCTTACAGACACTCTGTTCTGAATGTAACAAGCTGTGTTGATTGCTTCTGCCCAAAAGTGTTTTGCCAGATTTGTCTCATTGATCATGGTTCTGGCCATTTCTTGCAGAGTCCTGTTTTTCCTCTCTACAACCCCATTTTGTTGTGGAGTTCTAGGACAGGAAAAATCATGAGCAATGCCATTTTCAGAAAAATATTTTTCAAAATATTTATTTTCAAATTCACCCCCATGATCACTTCTGACTTTTATAATTTTGAAATCTTTTTCAATCTGGACTTGCTTGCAGAAGTCAAAGAACACAGAATGTGACTCGTCCTTGTGTTTTAAGAACTTTACCCATGTCCATCTACTATAGTCATCAACAATGACTAATCCATACTTCTTGCCTCTGATGGATGCAGTTTTCACTGGTCCAAACAGATCAATATGAATTAGTTCTAGTGGTTTGGAAGTAGAAACAACATTTTTTGATTTAAAAGATGTTTTTGAAAACTTCCCCTTTTGGCATGCTTCACAAAGAGCATCTGAAGTGAACTTCAGATTAGGGAGTCATCTAACAAGATTAAGTTTATTAATCTGAGATATACGTCTCATATTAATATGGCCCAATCTTCTGTGCCAGACCCATTGCTCTTCATTAATAGACAAAAGGCATTTAACATTTTGAACTTTAAGTTCTGAAAGATTTATTTTATAAATGTTGTTTTTCCTCTTACCACTAAATAGGATAGAGCCATCCTTTTGACATATAGCTTTACAACATTTTTGATTAAAGGTAATATCATAACCATTGTCACTTAATTGACTTATGGACAATAAGTTATGTTTTAGGCCTTCAACAAGTAAAACATTAGTTATAGAGGGAAGTTTACCATTTCCAATAGTGCCAGATCCAATGATCTTGCCTTTCTGGTTCCCTCCAAACTTCACGTCACCTCCAGATCTAAGTTCCAGGCTTTGGAACATAGACCTTTCTCCTGTCATGTGTCGTGAGCATCCAGAGTCCAGGTACCATGACTGGCGTCCTGACCTTGCTGCTAAGAACATCTGCAACAGGAATTATTTTGTTTTTAGGTACCCAGATCTTCTTGGGTCCTTTGGGGTTAGTTGGTTTGTAGGTTTGTCTAAACTTCTGTTTTTCAACATAATGTTTATTCTGACTTGCCTTGGGTTTAAACACATAAGTATTCTTCTCAGAGCTTGTGTGTTTAATGTCATTTAAGTGACTAAATTTAAATTGAGAATACAGAGGTGTCTTCTTGATGAAAAGTTTGTCAACAGATTTTGGATTACTTCCAGAGGAAGATTCATATCCAATACCTCTTTTGTTATTCCCACTAACACCATAGATCATAGAAGCCATCTTGCTTCTGTCTATGCTCTTAGTAAGGAATCTCTGAAAGCTAGAGTCATATTTTTCTAAAATGTTTTCACATGACTTAGTCTCAGATTCAGATTCTTGTTGAGTTGTTTCAAAGTCACTTTTGATTTTCAGATTAGTTTCTTTTTGCTCAACAAGTTCTGTCTTCAGAAGATCAATCTCAGATTCAAGACTGCTTTTCAGCTTCTTGTATTTGAGTTTGATATTGTTATAACTTTTCAAAACTTCTGATAAAACTTTTATCAGTTCTTCTTTAGTAAGTTTAGCCATTACCTCTTCAGCGTCATCGTCAGATTCAGAATCTGATTCATATCCTGAGGTTCCTTCCTCCTGATCTTCTGTGCTGGCCATCAGTGCAACATTGGCACATTCTTCTTCTGATTCAGAAGATGATTCAGATTCATCTGAGTCATCCCATGTTGCCATCAGAACCTTCTTCTTTTTGTCAACCTTCTTCTTAAGTTTTTCTCTTTGAAGTTTGGGGCAATCATTCTTATAATGCCCAGGTTCTTTGCACTCATAGCATACAACTTCTTTCTTGCCAGATCTTCTGTGCCCAGAAGATTCCTTTCTATGATCAGATTTTCTGAAGTTGTTGAACTTCATTCCCTTGTGCTTCCAGAGCCTGTTGATCCTTCTGGACAGCATGGATAATTCATCTTCTTCAAAAGAAGAAGATTCTTTAGAGCTTTCTTCAATAACCTGCAAAGCTTTAGCAGATTTATTAGATTTTAAAGCAACAAATTTACCTTTTTCTTTCTTCTGAGGTTCATCTTCCTCAAGCTCAATTTCATGGCTCCTCAGTGAGCTGATGAGTTCTTCTAAAGAGATCTTGTTCAGATCTTTAGCTATCTTCAAGGTAGTCATCATTGGTCTCCATCTGGTAGGTAGACTTCTGATGATTTTCTTTACATGATCTGATGTATAGTATCCCTTGTCCAGAACCTTTAGACCAGCTGTAAGGATCTGGAATCTAGAAAACATAGTTTCTATATTTTCAGATTCTTCCATTTTGAACGCTTCATACTTCTGTATAAGCGCCAGAGCCTTGGTCTCCTTCACTTGAGAATTTCCTTCATGAGTCATTTTAAGTGACTCAAACATTCCATGAGCTGTTTCTCTGTTAGTAATCTTTTCATACTCAGTATGAGAGATTGCATTAAGCAATATTGTCCTAGCCTTATGGTGATTTTTGAAATCCTTCTTCTGGGCTTCTGTCATTGATTTTCTGTCAACTTTCTTGCCATCCTCATTTGTAGGATGTTCATAGCCATCAATAACCAAGTCCCACAAATCAGCATCATACCCCAGGAAGAAACTTTCTATCCTGTCCTTCCAGTAATCAAATTTTTCTCCATCAAACATGGGAGGCTTTGTGCTGATTCTATCCCCTTCATATTTGTTACAGTTGGATGTAGATGTGTCACCCATAATGACAAACAGATATTTATCAAAGTAACTTTTCTCACTGGATCTTTACTGACACGGTTAAGTGGTAGCACACGCAGAACCGGAGCTCTGATGCCAACTGAAGGTGAGGAAATTACTTAGAAGGGGGGGTTGAATAAGTATGACAAATAATCAAAGATTTAAACACAGTTATTTTTATCCTGGTTCGTTGAACTCAACTACTCCAGTCCACCCTCTCAAGAGTGATTTGCCTTTCTCAGTCAAGGACTTAATCCACTATTTAATCAAATAGATTACAATAGTAACACATAAGAACAACTGTTCTTAGTCTTCTCAAGAGCTACTGATCCCAACTGGATCCTCTTAAGGAAAACCTTTTACAATCAATGTAAAACTATTACAAGAGTAAGAATGCTTCTAAGAAGCTGTTATCACAACTGTGATATTTCTCTTAAGTTTAAGAACAATATTACAGCAAAATTTAAGAGCTTTGAGAGAATTGCTTTGATGAGTGATTTTTGCAAGTAGTTCGATACTGAAGAAGATGGAGTGGACTTCTTTATATAGGCACATAGATCCATGAAGTCTTCTCAATGTTGAAGACTGTGCTGAAAAGCCTGGAGCCTTTTGTCTTTACATTGGAGGCTGTGCTGAAAAAGCCTGATGCCTTTTGTCTTCACTTTGCAGAAACTTTCCTTAGAATGGAATGTGTTGCGGTGGAAATAGGATCACAAACTATTAATTAGTTTGAATCGCAATTCAATTCACAACCGCTCTTTGATTTATCCGAAGGAAAAGGTCAAAAGAGGGAAAACCTATTTTTGCATCGTAAACACAATGCGGGGAAAGATCTAGGGTTCGGGGGTTGATTAAATTTAGGGAAGGTATTAGCACCCTAAACTTCTGAAGTACTCTACAGGAACCTTTTGTTCAAATGTTTACTATTTGCTTTATTTATTTGCTTAAGGTATATGTACAAAGGATTAAAAGGTGAGAAAATAAACCTAGGGGTTAGTTCTAAGTTTACTCGGCAAGACATCGCATCTTGTGCCTACGTATCCTTACGGGAGTGGAATCAGAGTAATCGTAGTTCCCCTCAATAGGGAGGTTAGAAACTTCTTGACTGTGGTCAAGGTCTCAAGGGGAATAAACGCATCTTAAGGACACGCTTACGTGGAGTGTAGAAACTCCAAATCTCTACGTTGAAATGTTGAGTGGTAATTAGGGTTAAATTAGGGATTCCACGGCGAGAAACCCTAAAATGAGCGTGGCGGCTCTTTGACCTAATGCTAGGGGTAAAATTGTAATTTTGCCTGCGGCGAGGCATTTGTGAAAATTAGGGTTTGTAAGGGTTTGAAGTTGAGGACTATTGGCACGGCGACCAAAAGCTAGACCTAACCTTCGGATGTGTGCAATGTGACGTAAATAATAGTGATGAAAGTGTGAGAAATTTAGATCATACAAGCGGAAGTAAAATGCGAAGAGTAAATGCGATTATTGGTTCGCGAGATTACAACCAGGAAACAGTTACAATTATAAATAAATAACGGTAAACATAATAGGCTGCAAAACGAACAAACAACGTTAGTGGGCAGAATTAGATGAATTATCAGACACGCCAAGAAGTGAAATTATGCCTATTTTTGTGGTTTTATATTATGATATAAACTTCAATTTGAATTAAAATAGGATTTTTAATATTGATGAATAAATTTAACTTAAATCCTCCAAAACTATTTTAACCTAATTATCTAACGAAACTCCACATTATTATTATTATTTTTTTTTTAGGTAGGTTTTTATGTCATTTGAAAAAAATAATAATACTATTTATTTTAAAAAATGGATTTTAACATTATTTTAACAAATCAATAATAATAATAATAATTATAATAATTGAATAAAATAAAAAATAAATAAAAAAAAGTTTTGGGGAAGTTGGGTCGGTGGTTCTTCAGCCCGTTGCCACTTCACTTGAAGGTCATAGTAGAAACTTAGGGTTCCAACACCCTCCGTTTGGTCTCGCGGCGCATGCTCTTCGTCTCGTTCTTGTTTCATCTTCTCCATCGGCCATTCGATGTTGGGTTTTCCATCTCACCAATTCCTGAAAACACAAACGCACACACAAATATATGAGATCTTGAAATATGAGTAATCAACCTTTTAGCTTGAGTTCGGATGATCTCGTTGAGGCGATGATGGTGGCGATGAAGCTAAGCTGAGCCTCGAAGCGTGGTTGCCCGTCGAAGACGAAGGCGGCCTTTGCTTCACAACTTTCTTTCGTTCGGGTTTAACGGCTACCGATGGTTATTCGTTAGGGTTTTTGCGCTTTGAGTGTTCTTCGTTCTCTCTCTCTCACACGGCTACCTTCCTCTTTTTGATGGTGAGATCGTTCTCTTTATATATCTCTTTCTGATTTTCGAATGGGCCTTTGATGGCCTTGGATGAGATTGATTTCTGATTGGAACAAATCTTTTCCTTTTCTGATTTTACCTAGCTGTTGTGATCACTTTTGGATTTGATTCACTTTTGTGAGATTGGATTTCGTTTGCTTCTGATTTGTGATTCGCTTTTACTTTGATTTGCTTTCTGATTCCACTAATAGGGATTGATTCTGATATGATTGGATTTATGCATTCTCGGATTTGTTTTTCCTGATACGGTTTGCTGAACTTTCGATTTTGGATTCATTTGGAATGTATATTCCCAGCTTGATTTGATTTGCTTTCAGAAACGGGCTTACTTCAACCTATTTTGGATATTGTGGATTGAAACCGGATTGGTTGTGATCTGTTTCGAAAACCCTCTTGTTTGGATATCTGCTTTGAACTGATTTGGATTGATTTGGTCCAGATTTGGATCTGTTGATTTTATCTGATATGGTTTTGATCTTCTACAGATATGGATTTTCGCTCATTTGGATTTGGATGACTTATTTTCTTTGGTTTAGCCCTTATGCTGTGGTTGAGGTGGCAAATCGAAGCTATTGGTATTGTTCTGCTGTTGTTCGCTTCTGCCCGATGATGATTCGAACTGAGGGCTGAACCAATGATGTCGTTGTTGTCGCTAATGCTATCCTTATTTCTTGCTGCTTATGCTGTTCCATTGTCGCCGTGTGCAGAAGCTTGCCATACTTGTTGATGCAGATGTTGATGTTGTGGTGTTAATGGTTGCTCTTGAAATTGTTTGCAGATGCTAGTCGACTTGTTTTGCTTGCAATTGATACCTACAGATGTTGAACTGGTGTTGCTCGCTGTGTTGCAGTCGGCGTTGTTTGCAACTGATATCTGTTGCTGCTATTGTTTGTAGCTCAGAAATTGCTACTGTCGGGGGGAATTTGAAACGGTGATGATGATTCGTGAATCTGAACCGTTTGTTAGAGGCTGTTGTTGCAATGTTGGTGCTTGCGAGTGACGCTTGCTCGTAGCTGATATTGTTGAGGTGAAAAAAACCTGTTGTTGTTGCACTGTGATGCTTACAGCTGATACTACTTTGTTATTGCAGGTTGTAACTCGTGTTGCTTCTCTTTGCTTGTTGTAGCTGATATTGGTTCTACGGTTTTGTTGCCTGTTTCTTGAACTGAACTGTTTTAAACTCTGTTATGAAATTGGGGTTGCTGAATCTTTTGATACCTTGTCCTATGTTATTTTGCCGCAGCTTGTTGTGTGTCTCATTCTTCTGTACATGGTTCAGAACTGATGCTGCTCATGAACTATTTAGGTTTTGAGTTCCAAATTCTGAATCTGACATTGATGCGTTTGTGGCTTTTCAGGTGTTGGAAACTTCGGAACCAAAGCGACTCAGACCTGTCGGCATCCGGGTCTGAGTCCAAACTTGCCCATGTTGCCTTATTCTCGTATCAGTTTGGAAATCCAATCGCGGCAAAACGAATCAGCCCCACTTCTTTTATTTTTTCTATCTCTCGGATGTCCCGTATCGATAAGAACAAGCATTACCTGATCTGACGCCCACGGCGCGGATCGGTAACGGGGGTAGGACGCAGCTTCGGTTGTGCCACTCCCGGCACTCGATGATGACATTGTTCTGAGAGTGTCGAGAAACTTCTAACATTTTTTCTACACTGTTTGTTTTCTTTTTGATGTGCAGGTTAGTCGAGATTTGCGACGAAACTTAAAGACAGCATGAAGACCCTTAGGAACTTTTAGGATTTAGGATAGATGCTTATTGACTTAATGTAATTCTTTTTGTAAATGAAAGATCATCATGAATAAAATCCAAAAATTACTTCCATTTCAACTTGTAATTCTAGATGTTTATGAAATAAAATCCAGTAAATATTCATTTCTATTTTCTCAATTATGAATTTAAATTTCCATGAATAATCATCCATAAATTATTTAAATTCAACTTTGATTTGTAGCTTATGAACATTCATGAATAAAAGCTCACAACTATTAAAACTTAACCTCTCCTTTGCCTTTTATAAATGATATCCCGCCATATGATTATATCCAAACAAATTCACATTAAAACCTCGTTGATCACATCACTTCTCAAAATAACCTTAACAGTATCCACTTCCTTTTCAACCCAACTTTATAGAAGGAAACAAAACTGTTTTGGAAATGTTTCAGAATCAAACAAAGCACGGCCCCGAGTCCAATCATATTTCTGACAAAACATACTGGCACCTTGACCCAAATGGCAAATGAATGCCTCAGAACGTAATAACAGCCCGTTTTCAAGAAATTAGCAGAATTTGCGTGAAATGACCAAAATACCCCTGGGACCAAATCTGCAAAACAGACACCTCCATGACTTGTTAGTGGTTAGCAAATGTTCATAGGAGATGATATGCGAAATGCCTGACTAAATGTAAGGGTAAAATTTGGGGTATTACAGTTGCCCCTATTTAAATAGCTACACCGGACGATTTGAGTGACAGAGACTCGAGGAATCGTGGTGGAGAGATTTAAATATAGATAACCGAAAATTTTGCCCTTATATGCGACGATATGCAATGCTATGGACAAAACTGGAACGACTTAATGCAGATGATGCCATGACTATGATATGATGCGTATGCTGGAATAATGAATGCGAAAATGCTGACGAAACATGACGACACCGAGACAGACGCCACGAGAAGAAACACACTGGGGAAAATGACGCGCTGAGACACAGTACATCACTGGGGAATTCTAAAAATGATAGTCAACTGGTGCGAATGACCAATTGTCACTTTTAGAAAAGGAACGAGATCCTCGAATGGAGATGGTACCTATGAGACGGCCTCCACTGGGGAATCTAAAAATAAAACTGGATCACGTACGATTGTAAGATCGATTACAGAATGCTGGAGCATTGAGCAAGGAATAACATCCAAGCTTCTGTAAACTACCCCTCGTGACAGGATCAAACGGACTTTTCGGAACTCCGTAGCAAATATACAGGGTAAAGACCGACTGTATGCCAAAATAAATGGACTTTGATGGGAATTGCCCTGATAAGCTTCTCGAGGGAGAACTGTCACTTATCGTTGGAAGGGACTTATGTGCAAAGAATGGATAAGCACTCAAATAAAGAGGCTGCTGCTTATCTGATAAATAAATCTTCTCGCATTTAAGGTCGGCGCCTGGAATACGATTCTGATTCTTCTCTTACTGAAGGATAAATAAACTTCTTCATGCTTCAAGATTATGTTCTCCTGAACATGAAAAGGGTAAACTGAACTTCCTCATACTTCAGAATCGTGCTCTCCTGAATATGAAACTGGATGACTGAATATACTCATATTTCAGAATCGTGCTCTCCTGAATATGAAACTGGATGACTGAATTTCTTCATATTTCAGAATCGTGCTCTCCTGAATATGAAACTGGATGACTGAATTTTCTCATATTTCAGAATCGTGCTCTCCTGAATATGATTTGGTTGTAAATGAATTTTTCCATACTTCAGAATCGTGCTTTCCTGAATATGAAACTGGGTAATCGAACTTCCTCATAACTCAGAATCGTGCTCTCCTGAATATGATTCGGTTCCTGAAATTTCTTCATTCTTCAGAATCGTGCTCTCCTGAAAAACGGCCAACTGAACTTCCTCATAACCCAGAATCGTGCTCTCCTGAATATGATTCGGTTCCTGAAATTTCTTCATTCTTCAGAATCGTGCTCTCCTGAAAAACGGCCAACTGAACTTCCTCATAACCCAGAATCGTGCTCTCCTGAATATGATTCGGTTCCTGAAATTTCTTCATTCTTCAGAATCGTGCTCTCCTAAAAAACGGCCAACTGAACTTCCTCATAACCCAGAATCGTGCTCTCCTGAATATGATTCGGTTCCTGAAATTTCTTCATTCTTCAGAATCGTGCTCTCCTGAATATGATTTCGCTCAAACCTTCCCGTAACTCAAGATCGTGCTCTCCTGAATACGAATTGGTTCGTACCTCAAGACGGCAGATAAATGGAAGCCCAACTGCTCCATGGAGATGGCCATTTGCTGCGAGTCGTAACGAGGATATGATCGACTTCTTAGGTGAGAAATGTCGTATGCTGATGCTGTAAGATGTAAAGTGTAAAGGGTTGTAACATGTAGGATCGTAAAGTGTTGTACTGATATATTTTCCAGGCGTGAACTGGCGTGTATCTGTAAAGGATTGTAGTTGATTTTCTTGAAAGATAGTGCAAAATAAATGCACGTCCGGGTACGGTGATAAACTTCTCAAGCGAGATAGTCGCGTATCTGTCATGGTATGGTGAAAATCTTTAGATGGTGCAAAATAAATGCACGTCCGGTTGGGCTTGACGACCGACAAGACTGAGATTCAATCTAGGATCGAGCTAGAAAGAAGACTGGTAATCAAGACTCCATCGAGGGAATGAACTCGAAGGGTAAATATCTTATCCTGGCGAGGAAAGATAGCTGAAGTAACCGTCATCCACGAGGATCGATCTCTGTGGGGAAACTGGAAACACCTATGTATTTTATGCTTAGGGCTGACAATCTATTTGGAGAGAATGGACAAACCCAGTTACTCGGCGGTAACAACCAATGATGGAGAGACACAATGAACCTGTGAATGCTAACGCATATGTTGATGCATATGTTAATGTGAATGTATGTTAATGTCTATGTATGTAACTATGCAAGATGTTATGAAATGAGTATGTAATGAGTATGTAATGAATATGTAATGAATATGTAATGAAATAGGCATGTGATGCTTATGCCCTTGCGTATGCTGACGAAACAGACTAGAGACAGGACGAGAGACGAAATAAACATCTCGACGGAGATACCCTGCGTTCTCTGCAACCAATACGTCAATCATGGGTAAGAAGGATCAATGGTGGAACCAACTCTGGTTTTAAAGTTCTGAATTTTCTGGGGAGAAGGTAATTTGCTTGGGTGCACAGTATCACATCTTCACATGGGGAGAAGAAAACCTGAGGGACACTTTCGAGTTACCCAAGAAAAAGTTGTCAGCTTATAGTCTCTCTGGGGACTATCACTGGGCAATGGTTTGAAAGTGTTTCTGCAATAATGATATTTCCGGGGAATGAAGAGATCCTGTCGGAATTTCCACTAGTCAAAGTAATTTATTACATTTCAAATTTGTTTTGTTTTTTTGAAAAATAGTTTTGAAAAATCTACAATGCACCTTTCATTTTCAAATTTTAAGAATAAACGCATTTTGCATAACAATAGAAAGCAAAGAGCAATGCACCAAAGAATGTAAGTAACGAGATGGTATCTTTTATTAAAGGGTGGCTGCTTGCTGAAGGCATAGCTCCACAGATGATTACATTTTGAAATTGGCAACATGGGAAAAAAGGTTATATCGAATCCAACGACACCTACTGACACTACTAACTAAGACTAATCCAGAATCCTGCTTTGGGCAAGGGTGAAAGAGCTGAAACATGGCTCTCATGCGGAAAGTGTGTCTTCTGATGCAATGAAATGCCTCTGTCCCTAACTTTTGCCTGGACCGCCCTTTCGGGTTTTCAATCCACCGGGACGCTCTTTTTTGCCTAAGCCGCCCTTTCGGGTTTTCAACCTAGCGAGCTTTTGTTATTATTTCTTTTTTCTTTTTTTCAACCCTTACTTTTGCCTAAGTCGCCTTTTGCAGGTTTTCGACTTAGCGGGTTTTTAGGCATAATATTTTCGGACTGCATCAGAATTCACGGGATGTGCTAGTTCTTCACCGTCCATTGTCGTAAGTATTAGAGACCCTCCGGAGAAGACAGTCTTTACAACGAACGGGCCTTCATAATTGGGCATCCACTTTCCACGCATATCTTTGTGTACTGGCAAGATCTTTTTGAGTACGAGCTCTCCTTGGCGGAACTCACGAATACGAATCTTCTTATCAAACGCTCTTTTCATCCATTTCTGATATAATTGCCCATGGCACATGGCTGTCAAACGCTTCTCGTCAATGAGATTCAACTGATCCAATCTGTCTTGAACCCACTCAGCTTCCTCAAGTTCAGCTTCCATTAACACTCTTAAGGAAGGTATCTCTACTTCGATGGGGAGCACGGCGTCCATTCCATATACCAGTGAGAAAGGGGTTGCCCCTGTCGAAGTTCTCACCGAGGTTCTGTATCCATGCAAAGCAAACGGTAACATCTCATGCCAATCTTTGTAAGTCACAACCATCTTTTGCAGGATCTTCTTGATATTCTTATTTGCAGCTTCAACGGCTCCATTCATCTTAGGACGGTACGGAGAAGAATTGTGGTGAGTGATCTTGAAATTGTCACACAACTCTTTCATAGTCTTATTATTCAGATTGGTGCCATTGTCAGTTATTATCCGGCTTGGGATTCCATAACGGCAGATGATTTCTTTCCTGATGAAGCGGGCGACCACTTGCTTGGTCACGTTGGTGTAGGAGGCAGCCTCTACCCACTTAGTGAAATAATCTATAGCAACGAGGATAAAACGATGTCCATTAGAAGCTTTCGGCTCAATTGCCCCAATCATGTCAATGCCCCACATAGAGAACGGCCATGGTGAAGACAAAACATTCAACGGTGATGGAGGTACATGCATTTTATCCGCATAAATTTGGCACTTATGGCATTTTCTAGCGTATTGGATGCAGTCGGCTTCCATGGTTAACCAGTAATACCCAGCCCTTAACATCTTCTTGGACATAGCGTAACCATTGGCATGAGTCCCGAAGGTCCCTTCATGAATTTCCTGCAGTAACATGTCCGCTTCCCGTTTATCAACACATCTGAGCAGGACCATGTCGTGATTTCTCTTGTACAACACACCATTACTGATAAAGAATTTGGACGCCAGTCTTCTCAATGTCTTTTTGTCCAGACCAGTAGCACCATCGGGATATTCCTGCTTGACGAGATAGTTCTTGATATCGTGAAACCAAGGCTTTTCATCCACCTCAACTTCTTCGACCAACTGACAATAAGCGGGCTCAACCTTGCGCTCAATATGGATAAGAGGTGCTTCATTAACGAATTTAACTTTCCACATAGATGCTAACATGGCTAATGCATCAGCTACGTGATTCTCGGATCTAGGAACATGCTCGAACTCTATCTCGTCGAAATACTTGATCAGCTCAATAATGTAGTCCTTATAAGGGATCAGCTTCTCATTCTTCGTTTCCCATTTGCCTTGTACCTGGTAAATAACCAAGGCTGAGTCACCACTTACTTTAAGAAGTTTGATTCGGAGGTGAATTGCCGCTTCGAGGCCGAGGATACATGCTTCATATTCTGCGACGTTGTTAGTGCACTCAAAGTCCAACCTTGCTGTAAATGGTGTGAATCCACCCTTTGGGTTCATCAAAACGGCGCCTATACCATGCCCATTGAAATTTGAGGAACCATCAAACATCATCTTCCACCAAAGACCTGGTTCTGGACCTTCGCTCGGATCTGGCTCTTCACAATCTCTTTTAATCAACAAAATATCCTCATCAGGAAAATCGAGCTTAAGAGGTTCATAATCTTCAACTGGCTGGTCTGCAAGATAATCAGATAAAATACTACCCTTAATCGCCTTCTGGGGTACATACTGGATGTCATATTCGGATAACAACATGTGCCAACGGGCTAGCCTCCCGGTTTGAGCAGGTTTTTCAAAAATATACTTGATCGGATCCATTTTAGAAATCAATAACGTGGTATGACAGACCATATACTGCCGAAGGCGCTTAGCGGCCCATGCCAATGCACAACAAGTTTTCTCTAATGGTGAGTATCTGTTTTCGCAATCGGTAAACTTCTTGCTCAGGTAATAAATTGCATGTTCCTTTTTCCCAGTCTCATCATGTTGTCCAAGCACACAACCCATAGACTTCTCGAGAACAGTAAGGTACATAAACAACGGTCTTCCAGGTACGGGCGGGATCAGAATAGGGGGATCTTGCAAATAACCCTTAATCTTCTCAAACGCTTTCTGACAATCAGGGTTCCACTCAACTGTCTGCCCCTTGCAAAGCAACTTGAATATCGGCTCACAAGTAGCGGTCATATTAAAGATAAACCTGGAAATGTAATTCAGACGTCCCAGAAAACCCCTAACTTGCGTCTCGGTTCGCGGAGCCGGCATATCTTGAATGGCTCGGACTTTGTCAGGATCCACCTCAATCCCTCGCTGGCTAACAATGAACCCAAGCAATTTTCCGGATCTGACACCGAAGGTACATTTTGCAGGATTCAATTTCAACTGGTATTTCCTGAGTCGTTCAAACAGCTTCGCCAAATGGTCTAAATGCTCCTCTTCACTCTGGGATTTGGCTATCATATCGTCCACATACACCTCAATCTCTTTGTGCATCATATCATGAAAGAGAGTGGTCATAGCACGTTGGTAGGTTGCCCCTGCATTCTTTAAACCGAAGGGCATGACTTTGTAGCAGAAGGTTCCCCAAGGAGTAATGAAAGTAGTCTTCTCTCGATCATCGGGATCCATCTTGATCTGATTATAGCCAGAGAAACCATCCATAAATGAAAACAACGCAAAACTGGCCGTATTGTCTACCAGTGTGTCAATATGTGGCAGTGGGAAGTCGTCTTTTGGACTTGCTTTGTTCAGGTCCCTGTAGTCTACACACATCCTAACTTTACCGTCCTTCTTAGGTACTGGCACAATGTTGGCAACCCAATCTGGATATTTTGCGACTGCCAAGAAACCTGCATCCAACTGCTTTTTAACCTCATCTCGAATCTTCAAAGCCATGTCGGGTCTCGTTCTTCGAAGCTTTTGTTTGATAGGTGGACAACCTGGCTTAAGCGGCAACTTGTGAACAACAATATCCGTGTCTAGGCCCGGCATATCTTGATACGACCACGCAAACACATCAACATACTCTTTTAACAACTCAATCAACCTCGGCCTAATCTCTGTCCCAAGCATTGCACCAATCTTGACCTCTTTCTTGTTCTCATCTGTACCGAGATTAATTAGGTCCACCTGCTCTTTATGCGGTTGAAGCTCTGTGTACTCGTACTCAATCAATCTTGTTAGTTCAGCGGGTACTTCAAAATCTTCTTCACCCTCGTCCTCAGCTTGATTGATGGGTGCATCCCAGTCAGGAGTGTCAGTAAAGTCATTGGATCCAACAAGGTTTACGATATCTCTGCATGATGGAAGGCTTACTTAATTAAAATGCTCGAAGACATGTAAGAATGAAATGCTGTTTTTTTATTATTATTTTTTGGAAGAAAGGTTGCCAATTTCATTTTTAAAAGTGAAAACGAAAAACGCAAATGAAACAAAGTGGAATTGAACAAAACTGCTTTTATTAATATCTTTTTAGAAATGAAAGGTGGCCCGACAAAACGACCCTATAGCCTTGGGCAGAGCTACAGATTTTTATTTGAAAATGTAAATGAAACTTTAAAAAACAATTACTTTGACAATGGAAAAATAACAGGGATCTCTACGGCCTCCCAGTTGTTCAAAACTGCATCACCCTTAAACACCAGGTTGCTCAGCTCTTCATTTTCTTCACAGTCGCTGATGGCATTGACTTGGAAACCTCCGCTGACAAATACTTCTTGGATAACCTTCGGACGCCCTTCGACAGTTGTTGCAGCTCCATTCTGAGTTGGTTTGTAACCCAACCCAGAGCGATCAGTCTTGGTCTTGACATCAATTACCTCTCCCCAGCCTTCAGGAATGCCCCTGTCAATTGTTGCTTTGGTACTCTTCAGAGATGCAAAAGATGGATTACCCTGACCCACTGTCTCTTCGACCTCCAGCAGAACAGCATTGGCGATCTCAAGTGCTTGAAAGGAGATTTCTAAAGCATTCTCATCGGCCTCGATGTAACGGAAAGAAGACAGGTTACTGACCATCAGATCTTCCTCACCGTGTATAATAACCAACTTTCCATCGATCACGAACTTCATCTTCTGATGTAAAGTTGAGGTCACTGCCCCAGCGGCATGAATCCACGGCCTTCCGAGTAAACAACTGTAGTTGGGATTAATGTCCATGACTTGAAACGTGATATTAAAAACTTGCGGACCAATCAGGATAGGAAGCTCAACCTCCCCCATTACCGATCGGCGAGAGCCATCGAAAGCCTTGACAACCAAAGGAGTAGGTTTCAACACAGTCTCTTTACAAGCCAACTTATCAAGAACCCTCTTGGGTAGAACATTCAGAGAAGAGCCGGTGTCCACTAGCACTCTCGCTAAATTGTCCTCTTGACATTTTACCGATATATGTAAAGCACGATTATGGTTCGGACCCTCCTTCGGTAACTCTTCATTGCTGAAACTGAGGGTGTTACAAGCGGTTAAATTGGCAATCACACTATCAAACCGACTGGTGCTAATATCTTGATCCACATGTGCTTGAGTCAAAACCTTCTGCAAGGCCATCCTATGAGCGGGTGAATTCATTAACAGAGATAGAATTGAGATCTTGGAAGGAGTCTGATGAAGTTGATCGATAACTTTATAGTCACTTTTCTTGATGATCCTTAAAAATTCAGCATCTTCATCATTCGTAACGGCTCCCTTACCTTTGTCTTTGGCAGGCATCGGGGTACTAGTCGTTTCCTTAGGTGGGACCTCATTGGAATGGGGAGTATACACACGGCCACTGCGAGTCATCCTGCTTACCTCTGCGATATTGGTCACCGTGTCCTTACCCTCTTCCTTTGGAATAACCTTCCCAGACTCCTTGTCAATCATCGTCACGTCGTATATCCAAGGCACGGCTTTAGGATCACTGAAAGGAAACGGACCTGGTTTTCGAATAACTATAGGCTTAGGCTGATTCACTTCAGGGATATACGACCTCGGTATATCGAACACGAGGTTGGCGGAGCCTGCCCCTGATAAATTAAACACTGGTACCTTACCCTTTGATTCAGGCTGATGGAAGACAGGCTCAACCACAGCGACTACATCCTTCTTGGCTTGGCTTGTCACTTGTAAAACACCCTCATTAATTAACCTCTGAACATCATTCTGAACCAACATGCAACCCTTAATACTGGCTTCACAACTTACGCATGCAACGTGGGAAGTATCTACTAAACCAGCTTCAAACAGCTTCGAATGGAACATCTTAAGAGGAGTCTTAATCTGTTCAACATCAAGGGCATAACCTTCCTCTGAGTCAGCACTAATGGCATTGACGCTCTCATGGTTAGGAAAAGGGTTCTTCTTAACATTTGGTTGAGGATCTTCGAATGACAAAATCTTCTTTTCCAATAGATCCCTGACAATATTTTTGAGAGCATAACAATTCTCCAGATCATGGCCAGGCGCACCCTCATGAAATAAACAATGAGCGGCGGCGTTGTAATTGGCGGGTAGAGGATTAGGAGGCGGACCCAAAGCCCGAGTGGTGATGAGACCTTGCTTGACCAAAGAGGGATACAACTCGGTAAAAGTCATTGGAATCGGCGGACAAGGTTTATACGTTCTCCTGTTCGGCATATTCTGGCGAGGAGCCGGACTCTTTGGCTGTTGAGGAGCAGGAGTATTAGGTGCCTGTAGGTAGTTGACAGGAGGCGGATAAACAGGAGGTTGTTGCATAGGTTGATACATGGGAACCTGTTGATTGAAAGAAGGTGTAATAGCTGCCACATATGGTTGTTGAGCATATTGGACTGGGTACCCTTGAGGTTGAGCATAACCTTGCGGATGTCGATAAAAGCGTTCCCTTGGTCTACCAGAGGATATAGTATTAGTCTCACTCTCCTTCTTTTTCTGGGAGCTATACGGAGGTTTCTTCGGCTGATCCTTAGAAGCGCCATGATTATTTGTCATTTTACCACTCTTCATACCCAATTCAATCTTGACACCCACAGCAACGATGTCGGAGAAATTTGAAGTCACGCTACCCACCATTCTCTCGTAAAATTCTGGACGGACCGTGTCGACAAACCAATCAGCTAACTCTTTCTCGGTCAAAGGAGGTTCTACCTGCGAAGCAGTCTCCCTCCACCTTTGAGCATACTCTTTGAATGACTCAGAATTCTTTTGTGACATACTCAGCAGCTGTCTTCTGTCAGGAGCCAGATCCATATTGTACTTGTAGTGTTTGATGAAAGCGTCAGATAAATCTTGAAAGCTCTTAACGCGGGATTGGTCCAAAGTTAAATACCACTTGGAAGAAGCACCCTTCAAACTGTCTTGGAAGCAATGAATCATCAGTTTATCATTCTCAACATGGGCAGCCATTTTGCGATAATACATGATCAAATGACTCTTAGGACAGGTGGCACCTTCATAGCGATCGAAGTTCGGAGTTTTGAACTTCGGGGGAATAACTAAACCCGAGACCAAACAAACATCCCTTGCAGCAGTCCCAAAAATTTGATCACCCTCTACCTTTTTCAATCTCTGGACGATAGTGTTTACTTCCTCACGAAGCTTATCATGTTTCTCATAACCCTCAACATTCTCATCAAGATTATCAAAAACTGTCTCATTGGAGTACGGTTGCGCACGAGTGTGTACAACAGGTGGTGCAAAGATAGGAGCCCCCCTAGAAACTTCAGAAAACAAAGGCACGGCTTGCTGAACAGGTTGATTAATCGGAACAGTGGCTTGAGGAGGCACAAAACCGGGAGCAAGACCATAAGGTGGGTCCCTTGCTATGGTCACACTTGGTGAAGGGTCCACAGTAACGCCGGTAATCTCAGAAACAACAGTGGGCTGGGTATCCATCTTAGCATTCATGACATGTAACAATTCCATCATTCGCCCCATACCCCCTCGAAGGTCTTCAAGTTCATTGCTAAGGCGATCAATCTCTTTTGCCTGATCCTCCATTCTTTTCCGAGTTTGAGCTCTGGTGTTATATTGGTGCCGAGAACTCAGGGTGACAAAACTGGAAGGTGAGAGAACCGAGTGTGAGAAATCGGGAGACACATGCAATGCAAGAGTATGATGCTAAAATGTGAATGTAAATGAAGATTTCATGGAATTCAAAACATTTACGAATGTCGTGGGGTACCAAAGAAATCTTTTTCTTGTTTTTTCATTTTATTTTTTTTATTTATGGTATCCCGCGATATCCATAAATGATATTTGAACTCTATGAAATACAATGCAATGAGATGCTTTATGGATGCAATGCATGAAAACACACAAAGTCCTAGGTTAAAGGCTTGCATGAGGTTCAAAGGCCAGTACCCTCCCTTGAAGTTAGATGGTTCATCCTGTCCTACAAAAGTAACCAGGTTCTAAGGGATCTCAATATCATTGATCCTTCACCAGGGTGGTTGTTCAGAAGGCAACTTACTTGCCAACCAAAACCCTCCAAGTTTAAGATCTCAATGAGCGTAGTATCGAGTGTCAACCAACTTCAGTCTGCACCAAAGCCGGTTACCTCACTACTTTCTAAAGGCCAAGATGAGTTAACTAGGGTTCTAAAAGTCAGTTAGTGCATTGACAACATATGGCAGCCTCAATATTATCCTCAACTTGACTTAAGGAATATAAGCACCAACCAAGAAGTCGCACTAACTATGGCCACCAGATCAACCGTATCGATATACGTCATACAGTTTCCTTGGTCTATTGCCATTTACCTAAGGTACACTAGATCCGGGTGTAGGACTCATCTCACGGCACAAGGAACAGTCCCACAATCAAAGCACAAATATATACATGCAAATGAATAATAACACAGATAGTAATAAATATGAACAAGTTAGGGATAACCCTCAAAAGTTAAAGTTGCATCCCCAGTGAAGTCGCCATTTTCTGTTGCGGTGGAAATAGGATCACAAACTATTAATTAGTTTGAATCGCAATTCAATTCACAACCGCTCTTTGATTTATCCGAAGGAAAAGGTCAAAAGAGGGAAAACCTATTTTTGCATCGTAAACACAATGCGGGGAAAGATCTAGGGTTCGGGGGTTGATTAAATTTAGGGAAGGTATTAGCACCCTAAACTTCTGTAGTACTCTACAGGAACCTTTTGTTCAAATGTTTACTATTTGCTTTATTTATTTGCTTAAGGTATATGTACAAAGGATTAAAAGGTGAGAAAATAAACCTAGGGGTTAGTTCTAAGTTTACTCGGCAAGACATCGCATCTTGTGCCTACGTATCCTTACGGGAATGGAATCAGAGTAATCGTAGTTCCCCTCAATAGGGAGGTTAGAAACTTCTTGACTGTGGTCAAGGTCTCAAGGGGAATAAACGCATCTTAAGGACACGCTTACGTGGAGTGTAGAAACTCCAAATCTCTACGTTGAAATGTTGAGTGGTAATTAGGGTTAAATTAGGGATTCCACGGCGAGAAACCCTAAAATGAGCGCGGCGGCTCTTTGACCTAATGCTAGGGGTAAAATTGTAATTTTGCCTGCGGCGAGGCATTTGTGAAAATTAGGGTTTGTAAGGGTTTGAAGTTGAGGACTATTGGCACGGCGACCAAAAGCTAGACCTAACCTTCGGATGTGTGCAATGTGACGTAAATAATAGTGATGAAAGTGTGAGAAATTTAGATCATACAAGCGGAAGTAAAATGCGAAGAGTAAATGCGATTATTGGTTCGCGAGATTACAACCAGGAAACAGTTACAATTATAAATAAATAACGGTAAACATAATAGGCTGCAAAACGAACAAACAACGTTAGTGGGCAGAATTAGATGAATTATCAGACACGCCAGGAAGTGAAATTATGCCTATTTTTGTGGTTTTATATTATGATATAAACTTCAATTTGAATTAAAATAGGATTTTTAATATTGATGAATAAATTTAACTTAAATCCTCCAAAACTATTTTAACCTAATTATCTAACGAAACTCCACATTATTATTATTATTTTTTTTTAGGTAGGTTTTTATGTCATTTGAAAAAAATAATAATACTATTTATTTTAAAAAATGGATTTTAACATTATTTTAACAAATCAATAATAATAATAATAATAATTATAATAATTGAATAAAATAAAAAATAAATAAAAAAAAGTTTTGGGGAAGTTGGGCCGGTGGTTCTTCAGCCCGTTGCCACTTCACTTGAAGGTCATAGTAGAAACTTAGGGTTCCAACACCCTCCGTTTGGTCTCGCGGCGCATGCTCTTCGTCTCGTTCTTGTTTCATCTTCTCCATCGGCCATTCGATGTTGGGTTTTCCATCTCACCAATTCCTGAAAACACAAGCGCACACACAAATATATGAGATCTTGAAATATGAGTAATCAACCTTTTAGCTTGAGTTCGGATGATCTCGTTGAGGCGATGATGGTGGCGATGAAGCTAAGCTGAGCCTCGAAGCGTGGTTGCCCGTCGAAGACGAAGGCGGCCTTTGCTTCACAACTTTCTTTCTTTCGTTCGGGTTTAACGGCTACCGATGGTTATTCGTTAGGGTTTTTGCGCTTTGAGTGTTCTTCGTTCTCTCTCTCTCACACGGCTACCTTCCTCTTTTTGATGGTGAGATCGTTCTCTTTATATATCTCTTTCTGATTTTCGAATGGGCCTTTGATGGCCTTGGATGAGATTGATTTCTGATTGGAACAAATCTTTTCCTTTTCTGATTTTACCTAGCTGTTGTGATCACTTTTGGATTTGATTCACTTTTGTGAGATTGGATTTCGTTTGCTTCTAATTTGTGATTCGCTTTTACTTTGATTTGCTTTCTGATTCCACTAATAGGGATTGATTCTGATATGATTGGATTTATGCATTCTCGGATTTGTTTTTCCTGATACGGTTTGCTGAACTTTCGATTTTGGATTCATTTGGAATGTATATTCCCAGCTTGATTTGATTTGCTTTCAGAAACGGGCTTACTTCAACCTATTTTGGATATTGTGGATTGAAACCGGATTGGTTGTGATCTGTTTCGAAAACCCTCTTGTTTGGATATCTGCTTTGAACTGATTTGGATTGATTTGGTCCAGATTTGGATCTGTTGATTTTATCTGATATGGTTTTGATCTTCTACAGATATGGATTTTCGCTCATTTGGATTTGGATGACTTATTTTCTTTGGTTTAGCCCTTATGCTGTGGTTGAGGTGGCAAATCGAAGCTATTGGTATTGTTCTGCTGTTGTTCGCTTCTGCCCGATGATGATTCGAACTGAGGGCTGAACCAATGATGTCGTTGTTGTCGCTAATGCTATCCTTATTTCTTGCTGCTTATGCTGTTCCATTGTCGCCGTGTGCAGAAGCTTGCCATACTTGTTGATGCAGATGTTGATGTTGTGGTGTTAATGGTTGCTCTTGAAATTGTTTGCAGATGCTAGTCGACTTGTTTTGCTTGCAATTGATACCTGCAGATGTTGAACTGGTGTTGCTCGCTGTGTTGCAGTCGGCGTTGTTTGCAACTGATATCTGTTGCTGCTATTGTTTGTAGCTCAGAAATTGCTACTGTCGGGGGGAATTTGAAACGGTGATGATGATTCGTGAATCTGAACCGTTTGTTAGAGGCTGTTGTTGCAATGTTGGTGCTTGCGAGTGACGCTTGCTCGTAGCTGATATTGTTGAGGTGAAAAAAACCTGTTGTTGTTGCACTGTGATGCTTACAGCTGATACTACTTTGTTATTGCAGGTTGTAACTCGTGTTGCTTCTCTTTGCTTGTTGTAGCTGATATTGGTTCTACGGTTTTGTTGCCTGTTTCTTGAACTGAACTGTTTTAAACTCTGTTATGAAATTGGGGTTGCTGAATCTTTTGATACCTTGTCCTATGTTATTTTGCCGCAGCTTGTTGTGTGTCTCATTCTTCTGTACATGGTTCAGAACTGATGCTGCTCATGAACTATTTAGGTTTTGAGTTCCAAATTCTGAATCTGACATTGATGCGTTTGTGGCTTTTCAGGTGTTGGAAACTTCGGAACCAAAGCGACTCAGACCTGTCGGCATCCGGGTCTGAGTCCAAACTTGCCCATGTTGCCTTATTCTCGTATCAGTTTGGAAATCCAATCGCGGAAAAACGAATCAGCCCCACTTCTTTTATTTTTTCTATCTCTCGGATGTCCCGTATCGATAAGAACAAGCATTACCTGATCTGACGCCCACGGCGCGGATCGGTAACGGGGGTAGGACGCAGCTTCGGTTGTGCCACTCCCGGCACTCGATGATGACATTGTTCTGAGAGTGTCGAGAAACTTCTAACATTTTTTCTACACTGTTTGTTTTCTTTTTGATGTGCAGGTTAGTCGAGATTTGCGACGAAACTTAAAGACAGCATGAAGACCCTTAGGAACTTTTAGGATTTAGGATAGATGCTTATTGACTTAATGTAATTCTTTTTGTAAATGAAAGATCATCATGAATAAAATCCAAAAATTACTTCCATTTCAACTTGTAATTCTAGATGTTTATGAAATAAAATCCAGTAAATATTCATTTCTATTTTCTCAATTATGAATTTAAATTTCCATGAATAATCATCCATAAATTATTTAAATTCAACTTTGATTTGTAGCTTATGAATATTCATGAATAAAAGCTCACAACTATTAAAACTTAACCTCTCCTTTGCCTTTTATAAATGATATCCCGCCATATGATTATATCCAAACAAATTCACATTAAAACCTCGTTGATCACATCACTTCTCAAAATAACCTTAACAGTATCCACTTCCTTTTCAACCCAACTTTATAGAAGGAAACAAAACTGTTTTGGAAATGTTTCAGAATCAAACAAAGCACGGCCCCGAGTCCAATCATATTTCTGACAAAACATACTGGCACCTTGACCCAAATGGCAAATGAATGCCTCAGAACGTAATAACAGCCCGTTTTCAAGAAATTTGCAGAATTTGCGTGAAATGACCAAAATACCCCTGGGACCAAATCTGCAAAACAGACACCTCCATGACTTGTTAGTGGTTAGCAAATGTTCATAGGAGATGATATGCGAAATGCCTGACTAAATGTAAGGGTAAAATTTGGGGTATTACAGAATGCATAGATAAAACCTTTTTGTCTGTGTTCTTGTGTCTAGCACAAAAGAGGAAAGAGATGTTGAGATATGCCAACGTACATATTCAAATCTTCTTCACTAAATAAGTTCAGCTATCAACATTAGAGTCTGGATCTTCAGAATCTCCAGAGTAGAGATCTTCTGGATCTTCAGAGTCTTGGTATGTTCTTCAGATTGTGCTGAATCAGAGTATGTGCAGCTAGTGTGCTTGAGCGTGTAATTCTATCAGAGCAGAGTCTTCTATATCAGATTCTCAATACTTATGCAGCGCAGTATCTTCAGAGTCTTATGATGACTAAGCTTCTGATCTCTCAGAGTCTTCTATTCTTTAGAGGCTTCTGCTTCAGAATCTTCAGTAGACAGCACTCAGATTCTTCTGGGAGCGGCGTTCAGATCTTCATTTAAGATGCTCTTGAACCTTTGAAGCCTTTCATAATATCATTGTTCAGATTCAAATTTGCTCTTTTAAGAATATTTTCTTTAGTACCTGTAGCAAACAGTCTAGAACAAATTTAGAGTATATAATTCTTGAATACAAAATTCATAAGTGTTATCATCAAAACATAGAGCTATAACTAAGAAACAATCTGTGTTCTTATAGTATTAGGTTCTGGTGCGTAACAGTATTTTGCTATTATTGCGTTGTTCACATAGCGAACGATTTTGTCCCAGAATCGTACTACGAAGAATCATTCGCACAGCGAAGAAACTCGCCCCATAATCGCACAGCAAACTTGCTAGCGAACGTAGCAGAGTTTCGCGAATTCTGATTTTGTGTCGTGATGCCTTGATGTTTGATTCTGTGATTTCTTTGACGAATTAACATGAGTATGACTGTGAGTTTTATGTGACGTGTACATGATTATATGACAATTCACATAGTTACGTAGTATTCCAAATGTGTACAGATAGGATGCCTTTCGCGTATTCAGAACCGAGTTTATCCCTAATCGATCCCTCTTATTGCCACTTATAAAAAGGCGTGTATTGTGTTAGGATTAATAAACCTATTTTTAAGAAATATAGTTTCTTGACTTAGTTGAAAAGTATTTTGACCTGGAATTTCTAACAAAAAGAGGTTCTTGCAAACCGGACTTTAAATCCATAAACGCGTCCAAAAATAGTTTTAAAATCGATTTTCTTAAACATTAAAGATTCCTAATTAACTGAGCCAAGTGCTTTCGCTTCCTTGGATCAGTTAAAACTAATCAAATTTATCTAAAGATTGGACGGCTTTCGATCTTACCCAACAGATTTTAAGTACAGAAAATAAGTGTTAAAAGTTAAAATAACCACTAAGTAATTCTATCGACAGTCGTATGGAATACTATTATAAATACAATCCTTGCATCCTAGCCTTTAAGATTTAGCCGGACAAGGTAAAGTAAATAAACATGATAAATAAATGCGAGTAAATAAAGTGTGGCTAAATAAATAAATGACGGTAAAGGTGCGATAAATAAACGGTGTGAGAAATAAAAACGGTGCGATAAATAGACAGAAACCTGCTCTAAATGAGAGGCTTTAAAATCTTGTACAACTGGAAGTAAATGACAGAAATAAAATGGCAAAAGGATTAAATTCTACCCAAGTGCTCCAAACTCGATTACAGACTCGATTAGACAGTGTGATAACCCTTCGATGTGAGAAGTTTATCACTTTACAATAGGTGAAATTTACGGCTTTAGTTCTGTAACTAAACTTGGATGATTAGAAATGAAACAAAACTCCTCTATTTATAGTGGTAAGAAAGTACAGGTAAGGACAAGAATGCCCCCCAACTCCTTTTGGGAGGGAAACGAGTTTGTGAAGGTGGCGCCCACCACATGAACTATGGTGGAAAGGAGTGGGAGACGTGGCAGTTGTCTTCTATCCAATGTGTGGCATCTCCTATGGCGCCCGCCATGGTGGAAGCCATGTGTACAATTCCTCAGAATGTAGGTCATTTAGCTCGTTTTTCTTCATTTCTTCTCGAGTAGCTTTGAATATACAAAAACCTGAAAAAGAAACAAAACAAAGGCATAATACAAGAAAACAGAAATAAAAATCTAAATAACGTGCATAAATCGAGTCGAATAAACAGTATATTTTAGGTCTATCAAATTTCCCCACACTAAAACCTTTCCTTGTCTTCAAGCAAAACATCATGATAGAAAACAGGGTGACATCCATAAATGATCTGGGAAAAAAGGTCTTATAAGTTCAAGCTGGGATGAAGCGATAGGTGATGACTTAGTGAACCACGGGTATCAAAATGACACTTCTCCGTAAACACGGACATAAGTTTCGTTCTTACACAAATCAATCCATACTACCCTACTGTACCTACGCCTACTTTCAAATCTCCTTTTGAGTCCTTTTCATTATGGTGCAATCACATTAAGCCCATTATCCATATGAAATCATGGTGAAGTGACCGGTTGGTGTTTCTGGTCTTAAGCATGGGGTTCTGGTACACAAAGTGGTGTAACCTTTTATTGGCCCACTTGCAGCTGTGGGGGATCGGATCGTAATCCGCCCTACCGAGTTCAATACCAGATACCTCTGAACCAACTGACAATGGGAAGATATTTTTGTTTTGTTTTGTTTTTTTCTTTTTTTTCTTTTTTTTCAAAATTACAACTTTTTGGGTTAAATGACCTTGTGAGGGTTACATATACCCGAGTTGCAATTATTTTATTTTTAGCATACCGATCATTCACTTATTTTCATCGATCCTTCACTTAGATAACGATTTGGCCGAAGCTGACTGCTAGGATAAACTACTAAGGACTCACTATAGACATTCTATTAAGGCCATGGTACGCAGAGTATCGGGGTTGATTTCTGCATTTGTGAAGCCTATGGTATTATAATGATACCGATGTTTCAAAGAGAATTTTCCAAATCATCCGCATCCTAACTCGAACTTGCCTCAAAGCCCAAAAAATTTCCAAGATGGTACACTATTTGTCAATAAAATTTTTGGTGGGGCAAATTAATGAGAGAATAAGGGTATATTGCGGTATGACTCGTTAAGCACCAGTATTTCTAAAAATGAAAAGAAAAATAAGAAGGGAATTAAACTAAAAAGCGATAAATGAAATAAAAAAGCGTGAAAATAAATAAAGGCTCCTCCCACACTTAAATTGAACATTGTCCCCAACGTTTCAAAATAAGCAAGGGACGAGGTACCTGAAGTGGCCTGAGGCATGCTGCCAGTGATGTCGCTAGCATGCGGCGAGTACCTAGGGCGGCGAGATCTGCTGCGACGATAATCGATCTGAGAAGCATCGATCGCGTCAAATCGGGTGGTCAGAGTAGCTTGAGATTGCATAGTGCTTTGCATGGACTGGCTCATCTGCTGCTGAGATTCTTGCATGAATCTCATATTCTCAGTTAATTGTTGTTGAATGGTGGTGAGTAAGATGTCACGTCTCTCCTCTTTGGCTAATTGTTCTTGCCACATCTGCTCAGATATATAAAAACCAGGAGCGGTACCTGCAGTATGTGTGATTATTAGAATACAATGTTGTCCTTGGAGATGGTGGTGAAGGATGGTATTTCGCTGAGGACGGTGTGCGTGGCTCATCGATCGTCTCTCCATAGCCTTCCAATGCGTAACTCCAATTTGAAGGATCGTGTACACTGGTCACAACTGGGTCAGGTAATGTAAAATAATGGACAGTATGGTAGTCAATCAGAAGTCTGAAAGCATCAGGCTGAAAAGATGATCTTCTCATTAGCCCTCTGTCCAAACAGAAGTCAATGTCCACCAGGGTGTATCCACAATACGGAGTTAGATGCAGTAACTGGCTGGTGAGTCCTGATGCAGTGGCTATGAGTTACTGTGCCTCCCACATGAATAACTCCTTCGGAGGATCTAGTTGTACCCTCAAGATTATGCAGCAAGAAGTTTCCACGTGCCATTGGGCGTAACCTGTTTGCGCAGAATAGGAAGAATATCTCTTCCTCACTAACATGCATGTCGGAGTCCTCCTTTCCAAGAAAGGTGTGAGCCAGGGTCATCTAAAAATACCTCATAGCTGGGTTGTGGATGAACGGAGATAGCTGAGTCGATGGGTCTAGGATTCCTCCGCCTGTAATCTCTCTCCAGAACTGATTTATGTCTCTGCTCATAAAATAGCCCATCGGGAGGTCAGGAATAAAATCCGGGGTGGTCAAAAATCCAAGTAGGTCACCAAATCCCTTGTGGGTGAATGCATACTCTTTCCCAAAGAGTATGAATGTGGCTAGTCCGTCCTAATCGGCGTATGGCTCATGGTGGAATGAGCTGAGAAACTCCATTGTAAGGTGCCTGTAGGTCTGGTTCACCTGGTCAGCATATTCTCCCTAATGAAGCTGATGGCAGAGAAACCGTACGCTGGGTTCAATCCCTAAAGATTCCATGCAGGCCTGATCCGGATACGGGGTCGGTGCCATAGGACGCTGTCGAAAAGCTGAGTACCTCTCTATCTACTTGTCGTCTCTGAAGGTGACGTGCATCTCATCATGCTACTGCATCCTGAAAAATAAAACTCAGAGAACAAAACCTAAAAGCATAATCATCATAAACCGTCAGTTGACACATAAAAGAAAACAAAATAAAACAAAATAAAAATAAAATAAAAGATAAAGGAAAATAAAGAAAATCATGGGTTGCCTCCTAGGCAGCGCTTGTTTAACGTTGTTAGCTTGACGAATATAACCTATATGTCTGAAGTAAGCAATGGAGGATCAATCAAGGTATGGCTGGAGTAATCATCGGGAATGTCCCCTCCTTCGTAGAATTTTAATCTCTGCTCCTGATTGTAGAACTTTAGTAACTGTAAAGGGACCTGTCCACCTTGAACGAAGCTTGCCAGGAAAGAGTCGTAATCTAGAGTTGAACAGGAGAACAGGGTCTCCTATATGAAAATCTTTCTTTATGATCTTCTTATCATGCCAGGCCTTAGTTCTTTCTTTATATATAATGGCGTTCTCGTAGGCGGATTGGCAGAGTTCTTCTAGTTTATGTATATCAAGGACGCGGTTTTGTCCAACAGTCAAATAGTCAAAGTTAAGGGTTTTTATGGCCCAATAGGCCTTGTGTTATAATTCAAAAGGTAAATGACATGATTTTCCATAGACTAGTTGGTAAGGAGTTGTTCCAATAAGGGTTTTGAAGGCGGTTCTATAGGCCCATAGCGCATCTTGCAGCTTTTGAGACCAATCCTTTCTTGATATAGAGATCATCTTTTCTAAGATTTGTTTAATTTCTCTATTAGAAACTTCTACTTGGCCACTAGTCTGTGGGTGATAAGGTGTCGCTATCCTATGCTTAACTCCATATTTTCTTAAAAGTTTTTTGAAGATTCTTAATATGAAATGCAATCCACCGTCGCTGATAACAAGACGGCGGGTTCTGAATCTAAGGAATATGTAATTCTTAAATAGCTTAATGACTACACGTGTGTCGTTGGTGGGAGAGGCTATGGCCTCAATCCATTTAGACACTTAATCAAATGCAACTAAGATGTATTTGTTTCCTAAGGAAGACGGAAATGGTCCCATAAAGTTTATGCCCCAAACATCATAGAGTTCCACCTCTTGAATGTTTCTTAAAGGCATTTCATCACGTCTTGAGATGTTTCAAGTGCGCTGGCACCGGTTGAATTTGACTATATAGGTGTGTATATCACGCCATATTGTTGACCAAAACAGGCCTGCTCTAAGAATCTTGGCATGAGTTTTAGATGTGCTAGAGTGTTCTCCATAAAGTGCAGAGTGGTAGTGTTCTATTATCTTTCTTACTTCTTCTTCTGGGATGCAACGGCGGAAAATACCGTTTGTGCCTCTTTTAAAAAGTAGCGATTCTTCCCAATAGAAGTGTCTTACAACGTTAAAGAACTTCTTTCTCTGCTGGTAGTTAAGATCAGGGGGTATGACATCGGCGGCTAGGTAGTTTACAAAATCTGCGTACCAAGGTACGTTGCTTTCTGCTAGAGATTTCTCAGGGTTCTTAGAAGGTTCTAGGTTGCTTTCTTCTACGTATTATATCCTAGCGATTAACCTGTCATAGGTAAAATCATCATTAATAGGGAGTGGGTCTGGTTTTCAATACTCAAGCATAGAAAGGTGGTCGACAACTACATTTTTCGTGCCTTTCTTGTCTCTAATATCCAGATCAAACTTCTACAATAAGAGGATCCATCGAAGTAACCTAGGTTTGGCATCCTTCTTGCTCAATAAGTAACGGATGGCAGCATGATCTGTATAAACTATAATCTTGGCTCCTACCAGATAGGATCGAAATTTGTCCATAGCAAAAACTACGGCAAGAAGTTTTTTCTTAGTGATGGCGTAGTTAAGCTGAGAAACATCTAGGGTTCTACTGGCATAGTATATAACATGTAATTTCTTATCCTTTCTTTGCCCTAGAACAGCTCTATCACTACTGTGAAAAAAGAGGTCGGCAATGACAGAAGAGTCGCCACCGTTCGTTATTTATCCCGAAGAGAGGGAAAGGGAACGATCAGAGAAAACCTACGAAAAAGGGATAAGATCGGTCATCGCAACTAAATATCAGGTACAGGAGTCGGTTACGCAAGGGGAAGGTATGAGCACCCCTCACGTCAGTCGTACTCGATGGAACCCACACTTGGTTGTCTATCTAGAAGGCGTTTAAACTATCTAGCTAAAGGTCAAGGGACAAAAGAAAAGAAAAGAGACTCGGCAGAGCATCGCTGCTCTGTGCCTACGTACTCCCTCGTGCAATGGGAAAGTCAGAGTCAACGTAGTTCGGCTAACTGCGGGCGAAGGGGGGAAGGTTGCTCGCCGAGACATCATCGTCTCGTGCCTATGTATTCTCATCTGGTATGAAAAATCAGAGCAAACGTAGTTCAGACTAACAAGAACACCGGTTGGTTCAAAATGTTTTACCCAAGTAGGGTTAAACCTTCGTTCTAGCAGTTAGGGACGATGCCTGTTTGCGGTAGAACCAAAGCTTAACAACACTCTTTTATGAACAAAATTTTTCCATTATTAATATCCCGAAGGATAAAAAGATTTGAAGTGTTTTTGTGTTTTTTAGAAAATAAGTGTTTTGATTTTGATTTGTATTTCATATTGCACTAGAGACTATGACTTAGGAGTGAATGCGTCGCATATCACCCTAAGGGTGTACACTAAACACTCTAGGCAATTGAGAGGAATCCAGTCAATCACCATTTCCCAAGTAGCTTAAGGCTCGTAGCGTACAACATTCATTAGTCTTTATTATGTGTTTTGAAATGGTTTGAAGATGAGAAGAGAAAGGACACACTAAAGGGAGACTAACTAAAACCTAAAAGTTGTCGTGCAAAGTGGACTTAGAGTTAGGATGAAAGGGAATGCTACTTAATATTATCATGCATGGTTTAGCACCTAATGTCTATCATAACCTCTCTTGAATAAGAGACATTAGAGATCCTAAGGGAAGAAATACAAAAGAAGAAGAAGAAGAAGAAAGAAACATGAAAATGCAATTATGCAAACATAGAATGCACAAATAGGATGAAAGTGAGGGAGGAAATATGTGTGGGGAAGTAGCCTACACAAGCCCATCTCAACCTCAAGCATGCATATGATAAATTCAAAGAGGAAAAGAGAAGGAGATGTGTTGCACCCCAAAATTTGACCAACCATTTCTCGCAACTTGGCTTATGTTTCGACTCATTTTGCATTCTTCATCCGCATACCGCATACATTGTATTTTTTCATTCAGATTGACCTTATCAGGATTACAGCCTTCTCCTGGCATTTCAGGCAGTTCAAACCAGTTTGAATAAGCAGGTTTTGTTGTGGAATTTGTGCTCCTCCCGGTGTTTTCAGCTTTTGCTGTTATTTTTTAGGATATCTCGGTGTCCGGTTTTTACCGTTTATTTCGCTATATTCTCGCATTTTTTTAATCAATTTAATTGATTTTTCATTTCATTTTCTAGTTTTTTCCTTAATTTTTAATGTTAGGAAATAGATTTTAAACAGATTTTTAAAATCGTTTTTTAGAAGTTAATTGTTTTTCTAGAATTTTAAAATAGATTTTAATAGATTTTAAATAATTTTTTTAGATATAATTCTTTTTAGAACTTAATAGATTTTAAACTCTTTTTAGATTTTAATATAGATATTAATTGAATTTGTTTAGCAATTAATAGATTTTATTCATTTTCTAGATTTGATTCAGTTTTTAGATATTAATTGAATTTGTTTTAGCAATTTGTAGACTTAATTCTTTCTAGATATTAATTGAATTTGTTTAGATATAATAGGTTTTATTAATAGGTTTAATTTTCTTCTAGATTTGTTTTGTTTTAGAGTTTAATAGATTTAATCCTTTTTTAGATCTTAATTGAGTTTTAGAATTTAATAGTTTAGTTTAACTCTTTTTAGAATTTAATAGGTTATAGAGTTAATTGGATTTTAATTTCTTTTTAGAATTAATTCTTAAAGATTAATTAGATTTTAATCTTTTTTTTAATTAGGATTAATTAGGAATATTGATTAGTAGTTTTTGGTTAGATAGTATTAATTTACGTTTAGCTTTTAATTAGATTAATCAGCATTTAATTGAAGTAGTTTAGTCAGAATAATTGTAGATTTAATTGAGTCTTTAGCTTAAGTCAGAGTTAATTGGTTTTTTTAATCATATTGAGTCTGAGTTTGGTGGGCCACTTGTCCTTTTGGAGGCCCACGAGTCCAACTACACGCCACTTGTCCATATATAAAGCTCGTCACGTTTCATCCTCACGCGGCGCCACCTCACATTTCCACCTCACATCACACGCTGACACATCACGCTCTCTCTCTCCCATGCGTTCTGCCACGTATCCACCTCCCTTTCCGCCACCTGTCCCAGCTTCCTCCCTCACTGGAACGGCATGCAAACAGCCGGAGACTCGCCGGAGAAATTAAATTCGGCCAAAACTCCCCATAACCATCGCCGGTAACTGCCAGATCTCGCCGCAACCGTCACCGGAAAACAGCAACTCACCGGAAAACTTCAACTGCCACCAGAACTCCATCCTCATTCTCCAGAACTTCATCGTTTTGTTTCATCATGTTCATGAACCTTCATCATCTTCATCCAACGATTTTTCCAGATCCTTCTGCAAGAACTCAACGAAGTTCATCAGTCTATTCATCGCCATCATTATAATTCTCTCCAGAAACTTCCAACAATCTTCATGCTTTCCATATTTTCCTCAATCTTCAACCACCTTCACCGTTTCCCACCGAAAATTCATCGATCTTCATCGTTTACATCATCAGTTCTTCACCTAATTTCCAGATCCACCAAAAACATTCAACAATTATCACCATCCAGACTCATCAATCTCCAACAGATTCTCCAGATCTCCAGCAAAAACGCGACCTTCAGTTTTTCCAGAAACCTCTTCAAATCTCACAACAACGCGACCTTCAGTTTTTCCAGAAATCCTCACCAGACTCGTACACGTTTCGACACCAACCTTCGCGGTTTGATTTCCCTTAGCAACTCCATTTCGTTACCTCTTTGTGGCTGAGGTCGGAGGTGGTGGATGTTGGGTGTATGAAGTTGTTTGTGAAGCAAGTGAGGTTGAGATGGTGAGAAGCAAGGAAGGAACAGACGGCGAGGAAAATGTGGACGGTGAGGGTGAGTAAGGAAGATGAGGAACAGGCGGCGGTGAAGGTGAAAGAGGACCTAGGGTTTCTGATGGAAGTGGAAGGAAGGAGGAATGAAAGGTCGTGGACCGGTTTGGCTAATGGGCTAAGCCCAATCAATCCTTGGCCTTGCACCCTACGTTTCCTTGGACACCCCCTCTCCTTGCTCTCCTTGCTCTTTTTGTCACAGATGGGCTTAGGGCCCAACAACGTGTTTTTCCTGGACTCATACCCTTCATTTGCCTCACGCACCCCCCCCCCCCCATCCTGCAATTCTCGCTTGGGCTTCACATGCCAAGCCCAACGTGCAATTCCTGGACGCACCCCCTGTTTCCCATTACACCCTTATTTCCCTTGCTTTTTTTTTGTGGCTAATGTATTGTGGGTTGGGCCCTGGTGTTTTTTCAGGTTGTACCCCTGTTCTGCTAATGCCCCCCCCCCCCCCCTTTATTTTCTAGTTTTTGCTTGTATTGGACATTTGGTTGTAATAGTTGTAGTTTTATTTTTTTCTTTTAGGAATTATAGTTTAGAATATTTCTTTACATATTTTTTAATATAGATTTTATATTTTATATTTTATAATTTATATTCTTTTTTTTCTTTTAGGATAGTATAGAATTTTCAGGTTATTTTCTATTGTGCAATTTACATAGAATTTCCTATTTTCTTTAGATAGTATTTCTTAGAATATTATTATATATAGAATTTTCACTTCTATTTTTCTTTTAGGATATTATAGAGTTTTATATAGAATTTACTATTTTTCCTTAGATATTATTTCTTTTAATATTGCATAGTATAGAATTTTTATTCTATTCTCTTTATAGAATATTATAGAATGTATGCGTAGGATAGAATTTTCATGTTATTTCTTTGTATGCAATTTTCTTTTAATATTGCTTTAGAGTATTTTCTATTAGAGATTTATTACCGTATTTTAGGAGTAGAATTTTATTTCCATTTGTTATTAGATTTCTCTCCTCGTTTCTCTTCTGCTATCCGATTTTACTCTGATTTTATTCTGGATTGGCCGTGTGACATGATTTAATTGGAGAATGATTTTCGATATCATTTCTCTATCTTGTCTTTGACACGGATACCAATACGCTACCTCTTAGAGTTTGATTTATCGTATAAGTCAAATCATGACGGTCTAAGCGTTACATTGGTTCTGATTCGAACGTCCTCATCCAGGATCCAGAGAGGAGAAGATCGGAATGGAGCTTGCGCACATGTCGAGAGCCAACGGAGCCGCTTCATTCGATAACATCCTTCTTATTCAAGTCTTCGTGCAACCGTCGAGTGTGGTGAGCTGTAGCGTTAGAGACGTAGGAAATGACAGTTGAGGGGTTACCTCTCAATCGTCTAGAGTGTTTAGTATGGTACCCTTTGGGTGACATACGACGCATTCGCTCCTACGCCTTAGGTTCTCGCGTTTGTGTCCCGAGTTCCTTCCCGTTTAGGCGTTAAGCCTGCTTCCTCTTTGTTCTCGCCCCCGTGCGATCGAAACCATTTTCTCTCGCATTCAAGCGATTGAGACCCCTTCTCTTGCCCCTGTGCAATCGAGACTTGTTTTCCGCGTGCGCCGAACTATGTTTGCTCTGATCTCTCGTACCAGATGAGAGTACGTAGGCATAGGATTACGATGATCCTAGCGAGCTTCCTTTTTCCCCTTTTCCTGTAGTTGGCTGAACTACAGCTGCTCTGATTTCTCGTACCAGACGAGAATATGTAGGCATAGGATGCGACATCCTAGCAAGCACACTAACAACTAACTTCTCTGTTCTCTCGCTGCCGTGCGATCGAGACTTTCCCGCTGACGACTAATCTTTCCCTTTCTCTTGCCCTAACGCAATTGAGACCAGACCATAGTTCTAAGTCCCGTAGGTTCCCATACCTTTAAAACCAATGACATACTACATCCATTCTACCGCAAACAGGTAACGCCTAAGTCTCCAGTGGTCGAGCAACATACACCTAACTACCAGAATGCGTACGCTAGTATCGTCAATCCTTTCTCTCAACCCTGTGTGATCGAGAACACCCCGGTAAGCCGTAGTTAGCCTGAACTACGTTTGCTCTAATCTTTCACGCCGTGTGAAAGTACGTAGGCACGAGGCGCGATATCTCGGCGAGCAACCTTCCCCCGTAGTTTCCCGAACTACGTTGACTCTGACTTTCCCATTGCACGAGGGAATACGTAGGCATAGAGCGCGATGCTCTATCTTGTCAGTTCTTTCCGTTTAGCCTTAGAAGCCGTAGATATATTATTTTTCACCCGTAGACAAACCGACAAGCGTGGATTCCATCAAGTACGATGGACGTGAGGGGTGCTAATACCATCACCTTGCGTAACCGACTCTCGAATCCAGACAATGGTTGCGATGACTTTGTCTTATACTTTTTCGTCAGGTTTTTTCCGATCGTTTCCTTTCCCTTCCTGTGGGATAAATAACGAAAGGTGGAGACTCTTCTGTTTTAACGACACCTTATTTTCGCGGTAGCGACAGCTGACGACTTTGCTGGGGACTAATGGTTTTCTGGGGATCCAACGTCTCCTATGCGAGTCAATCGGTGGATCCAACGTCCCTGCGAGAGTCAATCCTAGCGCTTGTTTGCTTGTCTGTGGGTGTTTATTTTTGTGTTGTATTTTGTATACTGCTGTATTTACATTTTCCGCACTATATTATTATCTGTTGCTATTGTGATGTTGTGGGAGAGGGGAGCTTTGATGAGTGATAAGCCAGACCCAGGCTTGAGCGTACCTAGCATTAGTTGTGGAAAGTAGTGGGCGCGTGCATGCTTTGCATCTACTAGTGTCTCACAAAATCCACGCTCAGACGAGATTCTCCCGGTTGACTTCTTTTCCAGCCCTTTGGGCTTGCGGGGTTGTTGGTTTGGAGTATTTTCGACTCTGGGGACCGATCATTTGGGATTCAGCTAAGTGAGGTTGCTTCAAGAGATGATGATGTCACACCTTCTGGGTATCGTATCATCGTTTCTTGAAAGTATGTGACGCTGATGACCGCATAGGATGCCGAACCTTTGTCAGTTTAGGTCCATACCCATGAGTGGGAGGGTTTTTGCAGGAAACTTGACTTCTAGCCTACCCGGTATTTTGGTTTTCTCTCGTCAGAGCGAACTTATCCCGTCAGCAACGCTGCAGTATTCAGAGCTTTGTGGGGGCTGTGATCCCGTGTTTGTTGCATTTTGCATTGCATTTCATGTGCATCTCATGCTTACATGTCCATCCTCAGCCGGAACAGGAAGCTTACCTGTCTTTTGTCCAACTTGCAGTTGACTTCCCGGTATTCGCATTGGACTTGAGTTAGTTTTTGGAAGGGTCATGAACTCCGCAGAGCAGAATCAGGTTGTTACTAGGGCAGAGTTTGAATTGTTGAAGAACCAGTTGAGTCAATTCATGGAAGCCATAACAGCTATGACTAGAAGAGAGGACAATGTTCAGAGGACTCCGGTGAACAAGGTTGCTCAAGCCCAGCCTGTGCAGATTCTTGTCAGAGACAAAGATGCATCTTCTTTCATGACACAGACTATCAGCATTTCACTTTCCTTATGCCCGATCATCAGAGAGTCGCTCCGAAGGGTAATGCTGAGAACCCGCGGACTGTTTAGTATATGAGAAGATTCCAGCTGTTGGAAGATCAGATTGCTACCCTGATGAGTAAGAATACTCTTGACCTGAATGTTGCGAGCATGTGTCTGGTGCCAGGCCTTGTGTTGCCTCCAAAGTTCAAAATGCCCAATTTTGAGAAATACAAAGGGGATAGTTATCTGAAGCTGCATTTGGTTATGTTCTGCAGAAGAATGACTTCACATGTCGCCATTGACAAGCTTATGATTCATTGTTTCCAGGACAGTTTGATCGGAGCATCTTTGGATTGGTGCATGCAGTTGGAGAGTGATAGCATCAAATCATGGTCGGATTTAGCCAATGCCTTCGTGAAGCAGTACGACTAAAACCTAGATATGGCTCCTAGTCACGTGCATTTGCAAGAATTATCTCACGCGGAGAACAAATCCTTTAGGGGGTATGTGAAGAGATTGAGAGAATTGGTTGCTCGTGTTCAAACACCGCTTCTGGAGAGAGAAATGGTTGACCTCTTCTTGGGTACTCTGAAGGGCCGTTATTACGACATCATGTTCAGTTGTACAAGCTTTGCGGGCTTGATAAGAATAGGAGAGCTTGTTGAGAGAGGGCTCAAGAATGGAAAGACGCGAGATATTCGTTATATCCCAGTTGATAAGAATGAATCAGTTGTCAGTTCCCACGAAAAAGGGGAGAAAGGAAGTGATGTTACCCCAGAATCTCCCGTACCTCAGAATCAGTGCTCAAACACTTCGAGTATTCAGAGTCAGCAACCTGTTGGGTTTGTATATCAGATATTTGTTCCCCACCAGAGTCAACATTCGTATCGTCGTCAAGCGCGTCAACACGCCCGACGAAGGCCAAGGAAACTTGAAAGGCAGTTTACTCAGCTACCGGTGTCATACAGGAAGTTGTTGCCATATTTGGTCAAAGGTGGGCTGATAGTGCTGAAAGAGACTAATCTAATGATCCCGCCTTACCCTCCAGGTCTTGATACCAACGCCCGCTGTGAGTACCATGTTGGGGCACAGGGGCATTCAGCAGATGACTGTAAGGTGCTTTGAAGCCAAGTTCAAACTTTTCTAGACTCTAACAGGATCTCTATCACGCCTCAGGGTGTTCAGATTAACGACCTTCCTTCATCCAGCCAAGTGGGTGTGTCAGTTCAGGTTATGGGAGAGTTCACTGATAGCAGATGTTCAGAGGAGTATCAGACTGATTTCGACGAGCAATTCTGAAGATGGCTGGCTTAGCAGCAAATCAAGTTCGAAAAGCCCAGTTCCCAGAAGCTGGCAATCTTTGTTTTATCATGTCATTTCTTTGCATTTGTAGTTTCTTTTCTGTTAAAGCGCAAATTGCATTCGTAAAACTTGTATTGTTTTCAATTTATATTGATAATGAAATGAATATGCATGTTTTGATTTAATCCATTCGTGTTCACTCAATGTTTTTACAGATATCCAACGCTTGGTTAAGCGGAATCTGGGGAGGATGACGAAGTTTAAAGACGCGCAAGCTTCCGATTGTATGCTTTTGAAAATAAAACCTGCTGATGATGTACAGAAATTGTTTCAAATCCCTGAACACCGGAGTTATAAGGAAGATAATCCATTGTCAACCCCTTTGAGCCTAGTAGTAGGAGTTTCTTTCGGAAAACGAAAAACCCTCAATCTTAACCCGGGGCAGGGTAGGTGTTAGCTAATTTGATCGAGCGTCCAAATTGCAGAAAGGAGTGTCCGTTTGAGGATCAATCACAACTCTAGAGGTCGTGCCTAAAAAACCATAGTGGTTAAGCGTCAGGAGTGAAACAGTCACATTATTCCCCAAAGAGTCAGACAACTAGTGTCGCACGACTTGTTCAAAAAAAAAAGAAGCAAGCAAAAAGAATCAAAAGCCCGCTAAGTAAAAACTTGAAAACAAATTACTTAGGCAAAAAGGAGGGCATCCCGCTGGACTTAATAATCAAAAGAAGCTCGAAAGAGTCAGTCCAGGCAAAATTTAGGGAAAGCGAAAAACTGAAGAAAAAAAATGAAAAGGATTACAAAAGAAAAATCCTCAAACGAAATACAAGTCGTGTGACCCCAGGTGGCAAAGACGAAAAGTGAGTGGCTGTCACTCCAAAAACTCATGGTTTCGCGAACTATCACTCCTATCTTTCAACCTCTGAGAAGTGAGCGCTAAGGTCGAATTAGCTAAACGTAGGATTGGAGAATATTAAGGTGAACGGGTCAGTTAAAATAAATTTTGAGCCTTTATCCTTTCCTTCAAAACCGTGAACCTGACCATGTTACAACCGGAAAAAGTCCTAATTGAAGCAGGTTTGTTTCAAAGGCATACTTCGGTAAAGATCGCGTCGAAACTAACTCCTAAAAGGGTTCTTCTTACCATGTTGGTACTGATGTTGATATTCTGATAAATGATTTGTTCATTATATGCCATAAACTATTTTTTCCTTTTCCAGTGAACAGATTGGATGTCAAAACTGTCATATGTGTTGCATTAATATATCTTTTATGCAGAACAACTGGTTTTACTTGCAAGTAAGCGCTTGGCAGCAGGAAAGTTTCCTACAGTGGAAAGTCTGATCAGGGTAGAATGTAGAACGCCCGAATACTCCGTGAACCGGGGCAAGCTATGTTAAGCAATCCCTAGTGATGTCAGCCATCCGAAGTCGGTTATTCTAAAGTAGTCAGGTCGAGATTTGATGAATCTCTCGAGGATAACCAGTGTATTTCCCCGCAGATCAGCCAATCAGGGGCAAAGTTGTTGCAGACAGGGGCAGGCCACTCTAAGAAAAGCGCAGAAATTGTTTCTTGCCCGAGGGCATTTGATCCGAAGCATCTCTCCGAGGTTCAGAGTGCTGGGGCAGTTCATGTCAGACCATCAGGGTACAGATTTTCAGATTTCCATTCGAGGAATATCCCCACAGAGATCCCGCAGACTGGGGCATATCAGAAGCGGAGGAATTGTTCCTCTCCATGTCATCAGAGCTACTCAGAGCTACTCAAGCAGGTGCAGCCAATCTTCAAGTGTGAGACGAATGTCGGGAAGTCGCGCTATTATCCCTTGACCCTTCAACCAGAAACCGTGAATTCAGACAGGATGTTTTCCAGCGTCAGTCGTACCTGACCCATCGCGGATAGCCTAAAGCCCAATTCCTATTGGCAATTGTCAGGAAGCCCAATCCTTATTGGAACGCCATTCCTAAAGCCCAATCCATATTGGCAGTCACCGTGAGGCCCAATCCGTGTTGGCGCATCAGTCTCAAAATCAATCTTCATTGATACGCAGAAAGACTCTGTCTGTTTTCCCCAGCAAAAGTCCAATTTTCATTGGCATGGGTAAGCTATCCCCAGGGAAGTCCTATCAGACTTAGCACATTTGGTTATCCCCAGTGGAGTCGGTTCACCTTTCCAGCATTTATTTTGCTGGAATAATTCTGTGATGCCCAGTTATCCCCAGCGGAGTTGGCTTTGTCTTCAGCATTTATTTTGCTGAAGTGGTTCCGTATCTAGTTTCTCCAGCAGCGGAGTTGGCTTCACCTTTCCAGCATTTATTTTGCTGGAATAGTCCTTTTGTGTACAACTTTTCTCCAGCAGCCCGAGCCTGCATTTGCATCTTGCATATATCATCATATTTGTATCATATTTGCATTTCATCGTCAAATGTGTAGCATTCCATCTTATATGGAGCATTACGCCATAGAAAAATTCAAACACACGTATATGCATACGAAGCATAAGCCAGTTTTTCTAGCAGCCTTCTGTGGCAACGTGAATCACTCTGCAATCAGTTCAGGGGCATTTATCCAACAGCTTTGTTCAGACAGCTCTGTGGTTTATTTGATTTTTAGATCATACGACGGTTATGCTTTGTCCATCAATTATATGAGGACGACAAACTTTTATTTCCGTCAATTCCTATTGACGACGTGTACCTCCGAGCAGGTTTTCTTCCCGTCAGTTTCTATTGACGATGTATTTCCTTAGCAGGCATTTTCTCTGTCTATCTTTAGACGTTGTGAGTTCGGGTATGGTTTTCTCTTCGTCTACCTTTAGACGATGTGAGGTTTCAAGGCGATCTTTCAGATATGGTTTTCTTCCTGTTTATTGGATGAGATGACATTTCAAGAGGGATTTTTTCTGACTGTTGATTCTTATTGACGTCGAAGCTCTTTGAAGAATGTTCGGTTTTCCTAGTTGTTGGTTCTTATTGACGACATGGCTCTTTGAAGGAGGTTTTCTTCCTGTCAATTCTTATTGATAATGTGGCCCCTTTGAGGATATTGTTCTTTCCATCAACTCCTATAGACGAAAGGATTCTGAAACTTGATGGGTGGTGTTGAAGTTTATATGGTTTTGTTTCCGCTAGTTCTCATTGATGATGTGGTTCTTCGGACAAGTTTTTTCTCTCGTCTATCATTAGACGATGCGAGATTTGAATATTGTGCCTCTCGTCTATCATTAGACGATGCGAGATTTGAATATGATTTTCCTCTCGTCTATCATTAGACGATGCGAGATTTGAATATGGTTTTCCTCTCGTCTATCATTAGATGATGCGAGATTTGGCTATGATTTTCCTCTCGTCTATCATTAGACGATGCGAGATTTGAGTATGGTTTTCCTCTCGTCTATCATTAGACGATGCGAGATTCAGATATGTTCCTCTCATCTATCATTTGAAGATGCGAGATTCATATTGTTTTTCTTCCTGTCTATCATTAGACAATGCGAGCCTTCGGGATGGTGCCTTTCCGTTTATCATTAGACGATGTGAGTATGGATATTGTTCTCCTTCGGGATGGTGTCTTTCCGTCTATCTTTAGACGATGTGAGTATTTCTCTTCCTGTTTATCTTTAGACGATGTGAAAGGATCAAATGCATGTTAATCCAACCTTCGGGTTTGTTATCTGTGGCGTCACGCAGGTAACTGGTGCTAAAGTCAGGTTCTTTATCAGATGATTGATCAGTTTGTTGCTGTGACAATTGTATTCAGTTTTCTGGATATTTGTTACCCATTTTTGCTCAAGATGAGTGTCTAGCAGTTAATGTCAGAGTTTCCCCAGTAGAGCTTTCCTCGGATTGCTGTTACGCCAGCGTTAAAGAAAAATCTCATGGATTAAACCTTTGGAGATTGTTACCCGTTTTGACGGAGATTTTTACCCGTGTTGACGGAGATTTTTACCCAGGTTGACGGGGTTCCCCGCAGAGTTGCTTGTTCAAGTCTTCGGATGCCCGGTTCGCGCTTTTGTTTAGCGTATGCCCGTTTATGTAGAAAGGGAAGGTCAAGTATATTGGCATACCGTACTTTTATTTAGTGCGATGCTTATTTCTTCGGAAATGGAAGATCCAAGATAGTATATGGATGACGCACTTTACGTAGTGTTTTGCCCGTTTCTTCGGAAATGGAAGGTCAAGGGTGATATTTTGATATAGTCCTATGACGCGGCACCCGCTCATTGTAGAGTACATTTGTTGTTGATCTAATGTGTGGATGCAACGCCTGTGACGTCACGCAGGTGGTTGATGTTGAAATCAGTTTATGTACCAGACAATTGATATGTTTGTTGTCGTGACAACTGGATTCAGTTTTCTGGATATTTGTTCCCCAAGCAGTTTTCGCAGTTTATTTCTGCAGGTTAGCAAATTTTCGGGTTCTTTGGTATTCAACCTTCTTCTACCTTTGAATTTTTGAAAGTCGTTTACTCTTCAACCCTTCAGGTCCAAGCCGTTTGAATATGGGAAGTTGTTGCACCCCAAAATTTGACCAACCATTTCTTGCAACTTGGCTTATGTTTCGACTCATTTTTCATTCTGCATCCGCATATCGCATACATTGCATTTTTTCAGTCAGATTGACTTTATCAGGATTACAACCTTCTCCTGGAATTTCAGGCAGTTCAAACCAGTTCGAATAAGCAGCTTTTGTTGTGGAATTTGTGTTCCTCCCGGTGTTTTCAGCTTTTGCTGTCATTTTTTAGGATATCACCGGAAAACAGCAACTCACCGGAAAACTTCAACTGCCACCAGAACTTCATCCTCATTCTCCAAAACTTCATCGTTTGTTTCATCATGTTCATGAACCTTCATCATCTTCATCCAACGATTTTTCCAGATCCTTCTGTAAGAACTCAAAGAAGTTCATCAGTCTGTTCATCGCCATCATCATAATTCTCTCCAGAAACTTCCAACAATCTTCACGCTTTCCATATTTTCCTCAATCTTCAACCACCTTCACTGTTTCCCACCAAAACTTCATCGATCTTCATCATTTACATCATCAGTTCTTCACCTAATTTCCAAATCCACCAAGAACATTCAACAATTATCACCATCCAGACTCATCAATCTCCAACAGATTCTCCAGATTTCCAGCAAAACCTCAAAGATCTTCACTAATCCTCAAACCTTCAAGATCCTTCAAGATCTCATCACGAGTTCCTCAACATCCACCAGATCCTCAATCTTCATCACGAACCATACCTCAAGAACATCTTTAAGAACCTTCATTAGAGAAACCTCTTCAAATCTCGCAACAACGTGACCTTCAGTTTTTCCAGAAATCCTCACCAGACTCGTACACGTTTCGACACCAATCTTCGCGGTTTGATTTCCCTTAGCAACCTCCATTTCATTACCTCTTTGTGGTTGAGGTCGGAGGTGGTGGATGTTGGGTGTATGAAGTTGTTTGTGAAGCAAGTGAGGTTGCGACGGTGAGAAGCAAGGAAGGAACAGACGGCGAGGAAAATGTGGACGGTGAGGGTGAGTAAGGAAGATGGGGAACAGGCAGCGGTGAAGGTGAAAGAGGACCTAGGGTTTCTGATGGAAGTGGAAGGAAGGAGGAATGAAAGGTCGTGGACCGGTTTGGCTAATGGGCTAAGCCCAATCAATCCTTGGCCTTGCACCCTACGTTTCCTTGGACACCCTCTCTCCTTGCTCTCCTTGCTCTTTTTTTCACAGATGGGCTTAGGTCCCAACAACGTGTTTTTCCTGGACTCATACCCTTCATTTGCCTCACACACACCCCATCCTGCTATTCTCGCTTGGGCTTCACAAGCCAAGCCCAACGTGCAATTCCTGGACGCACCCCCCGTTTCCCATTACACCCATGTTTCCCTTGCTTTTTTTTAGTTTTGTGGCTAATGTATTGTGGGCTGGGCCCTGGTGTTTTTTCAGGATGTACCCCTGTTCTGCTAATGTACCCCCCCCCCCCCCCCCCCCCCGCCCCCCTCCCCCTTTATTTTCTAGTTTTTGCTTGTATTGGACATTTGGTTGTAATAGTTGTAGTTTTATTTTTTCTATTTTTTCTTTAAGAAATTATAGTTTAGAATATTTCTTTACATATTTTTTAATATAGATTTTATATTTTAGAATTTATATTCTTTTTTTTCTTTTAGGATAGTATAGAATTTTATATAGAATTTTCAGGTTATTTTCTATTGTGCAATTTACATAGAATTTCTTATTTTCTTTAGATAGTATTTCTTAGAATATTATTATATATAGAATTTTCACTTCTATTTTTCTTTTAGGATATTATAGAGTTTTATATAGAATTTACTATTTTTCCTTAGATATTATTTCTTTTAATATTGCATAGTATAGAATTTTTATTCTATTCTCTTTATACAATATTATAGAATGTATGCATAGGATAGAATTTTCATGTTATTTCTTTGTATGCAATTTCCTTTTAATATTGCTTTAGAGTATTTTCTATTAGAGATTTATTGTCGTATTTTAGGAGTAGAATTTTATTTTCATTTGTTATTAGATTTCTCTCCTTGTTTCTCTTCTGCTATCCGATTTTACTCTGATTTTATTCTGGGCTGGCCGTGTGACATGATTTAATTGGAGAATGATTTTCGATATCATTTCTCTATCTTGTCTTTGACACGGATATCAATACGCTACCTCTTAGAGTTTGATTTATCATATAAGTCAAATCATGACGGTCTAAGCGTTACATTGGTTCTGATTCGAACGTCTTCATCTAGGATCCCGAGAGGAGAAGATTGGAATGGAGCTTGCGCACATGTCGAGAGCCAACGGAGCCGCTTCGTTCGATAACATCCTTCTTATTCAAGTCTTCATGCAATCGTCGAGTGTGGTGAGCTGTAGCGTTAGAGACGTAGGAAATGACAGTTGAGGGGTTTCCTCTCAATCGTCTAGAGTGTTTAGTATGGTACCCTTTGGGTGAGATACGACGCATTCGCTCCTACACCTTAGGTTCTCGGGTGTGTGTCCCGAGTTCCTTCCCGTTTAGGCGTTAAGCCTGCTTCGTCTTTGTTCTCGCCCCTGTGCGATCGAAACTCTTTTCTCTCGCATTCAAACGATTGAGACCCCTTCTCTTGCCCCTGTGCAATCGAGACTTGTTTTCCGCGTGCGCCGAACTACGTTTGCTCTGATCTCTCGTACCAGACGAGAGTACGTAGGCATAGGATTGCGATGATCCTAGCGAGCTTCCTTTTTCCCCTTTTCCTATAGTTGGCCGAACTACAGCTGCTCTGATTTCTCGTACCAGACGAGAATATGTAGGCATAGGATGCGACATCTTAGCGAGCACACTAACAACTAACTTCTCTGTTCTCTCGCTTCCGTGCGATCGAGACTTTCCCGCTGACGACTAATCTTTCCCTTTCTCTTGCCCTAGCGCAATTGAGACCAGACCGTAGTTCTAAGTCCCGTAGGTTCCCATACCTTTAAAACCAATGACATACTACGTCCGTTCTACCGCAAACAGGTAACGCCTAAGTCTCCAATGGTCGAGCAGCATACACCTAACTGCTAGAATGCGTACGCTAGTATCGTCAATCCTTTCTCTCACCCCTGTGTGGTCGAGAACACCCCAGTAAGCCGTAGTTAGCCCGAACTACGTTTGCTCTGATCTTTCACGCCGTGTGAAAGTACGTAGGCACGAGGTGCGATATCTCGGCGAGCAACCTTCCCCCGTAGTTTCCCGAACTACGTTGACTCTGACTTTCCCATTGCACGAGGGAATACATAGGCATAGAGCACGATGCTCTATCGAGTCAGTTCTTTCCGTTTAGCCTTAGAAGCCATAGATAGATTGTTTTTCACTCGTAGACAAACTGACAAGCGTGGATCCCATCGAGTACGATGGACGTGAGGGATGCTAATACCTTCCCCTTGTGTAACTGACTCCCGAATCCAGACAATGGTTGTGATGACTTTGTCTTATACCTTTTTGTCAGGTTTTTTCCAATCGTTTCCTTTCCCTTCCTGTGGAATAAATAACGAAAGGTGGTGACTCTTCTGTTTTGCCGTCACCTTATTTCCGCGGTAGCGACAAGATGCACAAAAATGAAATCACACAAATGCACCAAAGGTGGGATGAAATGGCCTAAACCATTCAAACATCAACCACAATATCATAAAGCAATCAACATGAAAGGAGAAATGAACCCCAACTCAAAGAGGAGTTAGATCATGAGAAGAAAACAGCAAGGTATCCCCAAATATCATTCAACCAAAGCAATCTCATGATTTGTGCAACACATGCACAAAAAGTGTCCTCATGGTTCACCATTCAAGTCATACTTCAAATACCTCCAAAGGAGGGACTAAGCAAACCCAAATGGTGTCCCAAGGTCATGGGAGAGAAGTGGGGATGAGAGGCGAGTGCACAAAAGCAAAAGGATTCACACCAAAAGGAAATGCAAGCACATACACAAAAGAAAGCGAAACATGCCATATATGAAAACCCTAGTTGAAAGCTCTAAAGGATGCATAAACTTGAACAAGTAAAGCACAATGTTATGACCTAAAATTGAGCAAGAAGCAACCTTAACATGCTAGCAACATTAATCCAAAAGGATTGAGGACTCAAAGGATCCATAAATGTCATCTCCAAAGCAAACTAGGTCAATGTGTGTGTATGAACCTCCCTTAGGTGTAACTTGACTTGCAAGTTACCTCAAAATTAGGAAAAAGATTCAAAAATAACCAAATAAAATGCAAGAAGTACATTAAGATGTTGGCAACCAGAGACCAAGAAAAAATAAACAAAGTCATTTCAAATCATCATCAAAGAATTTGATTCACAAGGATGCACCAATTTGAGAGAGGGTTATCGAGGGTCAACAAAAACAAAGTCAAAGTCAAACCAAAACTCAATGAAACAGGGGCAAAATGGTCCTCAAAAATCACTCAACTCATTGTCAACATGAGGATTAATTTTCATTCATTGGATCAAAAGGAAGAATTAAAAACAAATCAAGAACAAGACAACGTCAAGAATAGTTCAATTAAAACACCTCCAATTGATAAGTCCTTTTTAAATTGAAAAAAAATAACTCAAAAATAAAACAAAAATTCCTAAAATTAAAGGACATCCTAAAATGTCCTAAAAATATTTTTGTAGGATTTTATCACCTTTGGAAGTATTTTAAAATGAATTAATTCAAAACAGATCCAAAAAGAAAAATAAAATAAAATAAAAAGACAAAACGGTGCAGATAGCAAAATAAACAGTTCAACGCATTGGGCTTGCAATAGAGGGAGGTGCAGTCAGCAAACAAAGCCCATCAGAGGCCACAACGTGAAACGCATCGTTTCACTTATCCTGCGTGCCAGTCAGCAATGGTCCAAACAAATCTGGACCGCTAATCCATTCAAAGTCAAAAAGTATAACATCCACGCAAGCAGCCACATAAGCCAACCGGAGAAAAAAACCAGATGTCGGAAGCACTGTTCCGGTCATCTTCCCCGATGAACACTCCGGTGAACCAGATCCAAAACAACACCAAATCAAACAAAATTTGAGTCTAAAATGATCTCCAAGTCATGTAGATCTCAAATCTACTAGCCATTTTCATTGATCATGCGAGAATAAGCTAAATCGAAGAGAACAAAAAATGAGCTCAAAACTGAAAACACACCAAACATGAACAACTATGGTCCAGCATTTGCCTACCTAAGTAAGACTTCAGAATGCAACAAAAATGGCAGTGAATAGATGCATAAAACGAGAGAAATTTTGAATAGAAGCTTACCTAATGGAGTCTCTCTGTTGGAGCTTCTACATGTGATGAAGCGTGATGAAATGCTCCAGATCCACTCAAGGAAACTCACTGAAGATGATTATGGCCTTGAATTGCTTTGAAAACGCCTTAATTAGGATTCACAATTTTGAAATTTTGCTTGCTTGCTCCAACTGTAACTGAGCTCTCAGGGCACGAAATAGCCTGAATGAATGCTCAAAATTAAATTGAACTTTATATATGATGGATTGGCAATAGTTTGGAGGTCCAATTGTGGCTGAATTGAGTGAAATTCAAAAATGCCCAAATTTGATTTTTGGAGCTCATGCACACGTGAAACAGTCTCAATTCCCCTTGTTTTTCATTCAAAATCACTGTTGGGACTTGGAATTGATCATGTGGTCGTGAATTAAGCCTTGCATTGATCTAATGGTTAACATTTGATTATGAAACTTCACCATGAAGTAACATGAAAATCCATGTGAAAATGACCTCAAAAATTGCTTCTCATGTTGTCATTGCATTTGTTATGTTTAAAGGACTCAAAAATGCATAAATATGCCTTGTAAAAGTTCAAAATCAATTTAATTGAATTTCCCCTTTTAAAGACTTTTTCATGAAATTTCCATCACCAATCTCCAAACCCTAGCCAAATCCATGACAAATGAGTGTTCCATGATGAAATTGGGACCATTTGGAGTAAGTTTCATGTTGGTAAAAGTTTCATTTGAAGTGTGCAAAGTCATGAAATGGACCTATAATGAAAATGACATGTAATCTTACTTTCCCAAAATACCCCTGCCTTGCAAGCTTCATACCTTGAGTTCTACAAATCAGATGAAGGACTTCTAGTAATTTTTGGAAAGCTAAGATCATGAGGAACAACTTTCATGTTTGGTTCAAAGTGACATGAAACATGATTCTAGGTCAAAATGCCTTGGAAGTTAGTTGACTTTTGTTGACTGAAATCACATTCATCTGAGGACCTGTAACTTGTTAGCATCATAACTTGAGTTCTAGAAATCCAATCGATGGGTTCTAGTACTCAAAAGAAAGCGAGAAACATGCTCTATAAGTTTCATGTTTTTATCAAAGTGAGATTACACTTACATCTTGAGATATGTGGTCTTGAAGTTAGGCACTAAATAGGGGATTTTACACTAAGAACCCTAATTTAGTAACTTCTCACACTCTTGATTCTTCTTTAATGGATCTTGAAATAACATCTCAAATGACTCAACACAACATTCCATGATCACCATGACTTATAAATGAGTCTTAGTCTCCTTCAAAAACACAGTTGACTTAGGATTGACCAGATGAAAACTCTAGCTGCACCACTCTTGACCGTGGCTTCTTACACATGATACAATGACTTGGATAAGCTCCACCATGGCTCTCAAAGCATTTAATGAGCTTTCTCAACATCCTATATCCATAATAATGGACTCAAAATCCTCTTATGACCTTCACATGGCCTCCAAGATAGGAGCTGAACTATATTCATTCATCTGCTCTTTCAAAGGACTTTGACTTTCTTCTGATGATGATAAGCACTTGATGGCTTGAATAAGACCTCTTTCCTAGGCTTAGAACCTTTGGTACTCCTCTTTCTATGCACACCTCTCTTGATCCTCTACTAAATGAACAATGTTATACAATGCAAATTCTAGAAGAAAATGAAATGAAACATAAACCAAGTTAAGAAATGGTTGGGCAAATTTTGGGGTAAAACAAGCTCCTATAGCATAGTCTCTAGCGTCACACATGATTTCGAATGGTTGGTCCCAATCTGGAGGTTGAATAATGGGTGCCGAGATCAATGCTTGTTTTAGAAAGTTGAATGCTTCGAGGAATTTTTCGTCAAAGTTAAACTCGACATCTTTCATTAGGAGGCCGGTTAAAGGTCTAGTTATTTTAGAGAAGTCTTTAATAAAACGTCGATAGAAACTAGCGTGTCCAAGAAAACTTCGAACTTCTCTGACAATGTTAGGGGGTTTAAGGTTTTCAATCACTTCTATTTTAGCTTTATCTACTTCGATACCTCTTTCGGAGACTATATGTTCTAAAACTATACCTTCGGTGACCATAAAGTGACATTTCTCCAAGTTCAACACCAGGTTGACATCAACACATCTTTTCAGGATTTTCTCAAGGTTAGCGAGACAGTTGTTAAAATCAAATTCGCATACCGAGAAATCATCCATGAATACTTCCATAGTTCCATCAAGGTAATCGGTGAAGATCGCCATCATGCAACGTTGGAAGGTTGCTGGTGCATTACAGAGATCAAAAGGCATTCGTCTGTAGGCGAAAGTTCCATAAGGGCATGTGAAGGTAGTCTTTTCTTGATCTTCTGGATGATTCGGGATTTGGAAGAATCCTAAGTATCCATCCAGATAGCAAAAATAGGAGCGTTTGGCCAAACGTTCTAGCATTTGGTCTATAAATGGTAAGGAAAAATGGTCTTTTCTAGTAGCTTTGTTTAATTTCCTATAATCTATACACATACGCCATCCTCCTTCTATCTGTTTTGCTACATGTTCTCCTTTCTCGTTCTGCACGACCGTGATGCCTCCCTTCTTAGGTACTATATGCACAAGGCTTACCCACTTACTATCTGAGATCTGATAAATTATACTTGCTTCTAGTAACTTGAGAACTTCCTTTTTTACAACATCATTCATTATAGGGTTTATCCTTCTCTGATGTTCTCTGGAGGGTTTTGAGTCTTCCTCAAGCGAGATTCGGGGCATACACACGGATGGACTTATACCTTTTAAGTCAGAGATGTTATATCTTAAGGCAGAGGGATATTTGCGTAAAACAAATAAGAGTTGATTTGTTTCTCCCTGGTTTAAGGTAGCACTGACTATAATTGGACGGTTCATTTCCTCGTCCAAGAACTCGTATCTTAGATTCTTAGGTAGTTCCTTAAGTTCTAAAGTTGGTTTTTTAAGGCAGGGTATAGGATCTGGGGTAAGGGATAAACATTTGTACAGGTTATCATCAATGTAGGGTTCTATAAATCCATCATCTTCCTTTATGAAGGTTGAAGGCAGTTTGATGGTTTCTTCTAAATCTAGCTCCCTAACGCATTCATCGATGATGTCTATGGCATAACATGCATCTCCTAATACTGGTGACATAAGAAACTTCGATAGAATGAATTCTATCTTTTCGTCACCTACCTCAAAAGTCAACTTCCCTCTCTTGACATCTATTATGGCTCCAGTGGTTGATAAGAATGGTCTGCCTAGAAGGATTGGTATGTCATCATCTTCTTTAATGTCCATGACAACAAAATCGGTCGGGATAAATAATTGACCAATCCTAACGGGGACGTCTTCTAATATTCCAACCGGATACTTGACGGATTTGTCAGCTAATTGAAGTGACATCTTCGTAGGTTGTAATTCTCCTAGTTTTAACCTTTCAAAAACTGCCAGAGGCATGAGGCTTACGCTAGCTCCTAAGTATAGAAAAGCTTTATCGATGACATGACTTCCCAAAATACAAGGTATGGAGAAATTTCCAGGATCTTTCTCCTTCTTGGAAAGTTTATTTTTGGAAACGGAATTGCATTCTAAAGGTTTTGGATCGTCAAGTATACGTTTATTGTTAAGGATGTCTTCGAGGAACTTTGCATATGATGGTATTTAGGTGATGGCTTCTGTGAAAGGGATTTCCACATGAAGTTTCTCTATGACTTTAATAAATTTATGTTATTGGTCATTGATCTTGGTTTGTTTTAGTCTTTTCGGATAGGGTATGGGAGGTTTATATGGTGGAGGTGGTTCGTTAGTTTTGTCCTTATCCTTCTGCTTTTTAGATCCTACTGGTTCCTCTACTTCGCTCGTGGTTACCATGCTTTCCTCAGGAGTCTTGGGGTCGCTCAATGTCGGGTTAACCAGTTCATCGTAAGCGGTCCCACTCTGTAAGGTAATTGCATTGGCTTGCCCTTGGGGGTTTTGTTGAGGTTGACCAGGGAAATGTCCTCCGGGTGTAGTCTCAGGAGCTTGTTTTAAAGCTATTTGAGATATCTGGGTTTCAAGCATCTTATTGTGGGTGACTATCTGGTCTACTTTGGTTCCTAACTGGGAAATCAATTCTTTTACATGAATGTTCTCGTTCAGGAAATCTTTGTTTTGCTGGGTCTGAGCCGTAATGAAGTTTTCCATGATTTTCTCAAGGTTCGGCTTAGGTTGCACAGCTTGCATAGGCGGGTTTTTTCTTTGAGCTTGAAAACCGGATGGACTCAGGGGTGCAGGGTTTTGGATAGGGTTATTATTTTTGTAGGAAAAGCTAGGGTAATTCTTCCATCCAGGGTTATAAGTGTTTGAAAATGGATTTCCTTGGGTATAGTTGACCTCTCTTGAATGAGTTTCATTCAGCAGATTACATTCCGCCGATTGGTGTCCTTTGGCTCCACACAATTTGCACTCAGTTGAGGCTGTTGTCGCGGCTATTGGGTTTGCATACTGTCGCTACCGCGAAAATAAGGTGCCGGCAAAATAGAAGAGTCGCCACCTTTCGTTATTTATCCCTCAGAAAGGGAAAGGAAACGATCGGAAAAACCTGACGAAAAGGTATAAGACAAGGTCATCGCAACCATTGTCTGGGTTCGGGAGTCGGTTACGCAAGGGGAAGATATTAACACCCCTCACGTCCATCGTACTCGATGGGATCCACGCTTGTTGTGTTTACCTGACGGGTTTGTTTCACTATCTACCTATCAAGGCTGGTCTGAAAAGAAAAGAAAATGACTCGGCAAAGCGTCGCACTTTATGCCTACGTATTCTCATCAAAGAATGAGAAATCAGAGTCAACGTAGTTTGACTAACTACGGGTAAACGGATGGGGGAAGTTGGCTCGCCAATACGCCAGTATTGTGCCTACATACTCTCAACAGGTATGAGAGATCAGAGCTTACGTAGTTCGGGATAATATGGATTACGGGAATTTAGATTCATCTGTTTTATCGAGTAGGGTTAACAAACAGTTCCAGCAGTTTGGTGTACGTAGCTCGACCCTTGGAGACTTATGCGTTACCGTTTGCGATAGAACTGAAAGTTAACGACACTCTTTTCTTCAGAAAAGCTTCCTTTGAATTATGGGCCCACGGGGCAAAAAGGTTTGAAGTCTGTTTTCTGTCTTTTACGAAAGAACTATTTTTTAGTGGTCTGTAGTTCGTACAGCACTAGAGACTATGACCTGGGAATGAATGTGTCGCATATCGTCCAAAGGACGTATACTAAACATTCTAGACGATTGAGAGGAGATCGCTCAATTATCACTACCCATGTAGCTTAAGGTTCGTAACGTGCTTGTACTAACTTTCCTTTATTACATTTTTTACTGTTGTTTGAGATGAGAAGAGAGAGGGACAACTACGGGGAGACTATCAAGTCCTAATGTTGTCATGCCAAGGATTCATCCTATGGTTGAGGTTTGAAACAGGGAACTCCTAGAAGTTATCATGCATAGGTTTCAACCTAAAGTTCTAATCATCACTTCCTTATCAAAGGAAGTGAGATTCCTAGGGGATCACGTCAATGATAAACAGAAACAGATAAAGCATAAGCTTAAACAGTAAACAGTAAACGACTGTAAAATGCATGCAATGCAAGTGAGGGAGGAAATGTGTGTGGGGCATCAGCCTCCACAAGCTCGTCTCGACCTCAAGCCAGATATGAATAACTGCAATCATGAAGGAAAGATAAAATTCCATCAAGCAAATCACAAACCACATAGGCAAGGGAGCAGAGCTCTATTGAATACCAACAAGCAAAGCCATACAGTAACACTACAAGCAGAGGGAGCAACTCAACCTCTAATGCAATCATGCTCCTAGCTTAAAACAATTTAAACATGAACTTATTCTAATGCATCAAGCAAATCACATAAGTCACATCAATACAGTTGCATAGAAAGCAAACAGATAGGAAAGCAAATCAACAGCTTCCACAGCTCCACAGCAAAGCAATCCTTTGACAGCAGTTCAGTCCTCAGTCTATAATTGTTCTTCAAGTCTTTCATCTTCAGGGAATGAAAGGTACTCCATCTTCAAGCTTCAAACTTCATGGTAGACTCCACCTTCAGGCTTTCATCCTCAATAGCAAGTATCAACTTGCTTCTTCAGGCTTTCAATGCATCAAACACAAGTATCAACTTGTTCTTCATCTTCTTCAAGCTTCATCTCTTTCTTCAATCTCAATTTGATCTTCTTCACACAAGTATCAACTTGTTCTTCTTGATCTTCAAGCTTCAGCTTCAATGGTAGTCTTCAAACAAAGGGGAAGTGCAACCTCTAGCATCTTCAATCTTCTAACAAGGAACTCCATCCTCTAGCAAGGGAGAAAGATTCATCTAACAAGAGCAAGGTGGGATAGAGAGAAGCAAGGTGAAGACCAAAGGTCACCACTAAGCACTCCACCATCAAAGAAAGGAACCCTCAAAGGTTCTACCAACTTGTGAAGAGCCACACATCCTACCAATGGAGGGATGAGGCCTTCACAAGAGGACCTTACATCATAGGGAGGAATGGAAGTGATCAACACCTTCCATGTTTCATGAAGGAAGAAAATCTATTCTAAGAGATCTCCCTAAAAACCCTAATCCTTAACCCTAAACAAACTACACCAAAGGGAGAGCAATCTTCAAGTCCAAGCTCCACCATGCATTCCACAGCAGCCCACACAAGTCTTCATCGTCATCCAAAAGCAAGAGAAGCAAAACCCTAGTCTAAGGGACCTAATGAAGTCATTCTAGTTGAGTTAGCAAGTTAGGATCACCTAAAACCTAGTATTAAAGTTAATTCTAACTAAAATACTAAAATCAATTATAAAATCCTACAAAAATAACTATGAGAACCTATGTCAATCATGACTCTACCATGTTAATTCCAGAGATCAAATCCTCAAATACGACCTAGAAATAAACTCTATACTACAAGGTACTAAACTTAAACCCTAAAAGGGAGCACCTAAGGTTTTAACCTAAAAACAGCACCTAATTTCATCACAAAAATGTGAGAACAATACTATGGAAGCATACATGTCTAAGCTAATCACAAATAAAATCTCAAGCAAAAACTCATCACCAAATGATCAAACTAAATTCATCAAACAGAGGTATCAACCATGGTAATTTTATTATCAAATAAAATGTAAAAAATGCACATAAAATAAAAATGCATGGTTTTCCTAATATTTTTATTCCATAAAATTCTAGATTCAATCATGAATCAGGGGGAAAAAACATGGAATTAATTGACCTATTTTTCTATTTTTTATGAATTATTATCAAACTATCATGAAATGATGAAAATAAAAGAAATTCAAAGAAATTAACAAAACAAACGTGTCAAATAGCAACTCTGATCAGTTCATTCCAACGGGTTGGGCTGATGTGGGTGTGTGGATAGCATTCAGAGTCTTAAGCCCATTGCCTTCCAATAAGTGAAACGGGGAGTTTTGGTTCAAGGTTAATGTCTGAGAATTCAAAGCAATCGTGGTCGTGTGTTGCTCTTACTTGGTCAAAGTCCTCATATGATCTAACGGACCAGATGCATCGTCCCTATTTGAACTTCAAAATGGAGGGAGATTACAGACGGTGGCCAGACGGTGGCGCCACCGTCTTCTCCGGTGAGTCATCTTCCACAGGTCATCAAACATCACAAAATTATACATCATCCTACTCAATTTTTTACCCTGATCACGAATCTGCCACTAGAATAATCTAGTTCCTTCTCTAACTCAAAACACGATAGCATCTTCAGAATATGTCAAAATCTTGAATCTCACCATTCTTCAAATTAAAAGCATCAATGTGATCCTCATCATATGGTGGTCAATCCTCACTATCTAATCTTGATTATCCATCCAAGAACTGCAAGAATTCAGCCTCAACAGAAATTGGTCATCATCCTAACTTGTCTCTATTCCACGATTTCTTGACCTAGAATCCAACTACACATTGCAAGGATCCTAACCACCTATACATTTCTATCTATCTCCTCATAAATTATGCATAAGGATGAAAGTTACCAACCCGAGTTCAGAGGTGTAACAGAAGCACTTCTTGCTTGATTCAACCTTCAAGATGATACAGATTCACTCTAAATCACCTTCTGAAGCTCATGCCACCTTCAATTTGCCTTGATTTCTTCTGGAACTCAGAACTCAATTCTCTCTTGCAACTCTGAATTTTCAAACTCACCTTCTTCTACCAGCTTTAAACTCTTCCAAAAAACGATCTGAACACACTCAACACCTTATATAGCACGCATTCCAGAACCTTCTCAAAGCTTCAGAATGAGAAATTGGATTTTCAAATTCTCACCAAAATGTCATTCATGACAGTCACGATTCCTTCTCTGTTTTGGCCTTAGCAAGCTTGCATTCAACTTCTCATGAGATATTGAACATGAATGGTGGTGATTCTCCCCTTGTTTCAATCCAATGGCTCATGTATGTTATGTTACTTCATCATGAAGCAATGAGATAAAATTCCATGAAATTGAACTCAAATAAAAAATCTAATATTGCCAATGTTTCTAAAATACATTTTCCATTCAAAAAATGCTATTATTTTGCTTCATTTGCACACATATCATTTATTTTGAATTTTTGGTCTTTAATTCTCTTTAATTCTTCCTTTTTCACAATTTCTTGAATCAAGTCTCTCCTTGAGCCATTTCAATGCCTCCTTCATTCATGGTCAAGTTTAAAACCTCATTTTGAGAAACTTTCAAGTTGCACCAAATTTCATTTGAGATGTCTAAGTTGGTGAAAATGACCCATAACCACAAATGACCCATAATCACAACTTCCCAAAATACCCTTGACTTGTCAAAGCCATAACTTGAGTTCTACAAATCCTATCAAGGACTTCTAGTACTATATAGACAGCTAAGAGGATAAGGAACAAAATTCATTTTGACCAAAAGCTCATAGGTATCATCCTTCTTGGGCAGAAGTGTCATGCAAGTTGGGTAACTTTCAAGCTCCAAATTCACATGCCTCAGATGACTTGTAACTTGTCTGGCTCATAACTTGAGTTATATAAACCCTATCAAGGACTTATAGTACTCAAATTAAAGCTAAGATCATGCCCTACAACAATCATATTAAGGTCAAGATGAGATGACAATCATATCTTGAGCTACATTGCCTTGAAGTCAGGGGTCAAACTAGGGGATTTTACACTGTCAAGTCTTAAAAACCCTAGCTTGAAACTTCTCAAACTCTTCAATCATGATGAGTTAACCTTGGAATCATCCTTATAACATCTCAATGTATCAATCCATGGTCACATGGCTCTTGAATTAAGTCTCAACTTCCTTCAAATCATCAGTTGACTTAGGGTTGACCCAGTCAAACCCTAATTGCACCACTCATGGCTGAGTCTTCTTAATCTTGCACAATGACCTGTCTAGGCCTCAAAGTGATCTTCAACACTTCTCATGAGCTCTCTCAAGACCTCAAGTCCATCCTCATGGTCTCAGAATCATCTGATGGCTTTCCACAACTCTCAAGTTAGGAGACCTACACACTTGGCTTTAATCACTCTCTTTGAGGATCTTTTAACTTCTCTGACAAGGATATCAACCCTTGAATATCTGGATAACCTTCTTAGCTAGCCTTACAGTCTTGTATAGCTCTTAATTGGTAATCATACCTCTTGATCTCCTGCATACATATCAATGAAATGCAAATGATAATGCTAATGTGAATGAAATGAAACACAAGCTAGGTAAAGACATGTTGGTCAAATTTTAGGGTGCAACAGCTGCCCCTATTCAAACGGCTTGGACCTGACTGGGTGAGAAGCGAACGACTCTCAAACAATCAAGGTGAAAGACGGTTGAATACCAACAAACCCGGAAATTTGCCAACTGCACAAGTATACGGTACTCTGATGGGGACAAATCTTCGGAAACTGAAATAATAGCTGCACGGCAACTAGCTGGAGAAATACTGATCTCAATCTCCGTCAGGATGATTCTCTGATTTATCTGATATCATTGCATCCTCAAATCATCGAGGTATCACTGGTTACACGGTAACGGGTGATTTGCCAACCACGCATAGGTAAACGATACTCTGATTGTTAGGAACATCTTCAAAAACTGAGCATGACCGTTGCACGACAACTCTTCTGGGGAATTGGTCACATGGTAACTGGTGAAAGGTCTAATCTCCGTCAGGATGATCATCTGATTTTGCTGTAGATCTTCGTCCTCAAGTCATCAAGGGATCACCAGTTACACGGTAACTGGTAATGGATGGTCGAGTATGCCGTCAGGAATTCTGTGTCATAGCAGAAGAATTCCTTATCGTCGCCCATGGACTCATCATGTCACTAGGAACGTCGACAACATCTTCGTCGGACTTCATCAGTAAGTCAATAAGGGATCACCGGTTACTCGGTAACTGGTTAAGGCTACTCTCAAATCTCCTTCGGGATGATTATCAGATTTTGCTGCAGCTTCTTCCTTAAGTCATCAAGGGATCACTGGTCACTCGGTAACCGGTGATGCATAGCTGGTATTGCCGTCAGGAATTCTGCGGCACGACAGCAGAAGGATTCCTCGGGACTCATCAGGTCATTAGGAACTTTTTTAACAATCAAGTTAATCATGCCGTCGGGCATTCAAAAGAATTCTCGGGCGTCAGCCAGACTTCATCAGTAAGTCGGGAATAGAATTCTCGGTCAATCATGAACCAAATAGGGATATCTAAACTTCTGCCATTAGGCAGTCTGCATCAGCTGGGGGAACTTCTTCGACATCTCAGTTAGACTTCATCAGTAAGTCTTCAAATGGATTCCTTAATCACTCACGGACTAATAAGGATATGCATCTTTTACCGTCAGGCACTTCGCGTCAGCTGGGAGAACTGCTTTGACATTGCAGTTAGACTTCATCAGTAAATCAGGGATTTTGGCGCTACTGTCGGACTTCAACCATCAAGTCTTCAAGGGAAATTTCAACTTCTCCGTTCAAAACCTGCTGGGGATGACACATCTCCGCTGGGGATTCTGAAGAACTATCAAGTAACTCTGCTTCAGGGATCCAGAAATCATTCCGGGTGAATTAACTCTGCTGAGGACTTCAAGAATCATCTTGGACAAATGACTCCGCTGGGGGGTTTCAAGAATCATCTTGAACCAATAACTCCGCTGGAGATTTCAGGAATCATCCTGAGCAAACCCTCTGCCGGGGACTCTAAGCATCGACTTGAGCAACCAACTCTGGCGACTTCACCGGGGATTTGTAAGAATCATCTTAAGCAAACAACTTCGCTGGGGAATTCAAGAATCATCTTGAGCAAACCATTCTGCGGAGGAACACCTGCAAAATAAGAACGGTAATGACCTAGCTCATGTTTCATATGCATATGCTTTGACAATTGCGTAATGCTCCACACTGTGGAAATGCTACGCGTTTAGGGTAAATGCTATGCAATCATGCAAAATGCTACGCCCCCATCAGCAAAATAAATGCTGAAGAGAAACAGCCTCCTGTCAGGGAGAAGGAACCAGTCTGGTAGGGAGGAGGAATCATCCTGCCGAGGAGGAGAAGTCACACCAATCTCAATTGGACTCCGCCTGGGGAAATGATCTTCAGTTGACTGCTGCAGGGGAATAAAGCTCTCCGAGAGCTTGGACTCACATCCGGGTATACGAACCACCGCTGTTGAGGAAAACGATGTCAATCGCAGAAATAAACTGTGAGGCCTTCGCGGCTAAACGTTCCTGGAGATAACGACTCCGATGGGGAAATACAGCATCAGCTATTTAACATTCTACTGGGGAGTACCAATCATGGCCTGAACGCTTCCAAGGACTCGGCTCTCTTGGGAATTTGCCAGCTCGGCTGTGAAAGGAGGAATCATCCTGCTTGCTGGGGAGAGTACGACTCTGTGGGAAATTTCAATTCTCCAGGAGACCTCAGTCTGGATTATCGAAAATTGCATACTTGCGAAAAGTCTCCTACGAGAAACTGCACATTGACCCAGTGTTAGGGATGAACATACACTTCAGTGTATTACTCAGCTGGGGAGATGATGATCCTTCAGGATACATCGGATCGGGGAGAATCTTCTTTGCTTGGGGAGTCATATCAATGCTCTTGGTCCCATGTTCAGACTCCGTGGGGAGACGCTGCTGAACTCCCTGGGGTAGAAGGAATCATCCTGCTTGGGGATGCATACGGCATACTGCCTGGAATATGTCATACCTGCAACAACACAAACAAACAGACAAGATACCCTTTTCAAAGGGACCTATCAAGGTTATCACCTTGTGACAATGTTCAAGTAATTCATTGTTTCAACAATTAATGGCCTAGGCCAGTAAGTTTATGTATGCGCATTTTATCAAAAACATCGGCGTTCTTTTTCGCAAACAAAACATATAAATGCTACGCAAGCAAACATAATTGTTGAATAGTATATATTTTATTGATAACGAACCCATGAATGGGTAAAAATGTTTTACAACAGATGCAAGCTCCTGGAATGAGGAAGCTGCGCAAATATAAAAAATAAATATACATCAGTATATACACAAATGTCGGCAATATGGCGTAGATGAACACCATGAGTTGATCCCTCTATGACCCACTCGACTTCGATACTTCTCCGACGCTTCAGCTTCAGAAGAAATTGATTCAGATAAACGGCCCTCAGGTCTTCCAAACCACTAAACAATGAAAGTCCACACGCGGAACGCAGTCATTTGCTTTTTCAAATCCCTAACTTTTGCCTGAATCTCCCTTTCGGGTTTTCGATTCACCGGGATACCCCTTTTTGCCAAAGTCGCCCTTCTAGGTTTTCGACTTTGCGGGTGTACATTTTTCCATTTATATCCCTAATTTTTTCCCGAACCTTTTTCCTTTTTTATGGTTCGCCAGGATGCCCCATTTTTGCCTGGATATTCTTTTTCTTTCCAGTGGGTCATTTTTAAGCAAAGTATTTTTTAACTGCGTCCGTGTTCACCGGGGATGCAAAGTCTTCGCCAACCATTGTGGATAACAACGAGGCTCCTCCCGAGAAGACCTTGCTGACAATGTACGGACCTTCATAATTGGGAGTCCACTTGCCCCTGTGATCAGAGTATGGAAGAAGAATCTTCTTCAGGACGAGATCACCCGTCCGAAAGCTTCTAGGACGTACTTTCTTGTCATAACCTTTCTTCATTCGGCTCTGGTACAGACGACCATATACAATCAATGCTAACCTCTTCTCGTCCATCAGGCTGAGTTGGTTTAGTCGGTTCTTAATCCATTATGCCTCATCGAGTTTTACGTCAACCAAAATTCGTAAAGAAGGAATCTCAACTTCTAACGGTAGGACAGCTTCCATACCGTACACCAGTGAGAAAGGAGTTGCCCCGGTTGATGTACGTACTGTCGTACGATAACCGTGCAATGCAAATGGCAACATCTCGTGCCAGTCCTTATAGGTCACAACCATCTTCTGTACAATCTTCTTAATGTTCTTATTGGCCGCTTCAATGGCGCCATTCATCTTCGGCCGGTAAGGAGATGAGTTATGGTGTTCAATCTTGAAACTTTGGCACAACTCCTTCATCATCTTGTTATTCAGATTCGAACCATTATCAGTAATGATCCGCTCGGGAATTCCGTAACGACAGATGATGTCCCTCTTTATGAATTTAGCCACCACCTGCTTGGTCACATTAGCGTACGAGGCTGCCTCCACCCACTTGGTGAAGTAGTCGATGGCTACTAGAATGAAGCGGTGACCGTTAGATGCAGTGGGCTCGATCTTGCCTATCATGTCGATGCCCCACATGGAGAACGGCCACGGGGAGGACATGACATTCAACGGGCACGGCGGCACATGAATCTTATCAGCATAAATCTGGAATTTATGACATTTCTTCGTGAATTTAAAGCAATCTGATTCCATCGTCAGCCAGTAATATCCTGCTCTTAGGATCTTTCTTGTCATAGCATGTTCGCCGGCGTGCGTACCAAATGTGCCTTCATGGACTTCTTCCATGAGCATACTTGCTTCTTTCTCATCTACACATCTGAGTAGCACGAGATCGTGGTTTCTTTTATACAAAACTCCATCAGGATTGAGATAGAAATTTCCAGACAGCCTCCTCAGAGTCTTCTTATCCTGGGTTGACGCTCCTGTAGGATACTCCTTAGTCATAAGGAAAGTCTGGATATCATGGAACCATGGCTTGTCGTCGGAGGCTTCCTCGACCGCAAAGACGAATGCAGGTCTATCAAGACGAAAAAGGACAATCCTTGGAGCTTCATTCCAAAAATTGACTTTATACATCGAAGCCAATGTGGCTAAGGCATCAGCCATCTGATTTTCAGCTCTGAGCACATGATGGAGTTCTACTCGATCAAAGAACGGAAGCAGCCTTCTGGCATAGTTCATGTACGGCACCAAATTCGATTGACGAGTCTCCCACTCCCCTTTAATCTGGTTAATCACAAGTGCCGAGTCACCATATACATCTAGGTTCTTGATTCTCAAATCAATTGCTTCTTCTAGACCCATGATGCATGCTTCGTATTCGGCTTCATTATTGGTGACCGGAAACATCAGTCTAGCGGTGAACGGGATGTGGGATCCATGGGGAGTCGTGATGATTGCCCCTATGCCACTTCCGTAAGAATTAACCGCCCCGTCAAATATCAATTTCCATTGGGATTTCCTATCCGGACCCTCGTCGGGCGACGGTTCATCACAATCCTTCGCTTTGAGAAACATGATATCCTCATCAGGGAATTCAAATTTCATCGGCTGATAATCTTTGATCGGCTGTTCGGCGAGGTATTCAGACAATATGCTTCCCTTGATGGCCTTCTGGGAAACGTACTGAATATCATATTCTGTCAATACCATTTTCCATCTGGCAATCCTGCCCGAAAGCGCCTGCTTCTCGAAGACGTACTTGATCGGATCCATCTTCGAAATCAGCATGGTGGTGTGATTGAGCATGTACTGTCGTAAATGTTTGGCAGCCCAGGCGAGTGCACAACACGTTTTCTCCAGCATTGAGTAACGGGATTCACAGTCTGTGAACTTTTTACTCAAATAGTAAATGGCATGCTCTTTTCTGCCCGTCACGTCGTGCTGACCAAGAACACACCCCATACTATTCTCAAGAACTGTCAAGTACATGATTAAGGGTCTTCCGGCCACTGGGGATATCAAGATGGGAGGTTCCTGCAGATACTGTTTTATCTTATCAAATGCCTTCTGGCAATCCTCGTTCCAGACAACCGCCTGCTCTTTTTTCAGTAGTTTGAACATCGGTCCACACATGGCTGTGAGCTGAGAGATAAACCTTGCAATGTAGTTTATTCTGCCCTGGAAACCACGAACGTCTTTCTCGGTTTTTGGCGCTGGCATTTCTTGTATTGCTTTTATCTTCGCAGGATCAACCTAATGCCTCTTTCACTCACGATAAACCCCAGTAGTTTTCTAGACCGTACTCCAAAAGTACACTTGTTAGGATTCAGCCTCAACCTGAATTTTCTACGCCTCTCAAAAAGCTTCAGCAAATTGACCAAGTGTCCCTCCTTCGTTTGGGACTTTGCAATCATGTCATCAACATAGACTTCAATCTCATGATGAATCATGTCATGAAACAAAGTGACCATTGCTCTTTGGTAAGTGGCCCCTGCGTTCTTCAGACTGAAAGGCATTACCTTGTAGCAAAATGTTCCCCAAGGTGTAATAAACGTAGTTTTCTCCATGTCCTCCGGCGCCATCTTGATCTGATTGTAACCGGAGAAGCCATCCATGAATGAAAACACGGAGAACTGGGCTGTATTGTTGACCAACACATCAATATGAGGGAGCGGGAAGTCATCCTTAGGGCTCACCCTATTCAAATCCCGATAATCGACGCACATTCGCACCTTACCGTCCTTCTTCGGTACAGGCACTATGTTGGCGACCCATGGAGGGTAAGTAGTGACCGCTAAGAAGCCAGCATCAAGCTGCTTTTGCATTTCTTCTTTGATCTTAACGGCCATATCTGGTCGTGTCCTCCTAAGCTTCTGCTTAACGGGAGGACAATCTTCTCGCAGCGGCAAGTGATGGACCACGATGTCAGTATCAAGTCCGGGCATATCTTCATATGACCAAGCAAAGATGCCACTATACTCTCTCAGCATCTCGACTAATCTCTGCTAGACATCACTCTGCAATGCAGCCCCTATCCTGACGTTCCTGACCAGTTCCTTAGAACCCAGATTCACAATCTCAATCTCTTTCTTGTGAGGCAGAATAACTTTCTCTTCTTGTTTCAACAAGCGAGCCAACTCTTCGGGAAGGTCTTCGTCTTCATCAATCTCTTCTTCAGCTTGATAGATCGGGCAATCGAAGTCGAAGTGAGTCGTAGAGGGTCCAGAGTCGATGTCATCTGCTATGTGGATCCTGCAATAACAAGGGTTAAGCTTAAAACAAGGATATGCAGGTTAGCACAAACCCTATTGCCATTTTATTGTTTTTCAAAACAAATATAAAACAGGAATAACAGAGATCTCAACATTTGAATGCGAAGAAAAACGCCTTTTGATTTATTGGTAAAATGCATGTACATAATCAAACAAGGCCCTGAAAATAAAACCACTATGCCCCGGGTAGGACATAGGGTTGTACAATAATTGGAGGAAGTAAATCATTACTCTTTGCCTGTCACTTGGATGGTATCCCTGATGGACCAGTTGTTGAGGCTCTTGCCTGGTTTGCTTGGCTGGATCCAGGAATCCAGGTTGCAATCGTTGTCTTCGCCGTCTTCAGACACTGCGTTGACACTTTCAAATATCACCCCGCCCCTGGTAAACTGGATCGGCCCTTTACCTCGCGACGCACTGTGGGAAGAGGAGGCTTCAGCCGCAGGAGAGTATCCTAACCCAAACTTGTCCTGTTTGTTAGGTATTTCTAGAACTTGCCCCCGGCCTGGGGTAGATCCGGCTTGAATAACGGCCCGAGCTTCCTTGAAGGAAGAGAGATTCATCTCTGGTTTCTCAATCATTACTGGAGTCACGTCCTTGACCTTAACAGCTTTGAATGCATGACATAGGGTTTCGTGGATTTCCCCATCCATCTCAACATATTTGAAGGACAACAAATGGCTCACCATTATGTCTTCTTCGCCATATACAGTTACTATGCTGCCTCCGACAGCATACTTGAGCTTCTGGTGCAACGTGGAGGTCACAGCACCAGCAGAATGGATCCATGGCCGGCCTAAGAGACAGCTGTAGGCTGGCATGATGTCCATAATGTAGAAGACTGCGTCGAAAGTTTCCGGCCCAACTTGGATTGGCAGGGTTACCTCTCCAAAGACATGACGCTTGGTCCCATCGAAAGCCTTCACAACTAGATCACTGGGTGTGCAAATCAATCCTCTAGTATCCAGCTTCATCAATGCTTTCTTCGGAAGAACATTGAGCGATGACCCAGTGTCCACCAACACGTGAGCCATAACTGTTCCCCTACACTCTATCGAGATGTGTAGGGCGCTGTTGTGGTTTCTTCCCTTCGGCGTCAACTCCAGGTTAGTGAACCCTAACCCGTGTCCAGCATTCACGTGGACTACTACCCCTTCCAACTGGTTGACCGAGATTTCTTGCGGTACATACGTGGCATTCAAAACCTTTAACAGCATGTTGCGATGTGACTCCGAACACAGCAACAAATTCAGGATGGAGATTTTCGAGGGTGTTTGATGGAGGTGATCTACGATCTTGTAATCGCTCTTCTTGATCAACCTCATGAACTCTTCAGCGTCCTTTACAAGTAAGTCCTTCTCTACCCCACGAGGGGTTTCCTCAACGAATTTACTCTTTCCCTTATCAGTTTCCTCAGTTTTATCTGCTTTGTCGACCACAACCTCAGGTGGAGCAAATACTCTTCCGCTGCGTGTGATTCCGCCAATTCCCACTAGGTTATCCACAGACTGCCCAGATGGTTCCAGTTCCAATTTCTGTCTGCTACAGTAGACGTCCGCCCCATAGTGCCATGGGACAGCGTTGGTGCTTTCAAAAGGTATCGGCTCTGCTTTTGTGATGGTAATTATGGGCGGCCTGGGTGCAGAAATGGTTATCGTCTGGCGAGGGATGGTGATGGTGGCAACCTCATCATCCTGTTTCAGCATTACCTCTCCAGATCCACATTCGGCCCTTCGGCTAAACTGCAAGATTCCTTCGGTCATCAGACTCTGAATCCCCACTATCAACTGTTCACATCCATCAGGACGAGTCGCACAGCCCATACACAATTCTCCACAGCCCGGAAAGAAGCCTCTCTTCATCAGCTTGGCTTTAGCGAAGCTAAGCGGTGTCTTCAGATCCTTGACATCAGTCAACAAATATAAGTTCTTTTCTTCCATAATGGCATTCACCCCACCTCCCCTATAGTTTGGCATAGGGTTCTTTGTGACATTCGACACATTATCTGAGAAATTGATGATCTTAGCGTCCACCATATCTTGTACCTTGTATTTGAAGGCTTTGCAGTTTTCTATCGTGTGGCCGGGTGCCCCTGAGTGAAAATCACACATTGCATTCGCATCATAACCCTACGGAGGTGCCCCTATCAAGGGAGCCAGGGTTCTTTTCTGGACTAGCTGTAACTGGAGCAGAGTCTGTAATAGCTGAGCATAAGACATGGGCGGTGTCTCAAGGTGACGACTTGACAGAGGTGCCCTGTTCTGATACCTTCTGTACCCTTGCTGATTTGGCTGCTGCTGCTGCTGCTGGGGTTGTTGGACAGCAGGGATGGTTATGCTAGCCACCTGCTGGCGCTGGCCCTTACCCTTCCTTCGAGTGTTAGACACGACGCTCGTCTCTCCTTCACGCCTTTTGTTACCGTACGGTTTCCTTCCTCCTCCTGCTGAGGATAGATCACCACCTTGAATTTTTCCCAATTTGATCCCATTTTCAACGTGCTCGCCAGTAATGATGAGATCAGAGAAACTCTCTGACATACCGCTGACCAATTTCTCGTAATAGACCCCCGGGAGAGTGGCTACAAACATCTCAACAAGCTCTCGTTCAACCATCGGCGGCTGAACTCTAGCTGCTAATTCACGCCATCGCTGGGTGTATTCTTTGAACCCCTCGTTGTTCCTCTGTGACAAGTTCTGCAGTTGAACTCGGTTCGGAGCCAAGTCACTGTTATACTGATAATGGTGTACAAAGGCCTCAGCCAGTTCCTTCCATGTGCGCACACTGGTGGGTTTCAAACCCATGTACCATTCTAAGGATGGCCCGGACAAGCTATCCTGAAAGAAATGCATCAGCAGCTTCTCATCTTCAGAGTGAGCGGACATCTTTCGGTAGTATGACCTTAAGTGGACACGAGGGCAAGTGGCGCCCTTCTATTTCTCAAAGTCGGGTACCTTGAATTTAGGAGGCACCTTGAAATCAGAAATCAATCCCAATTTAGTCATGTCGACACCCATAGTGTTCTGGTTCTCGAAATTCCTCATTTTGTCCTCGAGTGCCTTAAACCTCAGACGTGCTTCAGCAGTCAGTTCTCCTTCAGCACTCCTCTGTGAGAACAAATCTTCTTGACGGTCTTCTAGCCATGGTTGTGGCCCATATAGATTTCCAGCACCTGTGTTGCCATTGCCTAGTCCAGCGTTGCCATTAGCCTCAAAGTTTCCATTACCGACGCCAGTCGTATTACCGTTGAGCCAGATGTTAGTGATCACATTGCTGTTACCACTTCCATTCCCCTTGGTCACGGGGATGCCACCCTGAGGAGTTTCAACAGGTGGGGGGACTGGAACGTTCCCAACATGAAGCACACCGTTGCTGTCAACCCTTGAGATCAGAGGCTGGACCAATGTTCTGAGCTGGTCTTGGCCGTTGGCAACCACTTGCATGAGCTCCATGAAGCGGTCTATCCTCTCTCGGAGTTCCTGGACGTCAGTTTGCACTTGTTCCATTGCTCTAGCTTGATTCACTCTAGTCGGATAGTGGTGGATCGGTCTTCGATCAATCCTGGAACAACCTGCATACACAAAGGGTTAGAAAAAACGACAAGGTGCTTGTCATGCAAATGCAAACGTGTGTCTGTGCCTTGGGGAGATTCCCCCCCGATCCTAGTTTCCAAGACAAATAAAGTCTATGATCCAATCATGGAAAAGAAATCCTCATATATTCATCTGAAAATCCCGCTCGGGTAGCGTACAACTGTAATCACATACAACTGAAGCAACAAGGTATGACCCCAACCAACAGACCTGGCGGTGATCAGCATATCAATGCATAAAATGTACAAAGAAAATACAAAAAGATCAGGTGCGGCCACGGGCACGAAGATCTTCTAACAACTTCTTTGTAGCGGGATGATCTGACTGAGTAAGCAAACCCTGGGCCAGCAGGTCCCTCTGCCTGATGGACTCTGGGAGGTTCTCGGTAATGCTCCTAGAAACACCTTCTTCAGAATGGTTCTCGACTCTACTCCTCTTAGCATCAGCCCGGAGTTGAAAATCTTGCAAATTCGCCTCAGCCTCAGCTAATCTATACTGAATGTCTCGCCGCAGTGAGGCTTCAGCCTCCATCTTCTTGTCTTTCACCATAATCTGAGCTTCTAGCTCGGCTACTTGCTGCTTCAGCTTTTCTTCCCACTCTTTGTATTTGGCTAGGGTGCTTCTCCAGACCCTCACGTATTGGGTTAACTTCTGGTACACTCTGTCCAGATCCTGTTTCTTGGTTGTCAACATGCCATGTACTGACTTCAGGTCCAACCCCAGACGTTCCCTAGCATCAGTTTCTTTGGTCAGATTGGAGCCTAGACGGTTGATCATCTCAGTCTGCTTCTTGCAGGTATAAACGGCTTCACTCTTCTCACTCCGAAGCTGAGTGATCTCTTTCTCCAACTCTTCGTTTGTCTTTCGTATCTCTTCCTTCTCTTGGAGTACCCGGTTGAATTTCTGAATATCAACTGTAGTAGGCTCTTTGTGCACGGGAGGATACAATGGTTCCACGGCAGGAAACGGCATTAGAAACTTGGTGGCTCTCTCTCGGACCCAAGTCACATACGGATCAAAGGCCTTGTTGTTGCTCTTTCCCAGCAAGACTTTCCCCTTTAGGTGAATTTTGCTCCAAGCATTCTGTACCTTGATCAAAGTGTCGCCTTCAAGCAACCCTGTGAGATACAGAGATTCCTGTATCTCTTCCTCTTCAGGAGGACCTCGTAGTGCATACCTGAATTATCGTACCAGCAGAGATGGGTTGTAGTTGATACATCCATTCCTTCCGATCAAGGGGACGTTCGAAAAGCCACAGCAGCTATGTACAATATCTTTGCCTAGCAGATCTCTATCAAACCAGATAATATTGTCAGCAGTCAAACCCATCAAACATGCAGACCAGGGTGAAGACTCAGCAGAATCAATGAACGGCCCCGACTTAGGAAGATGGCTAGCAAACCACTTATACAGTAAAGGAGCACAACATGCCACGTTCTTCCCTTTTCTGTTTTTATTTTTGCTGTGAACTGAATGGTAGACGTCTCCGAGGAGAGTGGGCACTGGGTTCCCGGAAGCGAATATATGGCAAGCATCCGTACTGATGAAGTCCAGATGACTTGGGAATAGCACGATCCCATAAATGCAAAGGGCTAAGAAGGCATTGAATACATCCCAGCGACCCTTCTTGGAAAACTTTTGGGCCTCTTCCATCAGGAAAGGCAAATGGAAGCCATGAACTCCAATCTTTCTGAATACCATCCCTTCTAATTCATACTTATCTACATGAAGAGCGTCAGTCAACTTACTCAGTTTAGGTTCACCATCCACACGGTAATAAGGCATCTGATTCAACAGAGGAACCCCCAACAGGTCATAGTACTCCTCCAGGGTCGGAGCTAGGACATAGTCTGGAAACACAAAGCATCTGAGTTGTGGGTCATAAAACTGTAGCAGAGCATAGAGGCCATTCAACTCGTACGCAGGAAGCTTATACACAATACCCAGAAGTCTCCCATAACTCTTTCTGAAACTCTCCATCACTGTCTTATCAGCCAAGGAGATCAAAGTTCGTAACTCTCGGATGTCAGGTGTTGGTAGCTTGTAAGCCACAGTCTTCTTCAGAGATGCCATATCTTCCATGAGGATCAAGATCACTAGAACCAGGGGAGAAATATGCACCTGCAACACATACACATGTTAATGATATGCAAATGAGGATGCAAATAATGCAAAATGCAATCATGCAGTAGGAGATTAAGATGACTGTGTTTTTGAGGAGATGAAGGCTGTGTATCAACAAAATCACAATACTGCTTTATCAAGAACAACCGTATCTCTGATGAAAAGGACCCATTATACCAGACCATAAATCTGCTCTGTCAAGAACACACATATCTGATGAGGAGAACCTCTGATACCAACAAAACTGATTCACTGTCAAGAAAACCAGGTAGTCTGGGGGTTAAGGTTTCCTGCATCACACCCGACCTTGTTCACAGGTATGGACCTAATCACGGAAAAGGTTCGGCATCCTATGCGGTCATCAGCGTCACATACTTTCAAGAAACGATGATACGATACCCAGGAGGTGTGGCATCATCATCTCTTGAAGCGGACTCACTTAGCTGAATTCTAAATGATCGGTTCCCAGAGTCGACAATCCTCAGATCCAACAACCCCTCGAGTCCAAAGGACCGATAGAAAGCCATCAAAGAGAACCTCGTCTGAGTGTGGGTTACATGGGAACTGATGCAAGCAAAGCAAGCACGTCCTCCACTAACCCACTCTAATACTATGTAGCTCTCAAGCCTGGGTCTAGCTTCTCACTCATCAGAATGCCCCCCCCCCACCATAGTACAGATAATCATATCATACTGAAAATAAAGTGTGGGAAATAAAATGCGATAAATAAACACAACCCAACAAGTAAACATACAAGCGCTAGGATTGACTCTCGCAGGGGACGTTGGATCCCCAAAGTGACTCGCATAAGGGACGTTGGATACTAGGAAACTATCACTTCCCCAGCAGAGTCGCCAGCTGTCGCTACCGCGAAAATAAGGTGCCGGCAAAATAGAAGAGTTGCCTCCTTTCGTTATTTATCCCTCAGAACGGGAAAGGAAACGATCGGAAAAACCTGACGAAAAGGTATAAGACAAGGTCATCGCAACCATTGTCTGGGTTCGGGAGTCGGTTATGCAAGGGGAAGGTATTAGCACCCCTCACGTCCATCGTACTCGATGGGATCCACGCTTGTTGTGTTTACCTGACGGGTTTGTTTCACTATCTACCTATCAAGGATGGTCTGAAAAGAAAAGAAAATGACTCGGCAAAGCGTCGCACTTTATGCCTACGTATTCTCATCAGAGAATGAGAAATCAGAGTCAACATAGTTCAATTAACTACGGGTAAACGGATGGGGGAAGGTGGCTCGCCAATACGCCAGTATTGTGCCTACGTACTCTCAACAGGTATGAGAGGTCAGAGCTTACGTAGTTTGGGATAATACGGATTACGGGAATTCAGATTCATCTGTTTTATCGAGTAAGGTTAACAAATAGTTCCAGTAGTTTGGTGTACGCAGCTCGATCGTTGGAGACTTATGCGTTACCGTTTGCGGTAGAACTGAAAGTTAACGACACTCTTTTCTTCAGAAAAGCTTCCTTTGAACTATGGGCCCACGGGGCAAAAAGGTTTGAAGTCTGTTTTCTGTCTTTTACGAAAGAACTGTTTTTTAGTGGTCTGTAGTTCGTACAACACTAGAGACTATGACCTGGGAACGAATGCGTCGCATATCGTCCAAAGGACGTATACTAAACATTCTAGACGATTGAGAGGAGGCCGCTTAATTATCACTACCCATGTAGCTTAAGGCTCGTAATGTGCTTGTACTAACTTGCCTTTATTACGTTTTTTTTACTGTTGTTTGAGATGAGAAGAGAGAGGGACAACTACGGGGAGACTATCAAGTCCTAATGTTGTCATGCCAAGGATTCATCCTATGGTTGAGGTTTGAAACAGGGAACTCCTAGAAGTTATCATGCATAGGTTTCAACCTAAAGTTCTAATCATCACTTCCTTATCAAATGAAGTGAGACTCCTAGGGGATCATGTCATTGATAAACAGAAACAGATAAAGCATCAGCTTAAACAGTAAACAGTAAACGACTATAAAATGCATGCAATGCAAGTGAGGGAGGAAATGTGTGTGGGGCATCAGCCTCCACAAGCTCGTCTCGACCTCAAGCCAGATATGAATAACTGCAATCATGAAGGAAAGATAAAATGCCATCAAGCAAATCACAAACCACATAGGCAAGGGAGCAGAGCTCTACCGAATACCAGCAAGCAAAGCCATACAGTAACACTACAAGCAGAGGGAGCAACTCAACCTCTAATGCAATCATGCTCCTAGCTTAAAACAATTTAAACATGAACTTATTCTAATGCATCAAGCAAATCACACAATTCACATCAATACAGTTGCACAGAAAGCAAACAGACAGGAAAGCAAATCAACAGCTTCCACAGCTCCACAGCAAAGCAATCCTTTGACAGCAGTTCAGTCCTCAGTCTATAACTGTTCTTCAAGTCTTTCATCTTCAGGGAATGAAAGGTACTCCATCTTCAAGCTTCAATCTTCATGGTAGACTCCACCTTCAGGCTTTCATCCTCAATAGCAAGTATCAACTTGCTTCTTCAAGCTTTCAATGCATCAAACACAAGTATCAACTTGTTCTTCATCTTCTTTGAGCTTCAGCTCTTTCTTCAATCTCAATTTGATCTTCTTCACACAAGTATCAACTTGTTCTTCTTGATCTTCAAGCTTCAGCTTCAATGGTAGTCTTCAAACAAAGGGGAAGTGCAACCTCTAGCATCTTCAATCTTCTAACAAGGAACTCCATCCTCTAGCAAGGGAGAAAGATTCATCTAACAAGAGCAAGGTGGGATAGAGAGAAGCAAGGTGAAGACCAAAGGTCACCACTAAGCACTCCACCATCAAAGAAAGGAACCCTCAAAGGTTCTACCAACTTGTGAAGAGCCACACATCCTACCAAGGGAGGGATGAGGCCTTCACAAGGGGACCTTACATCATAGGGAGGAATGTAAGTGATTAACACCTTCCATGTTTCATGAAGGAAGAAAATCTATTCTAAGAGATCTCCCTAAAAACCCTAATCCTTAACCCTAAACAAACTACACCAAAGGGAGAGCAATCTTCAAGTCCAAGCTCCACCATGCATTCCACAGCAGCCCACACAAGTCTTCATCATCATCCAAAAGCAAGAGAAGCAAAACCCTAGTCTAAGGGAACTAATGAAGTCATTCTAGTTGAGTTAGGAAGTTAGGATCACCTAAAACCTAGTATTAAAGTTAATTCTAACTAAAATACTAAAATCAATTATAAAATCCTACAAAAATAACTATGAGAACCTATGTCAATCATGACTCTACCATGTTAATTCCAGAGATCAAATCCTCAAATACGACCTAGAAATAAACTCTAAACTACAAGGTACTAAACTTAAACCCTAAAAGGGAGCACCTAAGGTTTCAACCTAAAAACAGCACCTAATTTCATCACAAAAATGTTAGAAAAATACTATGGAAGCATATATGTCTAAGCTAATCACAAACAAAATCTCAACCAAAAACTCATCACCAAATGATCAAACTAAATTCATCAAACAGAGGTATCAACCATGGTAATTTTATTATCAAATAAAATGTAAAAAATGCACATAAAATAAAAATGCATGGTTTTCCTAATATTTTTATTCCATAAAATTCTAGATTCAATCATGAATCAGGGGGAAAAAACATGGAATTAATTGACCTATTTTTATATTTTTTATGAATTATTATCAAACTATCATGAAATGATGAAAATAAAAGAAATTCAAAGAAATTAACAAAACAAGCGTGTCAAATAGCAACTCTGATCAGTTCATTCCAATGGGTTGGGCTGATGTGGGTGTGTGGATAGCATTCAGAGTCTTAAGCCCATTTCCTTCCAATAAGTGAAACGGGGAGTTTTGGTTCAAGGTCAATGTCTGAGAATTCAAAGCAATCGTGGTCGTGTGTTGCTCTTACTTGGTCAAAGTCCTCATATGATCTAACGGACCAGATGCATCGTCCCCATTTGAACTTTAAAATGGAGGGAGATTACAGACGGTGGCCAGACGGTGGCGCCACCGTCTTCTCTGGTGAGTCATCTTCCACAGGTCATCAAACATCACAAAATTATACATCATCCTACTCAATTTTTTACCCTGATCACGAATCTGCCACTAGAATAATCTAGTTCCTTCTCTAACTCAAAACACGATAGCATCTTCAGAATATGTCAAAATCTTGAATCTCACCATTCTTCAAATTAAAAGCATCAATGTGATCCTCATCTTATGGTGGTCAATCCTCACTATCTAATCTTGATTATCCATCCAAGAACTGCAAGAATTCAGCCTCAACAGAAATTGGTCATCATCCTAACTTGTCTCTATTCCACGATTTCTTGACCTAGAATCCAACTACACATTGCAAGGATCCTAACCACCTATAGATTTCTATCTATCTCGTCATAAATTATGCCTAAGGATGAAAGTTACCAACCCGAGTTCAGAGGTGTAACAGAAGCACTTCTTGCTTGATTCAACCTTCAAGATGATACAGATTCACTCTAAATCACCTTCTGAAGCTAATGCCACCTTCAATTTGCCTTGATTTCTTCTGGAACTCAGAACTCGATTCTCTCTTGCAAATCTGAATTTTCAAACTCACCTTCTGCTACCAGCTTCAAACTCTTCCAAAAAACGATCTGAACACACTCAACACCTTATATAGCACGCATTGGGATCATCCAAAACCTTCTCAAAGCTTCAGAATGAGAAATTGGATTTTCAAATTCTCACCAAAATGTCATTCATGACAGTCATGATTCCTTCTCTGTTTTGGCCTTAGCAAGCTTGCATTCAACTTCTCATGAGATATTGAACACGAATGGTGGTGATTCTCCCCTTGTTTCAATCCAATGGCTCATGTATGTTATGTTACTTCATCATGAAGCAATGAGACAAAATTCCATGAAATTGAACTCAAATAAAAAATCTAATATTGCCAATGTTTCTAAAATACATTTTCCATTCAAAAAATGCTATTATTTTGCTTCATTTGCACACATATCATTTATTTTGAATTTTTGGTCTTTAATTCTCTTTAATTCTTCCTTTTTCACAATTTCTTGAATCAAGTCTCTCCTTGAGCCATTTCAATGCCTCCTTGATACATGGTCAAGGTTAAAAACTCATTTTGAGAAACTTTCAAGTTGCACCAAATTTCATTTGAGATGTCTAAGTTGGTGAAAATGACCCATAACCACAAATGACCCATAATCACAACTTCCCAAAATATCCTTGACTTGACAAAGCCATAACTTGAGTTCTATAAATCCTATAAAGGACTTATAGTACTCTCTAGAAATATAAGAGGATAAGGAACAACATTCATGTTGACCAAAAGTTCATAGGAATCATCCTTCTTGGGCAGAAGTGTCATGCAAGTTGGGTAACTTTCAAGCTCCAAATTCACATGCCTCAGATGACTTGTAACTTGTCTGGCTCATAACTTGAGTTCTATAAACCCTATCAAGGACTTCTAGTACTCAAATTAAAGCTAATATCATGCCCTACAACAATCATGTTATCTTGAGCTACATTGCCTTGAAGTCAGGGGTCAAACTAGGGGATTTTACACTGTCAAGTCTTAGAAACCCTAGCTTGAAACTTCTCAAACTCTTCAATCATGATGAGTTAACCTTGGAATCATCCTTATAACATCTCAATTTATCAATCCATGGTCACATGGATCTTGAATTAAGTCTCAACTTCCTTCAAATCATCAGTTGACTTAGGGTTGACCCAGTCAAACCCTAATTGCACCACTCATGGTTGAGTCTTCTTAATCTTGCACAATGACCTGTCTAGGCCTCAAAGTGATCTTCAACACTTCTCATGAGCTCTCTCAAGACCTCAAGTCCATCCTCATGGTCTCAGAATCATCTGATGGCTTTCCACAACTCTCAAGTTAGGAGACCTACACACTTGGCTTTAATCACTCTCTTTGGGGATCTTTTAACTTCTATGACAAGGATATCAACCCTTGAATATCGGGATAACCTTTTTAGATAGCCTTGCATTCTTGTATAGCTCTTGATTGGTAATCATACCTCTTGATCTCCTGCATACATATCAATGAAATGCAAATGATAATGCTAATGTGAATGAAATGAAACACAAGCTAGGTAAAGACATGTTGGTCAAATTTTAGGGTGCAACACGTACATATGTTTGACCTTAAGGGCCAAGGCATCCATTTTGGCTTACATCATGTCTATAGAACGTATCTCATGTATTCCTCCTTGGGCTTCTTTCTTTTCCACCGTTGCTCGCTCTATCCCCCATTGACAATGGTTTTGAGCCATATCCTCAATGAGAGTGAAAGCTTCAGGGTAAGGTTTATTCATTAGAGCGCCACTTGCGGCGGCATCGATGGTCATCTTTGTGTTATAGTGAAGTCAATTATAGAAGGTGTGAATGATTAGCAATGATTCTAGGCCATGGTGTAGACATATTCTCAACAGGTCTTTATATCTTTCCCAAGCCTCGAAGAGTGATTCACCTTGGTTCTAGGTAAATCTGGTTATTTGGATTCTAAGAACAACAATTTTGCTCAGGGGAAAATATCTAGCGAGGAAAACTCTCCTAAGGTCTTCCCACGTTGTTATAGAATTGGCTAGAAGGGAATCTAACCAGGTAAGGGCTTTATCTCTGAGGGAAAAGGAAAATAATCTTAACCGAATTTCCTCAGGGGTAGCACCATTGGTTTTAAAAGTGTTAGCTAATTGAATAAAGGTTTTTAAATGTTGGTTCGAGTTCTCGGTAGCGAGTCTCGCGAACTGGTTTTGTTGCACTAATTGTAATAGGGAAGGTTTTAGCTCGAAATTGTGAGCGGGAATATTGGGGTTCACAATACTAGAACTAGGTTCGTCATTAGATGGTTGGGCAAAATCCTTAAGAGGTCTTTGGTTACGGTCTTCGTCCATAGCTCTCTTAATTCTACGAAATAAGATATGCGCTCGAGTGTAACCTTCAGGTTCCTCTAAAGGATCTATAAGGGTATCGCTGCTGCGAGTTCATCGCATTGACTGGTGGGTATAGCCTTAGTCGAGACGGTGTAACAATAGGGTACGAAATTTTGACGTAATTGGTCCCCGGCAACGGCGCCAAAAACTTGATGGGCGATTCGCAAGTGCACGAATAGCGTCAGAGTAATATAAAAGATTATCGATCCCACAGAGGACAAATGTCAATCTATTGTTTGCTAGTGTTATGGTGTTTATCTAAGGCAAGTCAAATAAAAGGTTGAGTTGTGCGAAATAAAAGTAAAGTGCGGAAATAAATTCAATAATAAAAAAACAGGCATAGATGCAATTCACATAGTTACGTAGTATTCCAAATGTGTACAGATAGGATGCCTTATGGGGTAATGTTTTCTACTAATGAAAAGAACTAATTTAACGAGAACTGTCGGTTTTGCGTATTCAAAACCGAGTTTATCCCTAATCGATCGATCTTATTGTCACTTATAAAAAGGCGCGTATTGTGTTAGGATTAATAAACCTATTTTTAAGAAATATAGTTTCTTAACTTAGTTGAAAAGTATTTTGACCTAGAATTTCTAACAAAAAGAGGTTCTTGCGAACCGGACTTTAAATCTATAAACGCGTCCGAAAACAGTTTTAAAATCGGTTTTCTTAAACATTAAAGATTCCTAATTAACTGAGTCAAGCGCTTTCGCTTCCTTCGATCAGTTAAAACTAACCAAATTTATCTAAAGGTTGGACGAATTTCGATCTTACCCAATAGATTTTAAGTACAGAAAATAAGTGTTAAAAGTTAAAATAACCCCTAAGTAATTCTACTGACAGCTGTATGGAATACTATTATAACCACAATCCTTGCATCCTAGCCTTTAAGATTTAACCGGACATGGTAAAGTAAATAAACATGGTAAATAAATGCGAGTAAATAAAGTGCGGGTAAATAAATAAAGTGCGGTAAAGGTGCGATAAATAAACAGTGCGAGAAATAAAAGTGGTGCAATAAATAAAAGCAGATGAATAAAAGGCGATAAATAGGCAGAAACCTACTCTATATAAGAAGCTTTAAAATCTTGTACCACTGGAAGTAAATGACAGAAATAAAATGGCTGCAAGATTAACTTCTACCCAAGTGCTCCATACTCGATTAGATAGTGTGATAACCCCTCGATGTGAGAATTTTATCACTTTACAATAGGTGAAATTTATGGCTTGAGTTCTGTAACTAAGCTTGGATGATTAGAAATGAAACAGAACTCCTCTATTTATAGTGGTAGGAAAGTACAGGTAAGGACAGGAATGCCCCCCAACTCTTTTTGGGAGGGAAACAAGTTTGTGAAGGTGGCGCCCACCACCTCCTTGTGGCGCCCGCCACATGAACTAGGGTGGAAAGGAGTGGGAGATATGGCAGTTGTCAGGAGTTGTGTTCTATCCAATGTGTGGCACCTTCTATAGCGCCCGCCATGGTGGAAGCCATGTGTACAATTCCTCAGAATGTAGGTCTTTTAGCTCGTTTTTCTTCATTTCTTCTCGAGTAGCTTTGAAAATACAAAAACCTGAAAAAGAAACAAAACAAAGACATAATACAAGAAAACGGAAATAAAAATCTCAATAACATGCGCAAATCGAGTCGAATAAACAGTATATTTTAGGTCTATCAAGAACCTCAATGAGGTCAGCCATGGTCAGGTTGGCGTTGGGTGGAACTGGGACTGGAAGGTGCTGCAGGACGAGCGGTACTTTGTTGTGATCTGCGCGAACAGGGGATGGAGAAGTTGTGGCTTTGTCCCTTTGTCGGAGGACGTCGTCATCATGAGAGGTGGTAGCTCCGTCAGCGTCAATCTTGCTGACGGGGAGGAAAGCAGAGTTACGAGCATCAAGAGTGTTGTCACGGCTGGCTATGATTGGTATTTTGAAGAATTGTTTTGGTATTGTGTCTACCAAAAGAGGAAAGACGGGGATAACAAGATTCCCACAGACAGCACCATTGATCTTACCGGTTGATCAGAACCTGAGGTGGGACAAAGACAATTGTCTGTGATGCTGGGTGTGAAAGAGGAGGAGGGGGTATACCTGCAAGGCACTCTGATTCTAAAGTAAAAATCAGGAAAGAGAGAGAGCAAGTATAAAATATGAGTATATCAGGGTAAATATTGGATACATGGCCCTCTCGAATGAGAGGGTTTTTATAGTGCCCCCAGCGCTTGGCCATTGGTCCCTATTTTCGAAGCGAGATAACCATTTCCCGAAGAATATGTAACTGACAGAACTAGCCGCTGGAACGGGCAGATGTGCCCATAACTAGTCGTTGCTACGGGCATGGGCATAGTTACAGGCACAAGTGTCTTGACTATTCTGGATGGTGGAGTTGTGCGTGACGGGCAGAGACTGGGGAGGAGAAATGTTGTGACCACGGTAAACTGGTCAGTCTCCCCTGTTGGAAGGGCGGAAAGTTAAATTCTCCCTCTAAAGTGGTTGGACTTAGGCAATTGGGTCGTTCTGGGAGAAGAAGTGGATTGGGTTATGTCTAGCTATTGGGTCAGTCCTGAACACAAATCTTCATATTATTTACGAAACTGCCACCTTGTTTTTTTTCATCAGTGAACTTTTCACATCGGTTGCAAATACAAGATCGATGTGAAATCCTTTATAACAATTTTTTTTATTATTTACGAAACTGCCACCGCATTATTTTTCACATCAATGGAAATATATGTCTGATGTAAAATCTTTAAATCCAATATTTTTCACATCATATTTTTAATAAATCTGATGTAAAATTCTGACAAATATTTTTCACATCATATATCTTAAAATCTGATGTAAAATCATTTAACCAAATGTCTTATTTTTAGTAGTGCTTGTGTGTAAATAAATTATTTTTTAAAAATATTTTTGTATATTTATTGTTTATATACTCGATCAATCCAATCCAAACCAATCTTTTGTTTTTCGAATTGGTTTGATTTGGGCTTTATGGAAAAAAAAATTAAAATCCAATTCAAACCAACCCTTTTTATTTTGAGTGTCGAATTCTCTCGAAACCGAAGTAAATCGACCCGCGAATATCCCTAATATTAGATACTAATATACATGCATTATTTTATATAACATATAATTAAAATATTACATTGACACGTAAAACAAAATTCTAAATAACTTATAAAAAAACAAAAAGAGATAAATAAATAAATAAACACAAAGACAAATTGTTTTAAAACACAGAGAAAGAAAATGTTGGTTAAGAGAATGAACCTGGAAGAACTTTTTTCTCTCCCTCCTCACATGAAACTCGATCTGCTGACGACTGTAATCTCTTATGGCTAGCTTTAGAGAGATTCCTCTGAATAGTAATTAGCACGAACACATACCAACTGTTAGAACAACAATCAATATAGAGGATTGGAGAAACAAAACTAAAAGTCACTGAATACAATTGATCTTTTGTTAACATAGTTTGGTTAATTGTGTATATATATATATATATATATATATATATATATATATATATATATATATATATATATATATATATATATATATATATATATATATATATATATATATATATATATATATATATATATATATATATATATATATATATATATATATATATATATATATATATATATATATATATATATATATATATATATATATATATATATATATATATATATAGTGGCGGAGCCAGCGCCCGGCCAGGTAGGCAGCTGCCCGGGCTCAACCGCCGAAAACATTTTCCGGTTTAATCAAGAACAGGTGCACCACTTACCTTTTCCGGTTGCATTTTCATTTCAATATTCATTTCGTTCCCTCAATCTCATTTCATTTAAGATTCACTTATTCATAAGTTTCTCTATTTTTTTCATTTCAATGACCTTTCAGGTTAAGGAATCTTTTGAATATAAGGGAGAATGGAGATTCTGATTAGGGATTCATGAGCCCTGTTTGTTTTTACAGTTCATTTTCATTAGTCCAATTTATCAATTTATGATAGGTATGTTGCAGGTTGTGGTTTACGAATCGGTATCGAATTGTTGTCGTTTCCACCGTTTTGCAACTTGCACACTAAGTGTTTGGTAAATTGCCTCAACCAAGTTTATTTTCCTTTTTCGCTTCTGTTTCTTAGGAATCATGTGTTCGATAAATTACTAAGAACTTATATGCTTCCCAGTTTCCAGCTTAACAGTTCTTGGCTGTTGAGAACACAGGGCCTCATTAGAGGGAAATTGAGAGATGCTTATGATGGGAAAACCACAAAGGTGATTGGTGCAGGAAAGAAGCGGGATGGAAGAAGAGAGAAGTTTCATTGCTTCTTGATGTTAAGAACCTTAAAGAGGTATACTTTTGGCATGATGATGATGATGGATGATACCTGCTGCTTAGGTTGCAAAAAATGTGTTGTTTTTTACAAAATAGAACGCTTTCATATTAGACCCATTTCTGGTACTGTCCATATTTCTATACGGAATATCGGGCAGAACTGTGTCATGTTTTTACTTACATCTTTGCTCCACTCCCCTACCCATTAAAGTATTTTGGATAATGCCAACAGTTTAATCTTCACTTTTTCCAATTACTTTGTTGTTTTGTTGTCACGGTGCTCTAATAACTGTTTTATTAGTTTATAATGATTTCATGTCGTACAAGTTATGGGTCTTTCATCTTTGTATGTGTGTTTTTAAATTGTTTTAATTTCTAAGTTTGGTTATGTAGAAGAACATTTATTTGGAGCAGCTGGTACTAGATATGCATAGTAGACAATTCGGATTAATGGATGCCACTGGAAACTCTCAATGGAGATATGAATCTGGTAATAATTGTTTAAAAATTCAGTAAACGCCTTTCTTTGTCTATAACACAATAAATGCCTTTTTGTCAACCAAAATTAAGTGTAGTTTATTTCATTGAGCACATTGTATTGTTTACTATTTGTATCTTGCAGAGCAAAATTATAACCCAATGTCTCATGGAAAAGGATCTTTTTGCAATTTTGTATTTCAGGTGTGCCATTTTCTCTTTATCTTATCATCTACTTTATGTGCTATGTTGTCATCTACTTTATGTGCTACAGGTAGAAGTTTGATCAATTACTATGATATAGTAAAAATAAATCTGTTGGTAATAGTTTATAACTTCTATGTTTTGTGGTTTCCTAGAATAATATTGCAATATACATATAGTATTTATTTATTTTTATTATACAATGTGAATTTGCAATCTTTAAATTTTTGTCCAGGTTTCAAAAAATTTCTTGCTTCGCCAATATATATATATATATATATATATATATATATATATATATATATATATATATATATATATATATATATATATATATATATATATATATATATATATATATATATATATATATATATATATATATATATATATATATATATATATATATAACTAGGTTCAACTTATTATATAAGAATAAATTTTTTAATTTATTTAAATTATATTTTTTAAATTAGATTTAATGAAACGATTAATTAAATAAAATATTAATTTAATTTTTAAATTAAATTAAATTAAATTTAAATACTATAATTTAGAGTAAGTTAAAAAAACTTAATGCACCTTCAATCGCAAAGATATTTTGCTTTTAGACTCCATCAGGGTCAAAGGAGTTGAAGTAGGAATATGATGATGAAAGTGCATGTTCTTAAACTAAGATACATTCATCATTTACTAATGTTAGATTCATCTAACATTAGGTGTGTCCGGAAAATTAGTGGTAGAAAGACAAATTATGAGGTCTTATTACCATAACTTCAATAATCCAAATGGAGTATATGTGTTAATTTTGTCATCAGAGTGTCCTTTTTTTATGTTAGTACAAACTCTTTGTCCTTCAATTTATTTTATTTCTCTCAGGAGAGGGAGTACTAGTATGAAAGAAAATGGTAGGGGCATGCATACCTAGGTAGTGTAGTTAGTGCAATGGAGTTGTCAATTGCCACATTGTTAATTCTAGGACAAAAGGGACCAAAGTCTTGGGCATTAGGGTACAGAATTTTCAGCAAATAGGTAGCAAAGTAACTTGTGCATCATAATGTACAAAGTTCCAGGGTGAGACAATTCTCTCCTTACCCCCCAATGACTCATAACATCATTTATTTTTCCAAAGTGGGGGGCCAAAGCTCTATTCGGTTTTAGGGGTCCCCTTCATATTTAAGGGAGAATGTGTTCTTTTGTCTTGGCTTTAAAGTTCCCAAATTTGATAAACAAAGTGCATTCTTCTGGAGACTTTATAGTTTGATAGGATGGACCCCTCCCTCTCCCCAAACTTCACCCATCTGTTTCTCATTCTAAGAATCGTAAGCTCCCCCTACCAAACTGATTATTGAATTGAAATGTAGTACTTCAAGAAAAAGAAAACAAATATAGACTTAATCGACGCATCTAAGAGAATTTTCAGTGGGATTAAGATTACATGTGACAAAGAGAATATAAAACTCGTGTGTTATGTGATAATTTATTCTATAAATTAGTATTTGACTATTTATAATGATTATGAAAAGTTTGATAAATAAAAACTTTATTTGGACAGATGGATTAGGAATGAACCCTCCATAGAGTCCCATTAGATTGACCCTTGTGTATCCCCAACTCAAGAAAACTTGTCGAATTCGCTAAGACGTGTTCTTCCAAACAAGTATGTATAAAAGAATATTCTAGAGCATGTTAACCCTATAATCATGATATAAAATATGGAGAATATTTTAAATCCAAATACACGTTATTTTAAACCATAAATCTTACTTTTTAATTGTTATTAACTTGATTGGCCAAATTTTTTGCAAAATACACTTTTCACTATACACACATATTTAAAAAAACTGTCGTCAGGATATTGAGATATAAGTTTGAGTTGGAAGTCTCATAGTGTTTAGATAAGTGAAAGTTGAATATTTTATAAATGAGATGACTCATATATTAAATTTATCACTTTGTGTTGAAAGCTTTAAGATTTTAGATAAATATCGGGTGTCATTCACTTGTGTGTTGCTTTTGACCCAGGAACGGATCCTGAAATTTTTGTTAATGGGGGCATAATATTAATATAAAAGTGATAAAATAAATATAATATTTAGTGAGTAAAAAGAATTATGTCATTTTATATCCAAAAAAATATAAAATACATGAACATCTAAAAATTATTTTGTAAGGTTTTTATATTTTTAAATTGTAGAATAACTTTTTCTTTTAATTTTTTTACTATATCTTTTATATATTTATGTAAAAAATTAATCTTTCAATAATTCATGCATATTTAATTTTTAAAATAAAAAATATTAAATAATTTTTATGGGGGCAACATTGGTGTTTAATTAAATGAAAAATAAAATTGTTCAAAATTGTTATAATATCATAAACAATTAAGTGGGGGCAGCTACCCCCAATAGTATTAGTGTGGATTCGTCCCTGTTTTGACCTAATGTGAAAGTTTCTCCTCATAGCCCATCAACAGTACTAGAGTTGATGGTTTGACTAAGAGACTGACTCCTTGTATCAAAAGTCTTCCTAACATGGTAGTTGTCAGACGGCGTGTCTCGTTGAAGTGTATGTGACATGGTAAGGGTATCAACAACGATACAATAGTATGTGGATGAAAGAGCTTCTGCTTGAGGGAAAGCATATTGGGTGGACTCACATTTGAATGAGGGATTATTGAAATACCAGTGTGCGGCGCCGACTAACAAATGATCCTTCATCATGAAGCACTTTAATCTCAGGATTAATGATTGGACTCCCCCCGACCATGAGTAGCGACGAGCACAAAGCATCTTCCACTACGACCTAGTCGAGAGAATCACAGACCTCCACCCGTTCATAGTAGGTGATTAAAGAGTAACCAACCCAAAAAAGGGTCCCGCGATGTGAAACTCCCCATCCCCCTCATTAGTTGGAGCGTTGATAGCATCCACCAAGAGGGGAATGACATGTGGTCTCTTTTTCATTTGTTGCATTGTGTCGTAACATTTTATCATATTTGCATGCCAATAGTAGATAGATTAGAAAAAGAATTATCAAAAGAACCTCAAGAGGGATGATCAGTGGTTTTTATGCTTTTATTTACCGTTAATTTTTGTCAATCTTGTCATATTTTTATTTGCATTTTATTTCCCTTTACCACATTTTATGCTTGGTTGTGTTATTTTAATGTTTTCAGGGTTAAATAAGTATTCAAGAAGGATGTCGGCAGAAAACTGGAAGAATCGCGAAGAATCGGGAAGGAAAATCCAAGGAACAGTGGCCTGCTGCGGCCACCCGGAGTGTGTGCTACTGGCCGTAGCAGAGGTGCAACAAAAACCCCAGATTTTAGATGAAAAAGCCATGGAGACAGTGGTCTGCTACGGCCACCCGTAGCACATGCTACTGGTCGTAGCAGACAGGTGTGTGATTTTTCAAGCTTTCCTTTTTCGACGAGATTGGGCACTAATTGTTGATTTGGCTATTGTAAGATTTGATTTTATTGTGAAATCAAATCTGAATCATTAGGGGAATAGAAAATAGGGGAGATCTTTTCTATTTAAGCGTTTTTGGATCTTATTTTGGGACTTCTTTTTGGAACGATAAAAAAATTACAGAGAAGAATTGGAGAACACGGAAGCTTTGGTGAAGGGCAGATTTTCATGATCGGAAGCGATTGAAGATCCACTTTTATCCTAGTAACTGTAATGTCTACATCTTGTATTTTCTCTTTATCGAACATTATGAGTAGCTAAACCCCCCAATGCTAGGGGGTGTCCCTAATTTAGATCTGTAATGACTCTGATATTATTATTGCAATAACAATCTCTTTTTCCATAATTGATTTAATCTTTTGTTGTTCTTAATGCTTGCCCTGTCGGACAAACGGTTTTGTTTTACGATTAACGATTAGGTTGGACCGTCATTGTTAATACTTTGCTTTAGATTATTCTATAGTAGATATCACCTAGGACTAGTCATACCATATAGAAACCGAAATATTCTTGATATTGGAATGCTTAATTTCATCTATAGTTCTCTATGGACGTAGGAATTAGATTGGACGATTAAAGATTTTCTCACTAAGGACTTAGGAGTAAACACTCTAAAGAACCGGTAATTAATAAGTTAAAATAAGTTGTTGCAGTGTAGTTCAGCGTTGTTGATGAATCCAATCACACACCTTCCCTAGCATGTTCACTCATAATCCCTTTTAACCTTTCACTTGCTTTATTTACTTTTTATTGTATTTTAATTTCCTTTTTGCAAAACCCAATCCAAAACCCCAAAGCTTTTGTTTAACTAAAGTAAAACTCGAACTCTATATCGTCAAGCAGTCCTTGAGATCGACATTCGGGGAAATTCCATTTTATTACTACATTGGCATATTAGTACGCTTACTAATTTACCGATCAAGGGATCTCTGTGTTACTCATCAAAGATGATATTCCTTGCCTCTTTCATGTCAGCGTCCACCAGTAAGTGTCTCTATGTAATGCTTAGTTTTTTTCCTCGATGTCGCATTAGAGAGGAAAACACCTTCGAGGAAGCCCAAACCCTCTAATAATGATACCAATTGCCTCTTCAATTAAATCTCCTTTTTAGAAAAATTGTCTATTAATATATATGTCATATTCGGAATGTGCCAAAAAAATGGCTCTAACACCATAATTTGGAGAATCTGTCTCAACATTAATAAGGCGGCCTAAGCTCTATGGTACATATGTTGTCATGAGCCGCCTCGATGAAGGGGATAACCAAGTAGTATCAATCTTTGAAATTCTTCACGCTCTCTGAGTATAACTCAAACATATTGGTTTGTTTCTTAAGAGATATCATACATTGACCATGTGCATAGTCCGTAGAGTTGTGTTGGGCTTTAAAGAGATGTAAGAAGAACGACATGGTCGACACACTCTTCTTATACTTACACCAGTACTAAAAAAATTTATGTAAGCTCAACTCACCAGATGCAAATACGAAGGGCGATTAATAAATGATTAAGCACACCAACCTCGAAATTATTGATAGGGAGACAAAAACCTATCAAGGAGAATAAGAATTCATGAAGAGGAATGACACATCTGTCATATTTATTACATATCCTCTTGTTTTCCTCAGAGGGAATCACCCCTCAATCTTCATAAGGTCACATCTCCATGAAGGCATGATCTAAAGTGCTCCCACCAGTAAAGGTTGAGGTTGTATCCAATGTATCTTGGTCCACCTACACCTATAATTTGTCCCATGTTGCCTTCCGAATTCAGGATTGGAGGTCCTCCATTATAAGGAATTATGTCAACATGTGAAAGGAATGAATATGAATAACAACACGGGGCAAGTTTAAAGCTAAATTTGGTGTTCTTACTAAAATACATTTATGACAAAGGAATATACCCATGTTCCAAATAGGAAGACCAGAAACCATAGTGTCTTCTCGAGGTACATGCAGCCACCAAAATAAGTCATCACCAACGACAGTTCCCTTTGCCAAAAACCATAACTCTATTTTTTAAAAACCCTAGTAAAGAAAGAAGTAGCGGAAGAAAGGAGGATATGTATGCTACCTTGAAGAGAAAAAAATTGAGGCTAACAAGTTGTAAGAAGGAGTGAAAATGAGTTAGATATGAAGACCTATGCAAGAAAAGTGACTGCAAAAGAAGTAGTTGCAGGCGAAAGACGAGAAGAATTCAGAATTTCACAAATGGCAAACAAAGATAAATTAGTAGTTCCTGAACTCCTTATATGTCCCACCAGAACAATGTGATCCATTGCATTGGGATGTGTGAACCACACTACTAACGACTAAGATCTCGTCATAAACTGTTTAGAGTACCCGAGTATTCTTAGACATATACGATATCATTATTGTTAGACATAGAGACACACGTCATGATTTTCCAGTAAAACATTTCCAATCAAGAAAAAAAACATTTAATGCATCTATTCACAAGGTTAGTAACGTCTTGTCAAGACTCTTCACTTACTTATGCTAATAGTCAGCTTAAGGATGTGCACGACGAAACCCTTAATCTACACAATAGAGATGTACTAATAGACCTTTACTCTCACCAAAAACAGACATTTCTCTCTCCAATACATCAATCATCGTCTAATTCAATCAGGCGACTGTCCACACAACACGCGAACGATTTCAACCGCTCTTGATATATAAGAGAAAAACAGGTCATTTAACATACTTAAATTTATTTTAACACACACATTACTTCTTATTTCATTCACTAATTTCGGTGTCGAAATTCTAACCTTATAGTTCTTACCCGTTCTATCACAAAAGTATTATTTCCCCGTGATAGACACCACTCCTCAACTTCATCATTTTTTTTTAATTCCCAATCAAATACCATTAATTTTTTATAGTACACCTCATTCATATTCATATTTAAAGTACTACTAGTATGATTATTTATTGAACATAAGACTATAGCATGCAATTTTAAAAAAAAATGCAACTAAGAACCCTGAATTTTCAAGTGGCAACAAGGACATTCATAATGTAGAGTCTAGTTGCAATTACTAAACACAAAGTGGCCTTGAGCAGAGGCATGTTTCTCTTGTTCTTTGTTCCAACTAGCTATAGTGTGGTTGTATTTTCATGATTACATGTTCTAAGAGTAGCTTCTTAGGCTGTAGTATAATTATTCAACTCGTCCTAGAAGAACCCAAATTGGCTGACATGGATCATAGGTGGAACTGCATTCATAAAGTAGCTTATTTAGCTGTTATGAGGAAGCATTTTGTAATTAATGTCATATAGTTAACATAAGTGGGATCATGACAAACCACAAGCTTAGTGTTAGTGTGATGAATATTGTAGTATTAATACTAATTTTATTTGCCAAATTGGTTGTTTATTTGGCTATACTACAGCTTGTTATGAAAAACAATAATAGAATTGATTGGTGCATGTGCACTGCAATGTGTCCGAAAGAGCATGGAAATTGGAAACTCAAGACACTATTTCCCTTGGGAAAGAAGTGAGTAGCTGTAGCTTTTACTAGCTGGTGTCTTTCCTCTTTTCTCATTAATGTAAATGTAGTAACTGTGGAGTGAAATTATTAGAACTTTTTACCCCATAAACATCTTTCCAACCAATATTTCAAATTACCCATCTTTTCCTAATATATCCGACTAATATATTCAATTTTCAAACATTATTTTTCCTCGTTACAATAGTTCTAAAATTTAGGAATTTTTGGAATTTAAACTGATTCAAATAAAAATTGTAAATTAATTTAAAAAATTAAAAACCGTAAAAATAACTAAAAATTATTGAATCTATTTGAATGTTAGTATTTTTGTAAAAACGGCTCGGTTCAAATTGATTTTTTTTTAAAATCAATTCAAATTGAGTCGAACCACATATTTATTTTTTATTAGTATAATATATTATATTATGTTATTATTAGATGATATGTTTAAAAAAAGATTATTTATTAGTTTGATTTAATCTATTATTTTTTATTATTTTATTTATTTTAATCATAACCGATTATTATTATTTTGTAATTTTAAATTTTAATATATTATATTTTATATATTATATCAAATTTTACTATTTATTAGTGTTTATATAGTATTAATATAATTATAATTTGTAATTTAGATATTTAAAAAAAAAATTAATCTAAATTAAACCGCAAGAAAATGAATCGAATCAGATCGGATTTGTTTTTAACCAATCATTCAAAATTGAATTGAACTGCAAGTAAAGTTATTTTTGGATCAGATGATATTTTGATTCAAAACCGATGCAAACCGAACCGCGAACACCCTTACAAATATGTTCCTAATCTTAATTTTAATTATTTTTGTTTTAAAATTTTTAATTAATTTTTTAATTATTATTATTTAAAACAAAATTATCATTTAATTATTATTAATAAAGATAAATATTTAATTTTTCATAATAAATTATGAGATAAAATATTATTCAAATATAGTGATAATTGTGTTACAATTTTTTACTTTACCAGTGCAATTCATCAAAGTGACTCCCGATTCTACAACAACGAAGTGTTAATTGTCATTGAGGCTTTTGATGGTTCCGTCAAGTTTGCTAACAAGAAGTCTTTGCACCAACATTTGAATAAAGTATATGTTCGATTTAATTTATTGTTCATACACTACTACAAAATAGACCTTTCGTTACACTAAACTACAATGATATAACTGTTAACTATGGTAATACCTCATATTTGTTCGCACTTTTTTTTTTATATTTACGAAAAAATATTGCACTATGGTCAAACTAATTAACCGTGATTATACACTTATAGGTTGGCAGAGTTTGAATCTCAGCTCTTTCGTTACAATGAGTATTGTCCTTATAATATATATATATATATATATATATATATATATATATATATATATATATATATATATATATATATATATATATATATATATATATATATATATATATATATATATATATATATATATATATATATATATATATATATATATATATATATATATATATATATATATTGTGGTGAACTTATTAAACCATATATAAGCGAATTAGCTCTCGTTTCTTGATAGTTTTCCCGTATCTCTCATAGCAAAATCTTAGCACACATTTTCTCTCTTCTTCTTTGTCAGCAGCTCTCGCTTCATACATAAAGGTATTCTTCTTGTTCCTTGATCTCTCGTTTTTGTGTATGTTGTTGTTATGTTTCACATGATTTTCTTCTTGTTCGAGAGTTTATGATTTTTTTTGTTGTATGTTATATTGAAAAAAAGTTTCTCTTCTTGTTCAGATTCCAGATCCTTCTCTAAAATTTCATATTCTTCTCTCAACATGAATAGTGAGAGTAACAAACTTATCCACGAGATTCATGTTACAAAGGAGATTATTGATATGGTGGAGTTATGGTTGAACCGTCTGGTGGAACATGCTAAAAGAAGATTATTTTCAAGAATCTTAATCTTAAAAAGATGAAGAAAGTAGAGGCTATTATGAATGACCTAATGAATCTGGATGCAACTGATTCTGAATCAGATGAAGACCTTGAGAACTGCACGAATTCAACTAGGCATGAAGATTGAATACCTTGTTATGTTTCACATGAGTTTTTGTTGGTTGTTGTTGTTGGCGGCAAGTTTTTGTATGTTGTGGTTGTTGTTGCTTGTTATGTTACAATGTACTGCTAGTTTATGTTAACATGCTGCTTTTTTACAAGTTTGTAGCTTTCTCCTCAATTTCATTCTCCTTTCGTTTTACAAGTTTGTCTTAATTTTCTAGGAACGGTTAGTTATCAATTTCTCACAATCTATGTTAATTAAAATTTGTGAGTTTGTGTTGTTTGTGTGTTTGTTATATCATATGTGATTGCTTGTTTCACTAAACCCTCATTGAATTTGCATTCATTTAAATTGATGTTGGAGATGATAACCAGAAATATAAAATTATCTTGAAAAATAACTTATATGATTCAATGTTTTTCAAATTGCATGCATCTTATAATTCATAATTTCCTCTTTATCCCGTAGAATTTAATTTAAAAACATCCATTAATCATCTTTACTTTGAAGAATTTGGGATTGAATCAAATGATATGGGTTAACGAGGAAATCATGAATTACAAAATGCACGCAATTTGAAAAACTTTGGACCGTTTAAGTTGTTTTTTCAAGAATAATTTAATTTTTCTAATTATTATCATAAAAATCTATTTGAATGGTTATATATAGTTAATGAGGGGCATGCAAAAATAAGCAATCTCATATTTTATAATAAAATCTTACACATACCACCACAGTTGGAACATATAAGTGTAGTGAAATATTAAAATGCAAGAATGGTTTTGCTGGGATTCGAACCCATGACTAATAAAATATTTCACAACAATTGTCTTTTATATACATTGTTATTAGTAGAACGCTACCTAGCTTATAACCACAGTCACAAGCCTGATGTGGAAACTAGCATACATACAATCGAATGCTACCTAACAACGAACGTACAACCATCATTATATGTATTTTTCGTAGTAGTGATGTGTTTAAAGTTTGTTGGGTTGTTGTAATGGTTGGACGATAGCATTATTAGAGAATGGGTATATTTGGTGTGAACTATTATGTTGGGTAAAGGGAATCTATTACTGATGTTTTATAGTTGATGTTTGCCAGAGGTATTGGTTATGTGTATTGGTTATGAGTACAAAGAGTTGGTGGTATGTGTTTGTTGTTGAAATGATGGATTAAAATATTAGGGTTGTTGTTGGTAGACAGGGTTATACTCTTGGTTTTGTGATCAATTGTTTGACATGTAATGATTTTGGGTGTTAATGAAAGGTTATGTTATGGTTTAGTAATTTTATTATGTTGGGATATGGGTGCATGTTTAATGTTTCCTTGGTTGGACGTTTTAAGATGAGTATTGTTTACGTGGGTCAAGTAACAATATAGGTTCGAATACAAAGCCAATTAAAATTGGTATATGACATGCCATGTATTGAGGACTTGGTTTACATTCGGTTAGCATGATATAGTCAACCATGAAAAAGTTGTGGCGGTTCCTCCATTGATGACACAACCTTGTTAAAGTCTTTCTAGTTGTTAAAAGCTCACTACTAGAAAATAGAAATTTCGTAAAACCATATTACAATGGTCTTCTTGTTAACAGTGGTAATAACTCTTTTTCGAGCGTATTCTTTTGCTATTTACTAAAGGAAATTTGACTACGGTCATAGTTAACAACTGTGGTGAAATGTACCTGGAGTGTAAAGGTTCGTATCTCAGCACCAACAATTTTCTATTTTTTCGTTACAAAATGGGTGTGACCTTGTATATCATCACGGTTCATATTATCAACCATGGTGTAAGGTGCTATCATTTCATCACGATTCTTATTATCAACGTGGTGAAAGGTTTTACATGTTTTTATGTAAGTGAAATTATCTCTCACTTCAGTACATAACAATCGTCTCTCTCAAAAGAAAATCCTAACATTTCTCTCTCGCCCATCTTTCTCATATATCATAATCTCTATTAACATTTCGACAACCTTTCTTCACAAACATGCAAAATGGAAACCCCAAACTCATGCATCAAACTTTTCTTCTTTGAAGGGTTACCTTTTTTGCATAAAATCTTAGGAAATGGCTACAATACAGGTACGTCTTCACAATAGTTTATGTTTCAAAATATGTTTATAAGTTAACTTAATATGAGTGAATTTATAACCTAAGAATGAATTATGTTGTTTATGTATCATTGTTTACGTTTCAATAGCTAGTTTTATAATGTTTGTAGGATAATATGATATGTATAACTTAAGATGAGTGGACTTTCTGTTGGTTTTGACTTGTAAGTAGGGAAGGTGAATGAAAAAAGTTAACGAGGATGAAGCAAAAGTGAATGCTACAAACTTGTGTGAAAGACCCAGAATGAAATCCATTCAAATCTAATACAAGTTTACAACTTTCACTTCAGCTTCATCCTTCTTTCATTGTGGAGGCCATTCTAGGACATGTACATTTCTGAAATATTTTATGAGTTGATATGTTGTTGTTTGTTTTAGTAATAAAAGTTGTGTGTTTTATGTAATTTATGCTATGTTTTTTTTAATGATTTTGTTTTTGTTAATAAGAGTTGTTTGTTGTATCTTATATGTTATTTAAGGTTGGTTGTTAACGAATATTGTTGTTAAGGCTTGTTTAGAAGATGAGTTTAGTATATATTATGTAGTTTGAGTGTTTTTCTAACCCCTTAATGAATATATAACTTTTCAGATTGTATTAGAAAATTATAATATGATATATAAAGTTATATTAGTAAACAAGTTATATCGTTTAATGCTAGACAAAAATTCTTCAACCCATTCTCATCATTTTCCTCTTTAACGGTTAGAACTTAGTTTAATGTTTCTATTTCTTCAGCCGTCCCTTTCTCCATCTCTAATTTTGTTTGCAAAATAAATAATATTTTGCAAAATTAACTAGAGGTGAATGAAGGGGAGGTTGGAGAAATAGGACAATTAAACTAAGTTCTAACTGTTAAAAAGAAAAATCTGGATTTTGAGTTGAAGAATTCTTATCTAGCATTGAATGATGTAACTTGTTCTTCTAATATAGCTTAATTTATCATATTATAATGTTCTAGATCGGATTGAAAGGTTATATGTTTAATGAATATTAACGAAATAAGCATCACATACAATTCATAATAAACTCGGTGTATATATCACAATGGTTGTTTAGCACAACCGTTGTTAAATGTTATGCGTTAAGAATATCACAACAGTTGTTTAAAGAAACCCTTGTGATAGATAGCACACTACCTAGTTTATAACTATGGTCGCACGACTGTGATGGAAATCATCATACTCACAACCATCCTTCCTCAAAACAGTTGGTCAGACGTGGTGGTATCCATTTTCCAACTGTTGTGAAATGACTTTTACGTAGTAGTGGCTCATTGGTCTAACATTTTAATTTTGTGTATATCTTCAAAGCACCTCGGTAGACCTGGGATATTCAGATGCATGCCAAATATTAGTTTAAATTTATCACTATGGTACATTTCCATAATAGTGAACCAGATAATTAGTGTTGATGAAGTTTAAATGAATGCATCGTCACCATCCCTTAAATAGGCATCTTGTATAGCCAGATATGATAAATGATGCAGAAAATGTATTTGTTAGTTTACTAAAAATTAATATTAAAAATATATTAAGTAATGATGAAAAAATCCATAAAATGGATGGCAAAATCTTCCTTTTGCACATGTGTACTACATATGGCACATTGTAAAAAATTTCATGCAGGAAATCAAAGAGAAAAAAATTTGCAAAAAAGTTGTGAACATGGGTAAGTATTTCTATTTGTCATTGCACCTATAATCTACGGTTAAATTTATACATTGAAATTAACAATGTTTTTAATGCAGGGTATGCTTTAAATCGGGCATCATTCAGACACTGCCGCAAGGAAATAATATTGTCGAATGAACAAGCTTTAAGGTAGATGGATAAAATTCTAGTGGAAAATGGAAAATGGCATTTTACGAGTATCGAAGATGGGGTCACATGACAATAAACCTTGTTGAATTAATGAATTATGTTTTTAAAGGAACTAGGAATATACCCACAATAACGTTGGTGAGAGTGACCTACTATAGGTTGCGAGCACTATTTACTAATAAAGGTTCAAAATGGAATGCAATGTTTCAATAAGGCCAATTCACTAGTGCAGAAACGACTTTTTACATCGGGCGAAATTGACTTTTTACATCGGGTCTTAGTTCGATGTAAAGCCAGGTGATGTAATAAATCAAAGACATTTTACATCGGGTTTGTGGCCCGATGTAAGAAATACACCAATCACATCGGTTAAATTTTTAAGTCTGATGTGAAAAAAATTTATAACTGTAAATTTTAATTATAAAATGGTGTTTTTTACATCGGTTGCAGAGAAAAACTGATGTAAAAGGTGGGTATTTTACATCGGTTGCATGACAAAACGATGTAAAAAGTACTAGAGGAAAAAAAAATTTCATGCTGACACTTTTTTACATCGGTTTGTTGGTTCAACCGATGTGAAAAGTACTGTAGGAAAAAAATTGCTGACACTTTTTACATCGGTTCTGTGGTTAAACCGATGTAAAAGGTAGTTTTTTACATCGGTTTTTTCTTTCGCCCGATGTAAAAAGTACTGTTACGAGTATAAATTATTTGCCTATTTTTTAGTCGTTCCCTGTATCTTTTTTGGTACCTAATTTTTCATATTTTTCCAACATTACACAGACCATAATTAGGTCGCTATTTTTCATAGTGCACATCATATAGACCACATTTAGGTCGCTATTTTCATAGTTTTGCAACATCACATAGACCATATTTAGGTCGTTAGTTTCATATTTTTCTCATAAATCTAATTTGATTGCACCAAATATCTAGTATACAAATAATTGATTCACAAAAGTGTCAATATAAAGGATATACACAAATGTACTAACAACAAAAAGGTCGGTTAACCTTTATACACAAATGTGCTAACAACAAAAAGCTACACAAATGTACTACAACAACAAAAAGGTTAACCTTTATATAATTCAAAGAAACATGTTGCCCAACGGAGTCGCAAATCATACAAATCATCGGGCGATAGGTTCGTTGGGTCATCAAATACCTACAACACGTAAGTAACAATAGAGTTATTCTTTGGAAATTCATATTAAGTTGCAAAACGTAAAGTAAATAACAAATTAAAGTCATTTTTATTACCTTCATCCAAGAGTTAGTTATATTGGCAGAGACAATATCCAACATATTTTTCATCACATAATACCCACAATCATTAGAGTTAGGTTGTTTCCTTGTCTACAAATGAATGACATAATTAGTAAATACTTATATGATAAAATTAAATATCTAATTATAATTTACACCACACTTACATTGGGTTGAAGCCATGTAGCCTTTTTTCTATTCCCATTTGCCGCTTGATGAACCCCAAAAGCACTAATTCAGAAGAAAAAAATTCATATAAAGCCACACAATATATGATATTACTTTTGTAACAAATTATGTATATAGGATGAAGTGAACATTAAAAAATAAACTTACTTTGTAACAATTTTTGTCATGGTTTGATTAAGTTCATGATGAAGGGAACAAAAGACGACCACCGTATTATCATTTGGACACATGACTATTAATTGCCAATGACCTCTGTACATGTGTGTGGAAACACAAAAGTCACAATTTCATGTTACCAAAATTGAATTATATATGTTACCAAAATTAAAAAAATAGAAAACATAGTTTCATACAAACTTACCCATGAATAAATGGTAGCAAGTGACACTCTCTCTTTTCGTCACGTAACTTATGTTGTATGTATTGTTTGACATCTGCTTGAGTTCTCGGCACATGATCAACGTACGAACACATAGCAGGGTCCATAAATCCATATACTTTAGATTGTGAAGTATCAATACACAAACGATGAATATACCTAAAAAATTTTAAAATCAACATTATAATAAAAGTGATGAGAGATATAACATATTAATAGATATTGACACTGATAAAAATAGAAAATGTACTTACGTGCACCAAACATGGAGGGTAGACAAATCAAGCCAATTAAAACCCACCAACAGCTCTCTGATACACTTAGCTGACATATGAAAATTACTGGCGCTCGCACAATGACTTAATTCTATTGTCAAATGATCATCACCCATTCTTAGAACCATTCTCATTAATCTCTCAACATTGTCCTCTCCTTCTCTTTCTTTTATGCTTACTTTTGCAGCTGAACAACTTCCTTTTCCACTTCCATCAACAGCTTCACATTGTACAATGCATTTATTATTATTTTCAGTGCTTTGTTGCGAGAGACCCATAGACCTAAGTGTATCCATGAAAGATTGTTCCATTGCCTTACGCTCTTCAGCCAACTTTTGATCAAAATCAGCTCTAAGCTTTGCTTCTAACTTAGATGATAACTGTGTAAATTTTTCTTTTATATCGTCTTGTCGTTGACGTGAAGATGATCTGCCAAAGAAAGTGCTTTGTTTATGGTGTTTTCCAACACCACGAACACGACCGCCATGCTCAGATGTTCCAATGGCTGCTGTTAAGATATCATTACGTCCATCCGAAACAAAGCCACCCTTTTCAGCTTCTTCAACTAGAGAATCCTACAAAATGAAAAAACCATATTTTTTTATCAATCACAATTATAACTAGAGAATCCTGCAAAATGAAAAAACCATATTTTTTTACTTACAATTTTCTCAGCAACAACTTGTGTAGCCTTTGATGTGTATTCTCCCCCTTTCTTTTGCCGTGCTCTTTTCCATAACTCATGGCGTGACGGTGGAGATGGACTACCAGTATCATCTAAGGTAGAATCATCTCTCGATGATCTCCTTTCATTTATCATTTTCTCCTCAAGCAAACGATACCCTCCACGAGATAATACATGTGGGTATACATTCTTAGCCACATTTACTGCACCCTTTTGACTTTTTTCCTATTATAAACTCAAAAAGTTATTAATCATACTAAACATAATAAAAATGTTATGCAAAAAAAAATTATAACTCCTACTAACCTTAAATTCAGGAGTGTCTCGAGACTGCACAAAATCCTTCCGTACTTCTTCTTTAATATAATTATACCTGATATATGGAGGAGCTAGACCTTCTTTGGGGTGTCTAATATACTCGCTTGTGAGTTGGGTCTTAAAAGCTCTCCATCGCTCTCCTGCATATTTAATCCATTCTTTCTTCAACGGATCCTTCTTTGGATCATGAGGTTCTGGAATAGTGAAATGAGCCTACACATATAGTATACGACATATGTTGTTAGTATATGATTATAAAATATAATAAAGTGTAGCAGTAAAACATACCTGAACATCAGTCCAAATAGCCTCTTTTATGCCTTCATCTATGTCTTTCCACTCATTTTTCAAAATACTACATCTTTGTCGAGCAAGAGACGCTATGTAACTCCTAAAATTTGAAGAATTTTTACCCATACATCCCTTAGTCATCGGATGAAACTCGACCTTTATCTTTTCATCCGTTTGATGAACTTTGTTAATTTGTGTCATCAAAGTGGGACCTCTAACTCTTCTTTTTTTAGGGTCACTAGATGAAGAAGGGTTGTCGGTTGAATCAGTCATGTATCTGTTAACACAAAATAAAAATAATTAGAAATCAAATTAAGCACAAAATATAAACAATTAGACATCAAATTAAGCACAAAATATAAACAATTAGACATCAAATTAAGCATAAAATATAAACAATTAGACATCAAATTAAGCACAAAATAAATAAATAAATAGAAATTAAAGTATAAAATAACCTTACTAGTCCTCCCATATGCCTTCTTCATGATCTATGCGAATAGCATGCACGTCATCCTCTTCGTTTTCTTCAACGAAGGTAGGCACATTCATTGAGAAAGGAGGAGTTTCGGAAATATCAAGGTTTGCATCTTGGTTTTCATCACTATCATGCACCTTTCCTTGTATAACCACTGACCACCTTTTATTAGAAGGATCTGTGACATAAAACACTTGTTTTGCTTGAGACGCCATAATGAAAGGTTCGTCCGCATAAGCTAGCTTGCTAAGATCAACCGATGTAACTCCGAATTCATCGATTCTTACACCATTGTTGATATCAATCCATTTGCATTTAAATACAGGAACTTTAAACACAACATAATCAACTTCCCAAATCTCTTCAATCACCCCAAAGTAGGGTGTAGATGCCATAACCGGGTTTTTATCTTTAGCACTAGAGAAGTGCATGGACTCGGCCACAATCATAACCCCACTATTCTGTGTGGTACTACGATCATCCTTTGACTTTGTACAAAAGCAAGTTTTATTAATATCATATCCACTCCAAGTTATTATGTTACATTTAGGCTCATAGGACAACCACTTAATTGTATTGGAAGCACTATCCTCATTAGAAATTTTTTCTTTAAACCACTCAGAGAAACTCTTATTATGCTCTTTTAACAACCATCTTTCATTCATCTTGGGGTACTTTTTCTTTATGATGCTTTTGTGAGCAGATAAGTAAGGTTGAACTTCATCCGTGTTATTCAATATATACAAATGCGCTCGAAGAACCACATCAATACTTAAGCTCTTGACATTTAAACCTTGTGTACCCACACCCTCACATCTTCCATCATGACGAGACTTGGGAACCCCTACAGCATCCACTTCTGACAAATAGTTCGAACAAAACTCAATTGCTTCTTCTGCGATGTACCTCTCAACAATTGATGCTTCCGGACGGTGTGGGTTTTTTGTATACCCTTTTAAGATCTTCATGTATCGCTCTATTGGGTACATCCATCGTAAATAAATTGGACCACATAATCTAATCTCCCTTACTAGATGAACAATCAAGTGAACCATAATGTCAAAAAATGAGGGAGGAAAATACATCTCTAATTGGCATAAGATAACTGCAGCCTCATTTTCCAAAATTTCTAGCTTTAATGGATCAATGGCTTTACAACAAATTGCATTGAAAAATAAGCACAACCTAGTTATAGTCTTCCTAACATTGTTAGGCAATATCCCACGAATAGCCATTGGTAGTAGCTGTTGCATTAAGACATGACAATCATGAGATTTTAATCCAATTAATTTGAGATCTTTACCTGAGACAAGCCTATTGACATTTGATGAGTAGCCATGCGGCACTTTAATACTTTGTAAACACTCACAGAAACTTATTTTTTCTTTTTTAGACAGAGTGTAGCAGGCAGGAGGCAAATATATCTTATTACCTATATGTTGTGGAGTTAACTCTTCTCGTATACCCATCAAACTCAAATCCAGACGAGCATTATAACCATCTTTTGTCTTGCCTTGAATGTTGAGAAGTGTTCCGATTAAACTATCACATACATTTTTCTCCACGTGCATCATATCAATACAATGTCTTACATCAAGACTAGACCAATATGGAAGATTGAAGAAAACCGACCTCTTTTTCCATATATTTTTCATAGTAGATTGCTTTTGGTATTTTCCAAAGACGACATTAATGCCTTGTTGTCGTTGATAAACTTCCTCTCCAGTTAAGGGCTTTGGAGCAACACCATGCTCTTGTTCCCCATTGAAAGCTTTCCGCAATCTACGATATGGATGATAACGATCTAGAAATTTTCGATGCCCGAGATAAACAGTCTTCTTTCCTTTTACAAGTTGATGGTAACATGTGTCTTTTTCACATATAGGACATGCTCTATGCCCTTTAACTTTATAACCAGACAAATTGCCATATGCCGGAAAATCGTTGATGGTGCAAAACAACATGGCACGCATATTGAACTGTTCACCAGAATACGCATCAAAAACATCCACCCCTTCCTCCCACAACACTTTTAAATCATCAATCAGAGGACTTAGATAAACATCTATGTCATTTCCGGGTTGTTTTGGGCCCGAAATCATCATCGATAACATAATATATTTACGCTTCATGCACAACCTAGGAGATAGGTTGTAGATCATCAGGAGAACAGGCCAACAAGTATGGTTAGTACTTAGATTACCAAACGGATTCATTCCATCAGTTGAAAGTCCAAGTCTAAGGTTTCTCGACTCTTTGCCAAAATTTGGAAACAAAACATCTATTTTCTTCCATTGTAAAGAATCAGCTACATGGCAAATTTTTCCATCACACTTTCTTTCTTCTGCATGCCATCTAAGATTCTTTGCGTCATTTGCATTAGCGAATAATCTCTTGAACCTTGAAATTATCGGTAGGTACCATACCACTTTCGCGGGAGGAACCTTTTTTACCGCCTCATCATCACTAGAATCACCAGCATTCTTTTTGTAGCGGGATGCCTTGCACTTCAGACAATGATTATAGTTTACATACTCTTTTCTGTATAATATGCAATCATTAGGGCATGCATGTATCTTTTCATACTCCAAACCCATCGGACATAATATCTTTTTCGCCTCGTAATAACGATTTGGCATTACGTTACCTTCTGGAAGCATCTGTGTCAACAATTCAAGCAATTCGCTAAAACTTTTGTCAGTCCACCCATTATTTGCCTTCAAATTAAACAATTTTAACACGGCTGACAAACGTGTAAAATTTGTGCATCCCGGATACAAAGGTTTATCCTTGTCACTGCATAAAGTATCATACGCGTGCGCCTTCTTAAACGAATCTTGTCCAATATCACGCATCATGTCTTCCAGACGATCATCCATTTCTGCACTAACATTATCTCTTTGGGACACATTTGACTTTGCTACTACCTCACCGTGCCATATCCATTGTGTATAACTTTGACAAATCCCATGACAAATTAGATGATCCATGATTTCTTTCTTATTGAGTTTTGGTTCGTGATTTGCACAACGAACACATGGACAGAGAAAAAGCAGATGAAGACTTTTTTCAGCATCACTCTTAGGAGGAGCAAGATTTTTTTTAGCATTACTTTCAGAAAGCTCTAGAAATTCCATCACTCCTTGTTCGTACTCGAAACTTAATCGATTGGCTCTCATCCAACTACGATTCATACCTATGTTCCGAAATTATTAATGCATACAGAGTTAAATCATTGGAATGCCTATAATAGTCCCTCTTTTAGACATTAGAGAGAACAAAAAGTATCTATGTGTAAACACATGGCATAAAAGAAGAATTAAGAAGTTATAAAGAATGAAAACAGAACCTGCAATTACGTGGCGGCCGAATGACTTGCGGTTAAGAGAAAAAGAGGGACACAAATCCTGCGAGAAACGAAAAATCAATTTTTATTCCATGAGACACCACTAATTACTCGTAACTTTTACATAAATTACTACTGGTAAATAATTCCATGAGACACCTCTTTTATTTGCAATTATATAGACTAAATTATTTTTAATTATAACTTAATAATTTTAAATTAGTAAATTTTAATTAATATGTCAATATTAAAAATTAATATTCAATTTTAGTTTAAATTAATATCAAATATATATATTAAATTAAAACAAGTCTAATAATATGATTGTAATTTTTAATACGTCATATCACTAAATTATAATTTATTTATTTTAATATATCTCTAAATTAAAACAAGCCTAATAATATGTTTATATTTCTCATGTAATTTTTATCATCAAAAACACCCTTCAAAATCCTACTTTTTTTTTCCCTTAGGTACAGTACTCCCTCACCTCACACTTCAATCTTTTGTTTTTACTTGGTACTACTACTGTCTTGTGTTGGAACGAATGAAATAACTTATCACTTTTAAACAACCGCAATTACAGCTAGTAACGAATACATCAGTATAGCATCTAAGTGGTTCCATGGATGTTCATATCTTATATTATACATTTTTTTAATATTAGAATTTAATAGGCATTCTCTTTTTTCAACCCAGCACTTGGAAGAAAAATTAAATGAATTTCACATATCAAGATATCATTACATTCTAACAATAAAATTATAATTTGACTTTTATCTTTTTATTACAATAGTTTATAATCAGATTGAAATTAGTCCCTATAGTAAGTTGGTAATATTCAGTTGTCTTTATGTAGTTCATATTAGAGGCATTGAAATTAGATATTCTACTAATTTACAAACATTTTTCGGGTCTAAAATAAAGCAACAATGACTATAATCAAAAAACCATATATTCTAAGGAATTTTTACAGATAAATCAACAAAACCTCCCCTAAATCTCAGACGAAAAAACCACAATAGAATCAACAATTTCAACAATTTAATCTTGAACTAACCCTAACCTTTAACGGATATAAGAATAAAAAAATGAAAGAACATAGACATATATGAATTAAAATTAAGGAGTATAGAACTTTAAAATGATGTCAGAATCGAAACCGTGTTCGGATGGTGGTGAGAACGGTGACCGTCGGAGGGAGGGAGAATGGCGGAGGAAGAGAGAACAACGAACGGCGGAGGGGGGAGAACGTCGAACGGTGGAGGTAGGGAGAACGGCGAACGGCGAACGGCGGAGGGGGGAGAACGGCGAACTAAGGGAGGGAGGGAGAACGGCGGGTTTGGTGAAGGTTCGTAGTGGGTTTTGGTAAAATGTGCAGGTTTTGGTGAAGAAACAGTATTTGTGGGTTTAATAAAAATATCCATGTAACTTTTTAAATCGGTGGATTTTACAACCGATTTAAAATCCAATTCATTAATTATCTTTTAAATCGGTGGGTTTTTAAACCGATTTAAAATCTATGTTTTATTAAATCGGTGGATTTTAAGACCGATTTAAAAAATAATTTATTAAATAACTTCTTAAATCGGTGGATTTGAAAACCGATTTAAAATCCCATTCATTAATTAAGGAAATGAATTAAATAACTTCTTAAATCGGTGGAAACAAAACCGATTTAAAATCTAATTTATTAATTTTTTTATTATTACTTTTGAGTGGCTTTTTAAATCGGTGGATTTGAGAACCGATTTAAAATCTCATTCATTAATTATTTTTTATTATTATTTTTTAAATCGGTTGGAAAGATACCCGATTTAAAAACCCTTTTACTAATTTTTTTTAATTTTTTACATCGGTGGATTGATTGGCCCGATGTAATAGATGTTATAAAACTTTTTTTTATTAATTACGATACTGCCACCGTGTTTATATTTTTAGATTTTACATTGGTTCGAGTGAATACCCGATGTAAAATAATTTTCCCAAATGTCTTTTTTCTAGTAGTGATTGTTCACAGAAAAATGCATGAAGGTGATGAAAGAGAAAATTGGCAAGTCAAGCACACATCTGACGAGATTTGAGCACCAAATTATTGTTATAGCGTTAAGGAAACAATGGACCAAAACAAGGGAAAACCAATGGGATATTACTGTGTCAATCTACAACAAGATCGGTGCGACTGCGGAAAGTTTCAAGTCTTTCATGTGCCTTGCTCACGAGTCATTGCGGTATGTTCCAAAGTTTTCTAGGACACTTTCTTTTATCTGTCAAACATTTATAAGGTCATGAACCTATTCAGTGTCTAAAATGAAAGCTTCCCACTGTTATCCAACAACAAATATTAACCTACATATCCAAGGGGTGTAATATGGCACAATGAAAATAAGCATAAGAAAGAAAAAAGGTCGCTAAAACAACACACATGTTAGAACCAAAATGAACAGTGTTGATAAATTGCAAAGAAAATATGGATTGTGTCGTTTTATTGACCATACTTAAAAATGTTGTCCCAATGTTGGAATCAATTTTAATTAAGGTTAAATCCACTTTTGGTCCCCTTATTTTGATGTTTTTTAAACTTTTAGTCCATCCGTTTTAAAAACCAGCTTTTTGGTCCCTCAACTTTACTACCCATAGAATTTTTGTGGTCCCAATCCAATTTTGCAGACATGGCATTGATGAGTAGGACTAAAAATAAAATTTTAATGTTGTGGCATAGATGAGCAGAATAATTTATTATTTATTACCATTTATTAAAGAATTAATTAATAATTAATCATTATATCATTTTATATTAATTTTTTAAATATTAAATAATTAGATTGAGAAAAGTAAATGTTGGGTCTTAGCCCAATTCATCACTCGTCAGCCCAACATTCCAATTACAAGTTGATGTTAGTGAAACATATATAAATACTTAAGCAAAGTACAACTCAAATAATGTGGGACTCAGCTTACCACTTGAAGCTGCTGCACCAGTTCCATAACTCTTCTTCTTCTTCTTCTTCTTCAACAACAAGCTTCCCATACTCAACTTAACTGACCTTTCCATAAACTCAGTTCACCTTATATCACTAAGAAAAATCTTCATATAAAGAAATAGTTATACGTCTCTCTTTGTCCATGGTTCTCTTTGTTGAAACATGATGTCTTGTTCAGCCATGATTTATAGTACATGCTTGTTTAACGTATGATACAAAAATCTGTTCTAACTAGATAGATATTATATAGTGGATATTTTTTTCCAACAATGATAATAGACACCTTAAATTTTTAGATGATAGACTTCAATCTAGAGGGGGTGAATAAATCACAAATTTGAAAAATTGAACTTTTGGGGAAAATGGTTTTCAAAAGTTTTATGGCACATCGGAAAAGACCCGAATCGAATTGTCTAACCAAACCTACTATCGAAAAACTCGAATATGTGTAAAGTTATACAATTGAATAATAATGAACAAAAATTATTCAACAATAATTAATCACAAACCAATTAAATTCTAAGCTACACATAGAGCTTATTTCCAAAGGTTAAAAAAATCAGTTAAAAGCAATAGACACAATTTCACGAACACCTTGAGTGCAATCGATAATGTTTGGAAGTTTAATTTGATTTTGTTGTGAGTCAGATGTCTTTAAACAAAATATAAACGGTTTCTTTATGATCAAGAAACACACAAGGATTATGGTTAACAAAGATAACAAGGTAAAACAACAAGGAACAACAAGGATTAGCTATAAACTGTTATTCTTTCCTTACTCTTATAACAAGATTACAAGTATACAAGAATAACAAAATAACCTCTCTCTCTTAAAATTAGGATTTTATCTTCCTATTTTTCTGTATGCCAAGGTTGAGAAACTAACATCCTATTTATAAGAAAAATAGCACACTAACCTAATGGGCTTTTTAACAATTACCCATTACAGGCTAACTTAGGGTACAAGCTAACTTAAACAATTGGGCTTACAAGCAAGGCCCAATTCAACATGCTAACAACCTTAGAAATATTGACTAATGCATGTTAGAACAAACTTCGACTATAACACGCATTACTCCGACAGCAGCATGCGAACATGCTTCGACCTCATGCTTAATTCTTGTTGAACTAGAAGCTACCCTTAGACCATACGATTGTTTGATCCAACATCTCACAAATCTCCACCTTGGATCTTACTCTATAACATCAAGAAACTAGCTTTCTTCATGTAGCTTTATCAACTGCATACAGTGGAAAAACTTGCAACTGGGCAATGTCTTGGTGATCATATCAGCAACATTATGATATGTAGAAACCTTCAGCACTTGGACTTCTCCCTGCTCGATTACCCCTCTGACAAAATACAGCCTCACATCAATGTGTTTGGTTCGCTCATGATAGGATGAATTCTTCGACAAGTGTATTGAACTTTGACTATCACATTTAACAGTGATAACTCGGCCTTGAAGTTTTAGCTCCTTTGCAAAACCTTCAAGCCACAATGTTTCCTTCACAACTTCAGTTAGGGCGATATGTTACGCTTCAGTGGTTAATAAGGCGGCGACCTTCTGAAGTGTTACTTTCCAACTGATTGATGTCCTAAACATAGTGAACGCATAACCAAAAATAGGTTTTCTAGAATCCATACAACCTACATAATCAGAGTCGACATATCCTTTGATTTCTGTTTTATTATCTTAACCTAAGGCTCCACCATAAATTAGGACTCTATTCAGAGACCCATTTATGTACCTTAGAATCCACTTTAATGCTTGCTAGCGAGCCTTTCTAGGATTCACCGCGTACCTGCTTACAAGACTTGCTGCATATGCTTACATCAAAGAACCCACTATATTAGCATATGGAATGCTATTCATATAAGTCCTTTCAGCATTAGTGTTGGGACACTGATCTATACTCAGCTTGAATTGAGGGTTTGTCGGAGTCACAACAGGCTTTGAATTCGACATACTAAACTTTTTGAGAACCTTCCGAAGGTATGCCTCTTGAGATAAGCATAATTTCGACTGTTTTCTATCTCTTCGGATGTCAATCCCAAGAATTCTGGACACAACTCCCATATGTTGAACTCCTTATTGAGTTCAACCTTCACCCTCATTACATTTTCGACATTGTTGCTTGCTATTAGAATATCATCCACATAGAGCAACAAAATAACAAATGAATTACCCGGTCGAAATATGAAGTAAACTCAGTGGTCAAAATGACTTCTGATGAAACTTATGCGTGCCATGAACTTGTCGAATCTCTTATTCCACCGTCGAGGAGATTGTTTCAGTCCATATAAGGATCTATTCAGCTTGCACACATAATCTTCCTTCCCTTTTTCGCCATACCCTTCAGGTTTCCTCATCAAGATTGTTTCATCTAAATCACCATACAAGAACACAGTATTCACATCCATTTGTTCCAGTTCAAGGTCGAACTGTGCCACTGTGGCAAGTAACATTTGAATGGATATGTTCTTCATAACAGGAGAGAACACAACGTTGAAGTCGACACCTTCTTTCTAAGTGAACCCTCTAGCAACCAATCTTACCTTGTATCTCTTCGACGCCACCCTATAGATTCCTTCCTTAACTTTGAAAATCCATTTACAACTAACTAACCTAGCTCCAGCAGGTTTCTTGATCATTTCCCAGGTGTTGTTATCATGAAGATATTTCATCTCATCATCCATGGCCTTCATCCATTCAGTCTTCTTTCGACTCCTCATAACTTCCTTATAGTCTCTAGGTTCTTCATCTAGAACCTCACTTTCAGAGATTAAGGCATAAGCTATAAGATCTGTATACCCAAGTCTCTGAGGTGGATTGATGACTCTCCTCGACCCGTCTCTCTAGGAGGTAGTCATTATCAGTCTCCTCATATTTGACAACATCATATGTGTCTTCTTTAACTTCATCTGGGGCACGCAATTCAGCATCAACATGCTCCACCTCAACAGGAATCTCTCATTGTTCCAAATCTTCATCAACATCATCAGTTTTCTTGAAAGCCATCTCTTCTTCATTAAAAACTACATCTCGACTGGTGACACACCTCTTGTGACCTGGATATAGGTACCATAGCCTATAAGCTTTGACTCCTTCAAGGTATTCCATGAACATGCATTTCAGAGCTCTAGGTTTGACCTTGTCTTGCCTAATATGAGCATAGGCCACACAACCAAATACTTTTAGTCTATCGAGACTAGGTGGATGTCCCGACCAAACTTCGTCAGGTGTCTTTATTCCCAAGGCAGTCGAGGGACATCTATTTATCAGGTAAGTTGCTGCCGAAACAGCCTCCGCCTAAAACATCTTCTTCAATCCAGCACTAACAAGGATACATCTAACCCTTTCAAGGACTGTTCGATTAAATCTCTCACCTAAGCCATTTTATTGAGGAGTACCTACTACAGTCTTATGCCTTGCAATCCCAGACTCAACACAGTAACTTTTGAATGCTTCGTTGCAGAATTCAAGGCCATTGTCGGTTCTCAACCTCTTAACCTTTCTTCCAGTTTGAGTTTTGACCAGAATCTTCCAACTTTTGAAATTCTCAAAAGTTTCATCCATCGTCTTCTGAATGAATACCCATAGCTTTCTGGAATAGTCATCAACGATGGATATAAAATACCTTGCAACCGAGTGTGAAGGATTCCTTGCAGGCCCCCAAAGATCAGCATGAATGTAATCCAGGGATCCATGTGTTCTTTGCTTGCCTTTGTTAAACTTCGCCCTACAGGATTTACCAAATATACAAGATTCACAAAACTTCAACTTTTCGACTTTGTCACCTCCTAGCAGGCTCTGCTTCCCTAATTCAATCAGGCCTCTTTCGCTGACATGGCCCAATCTCATGTGCCATAATTCTGTCTTCGACACAGGTTTCATGGATGCAACATTTGTCGAACCACTTACAACCTCAGCCTCAAGGGTATACAAGCCTTGTTTCTTCACGCCTCTCAAGACTTCCTTCGACCCCTTCATGACTCTTATGATACTTTTCTCTCCTTGAAAAAAATATCCCTTTTTGTCGAATTCACCAAGAGAAATCAAATTTCTCTTCAAGCCAGGTACATACCTGACTTCAGTCAATAACCTTATTGACTCATCATGGATCTTGAATCTCATAGATCAAATACCTGCAATTTTGCAAGATTTGTTGTTTCCCAGCAGCACATATCCACCATCTTGATCACATAGCTCCTCGAATAATTCTCTGTTTGGAGTCATGTGTCAAGTGCAACCTAAATCCATAATCCACTCTTTTCTCGAGTCGCCACTTGAAACCACAAGAACATCAGATGAGTCGAAGTCATCTTGAACAATGGCTGCGTTGTTATTACCTCCATGATCTTTCAGGCGTTCAGGGCATACCTTTCTTGTGTGATCCTCCTTCTTACAATGATAACATCGAATACCAGATGTTTCGCCACTATAAGATTTCTGTTGACTTTTACCTTTCTTCTTGTCGAACTTACCATCCTTTCGCAAGAATTTTTCCTAAACGGCCAAACTTTCGCAAGAATTTTTCCTAAACGGCCAAACTTTCGCCCACCGTCAAAGTTTTATGCTCCTTTCGCTCGTTCAAGTCCTTAGAATACAAAGCTTATTGAACTTCTTCAAAGGTCAGAGACTCCCTTCCATACAAGAGATATTCTTTGAAGTGAGCATGTGTTTTGGGCAAAGCACACAACAACAACAACAACAACAACAACAACAACAACAACAGTGCTTGATCTTCATCATCGATCTTCACATCAATATTTTCAAGATCAAGAATCAGCTTGTTGAATATATCCAACTGCTCAACCAACACTTTGTCTTCATTCATCTTGAATGAATACAAAGCTTGTTTCAGGTAGAGTCGATTCACCAGAGATTTGGTCATGTACAAACTTTCAAGTTTCACCCATAATCGCGATGTTGTCGTCTTCTTTGATATCTGTCGAAGAACCTTATCACCAAGGCTCAACAATATTAGGTTGCGGACTTTCTCAATCATGCCCGTATTTTCTTTTGCTGTTAACGCAACATCCATGATTGCCTCTCCCTTCAACGCTTCCAAACAACCCAGCTGAACCAGTAGGGATTTCATCTTCAAGCGTCACAGACCGAAGTCGTTCACTTCGGTGAACTTTTCAATCACATACTTTGTTGAAGGCATCTTCTCCACGCTCACTGCACCAATTTGTTGTGAATCAGATGTCTTTAAACAAAATATAAACGGTTTCTTTATGATCAAGAAACACACAAGGATTATGGTTAACAAAGATAACAAGGTAAAACAACAAGGAACAACAAGGATTAGCTATAAACTGCTATTCTTTCCTTACTCTTAGAACAAGATTACAAGTATATAAGAATAACAAAATAACCTATCTCTCTTGAAATTATGATTTTATCTTCCTATTTTTCCTTATGCCAAGATTAAGAAACTAGCATCCTATTTATAAGAAAAATAGCACACTAACCTAATGGGCTTTTTAACAATTATCCATTACAAGCTAATTTAGGGTACAAGCTAACTTAAACAATTGGACTTACAAGTAAGACCCAATTCAACATGCTAACAATCCTAGCAATATTGAATAATGCATGTTAGAACAAACTTCGACTATAACACGCATTACTCCGACAGCAGCATGCGAACATACTTCGACCTCATGCTTAATTCCTATCGAACCAGAAGCTACCCTTCGACCATACGATTGTTCGATCCAACATCTCACAGATTTGTTGATGTTAAGAACAATCACAATCAAAGTGATTATGATTATATCAACAAACTGTAATTCAAAACGTGATCAAAAAGTTAATTTCCAAACGAATTGATCCAAACAACAAAGATTCGATAATTAGCATATATATATATATATATATATATATATATATATATATATATATATATATATATATATATATATATATATATATATATATATATATATATATATATATATATATATATATATATATATATATATATATATATATATATATATATATATATATATATATATATATATATATATATATATATATATATATATATATATATATATATATATATATATATATATATATAACGTTAGTTGATTTACTATGTAAGATTTTGTTTTTTAATGTTTGGACACTCAATAACCATATTATTATCTATATTAACTAATTTATTAAACTCAATTAATCTATTTTATTTTATTAATTGTTAATGTCAAGACACATTAACCATATTATATATTGTATTAGCCGAGTTTTTACATATCATTAACCAAAATTATTTTGAAAGACAAAAATAAATAAATAAATAAATAAAAGTTATAAATGTTATTACTCATTGTATTCGTAAACAATAAATACAATATAAGTGTAAGAATTTGGTATAAACATAATATTTTTCTTAAACTTCTTATTCCATATTCAAAGATAAATATAATATTAAGATTTCTTCCGTTTTCTTTTATAAATAAATTTTAACTTTTAAATTTATTAATCAACCAATATATTTAAAATTATTCAATAAATATAAAAGTCAAAATTTACTTTTAAAAAAAATAAATGGAGTACTTGTTGTGGGCCAATAACTTCAAAATAAATAAGCTCGTGCATATGTACTAAAAATGCGGTGTAGCAATATTGGTCATTAAAATGTTCATGTGGGAATGTTTATAAATTTGTTAAATGATTAAGGAGTGGTCACAATTTAGTCTAAATGATTATTTTAACAAAACTATATTCCAAAACATGTTTAAGCTATTATTATATTATGAAGCTAATTAAATATGTTCTTGTTGCAATTTTGTAGAAGAATACAACTGTACAAGAAATCTAGTGCAACTTGAAGTATTTATAAATTACAAGTATATTAATGTATCATTCATCTGAGGGAAAGCAAACCGTGCAGTAGCATTGCAGTCTCTGAATGGCTGGCGACATATTGGGATGAGCTAGCTACTACATAGCTGTTTTTCTATCACTATGGTATTTAATTCATTTTAATGAACACTTTGCCAAACAGAACTCTCCCAAAAGGTCACATGGTATTCACTCCAAAAGGCTTTTCCAATTTGGACTTAAAAATGTATTCAATCCTTGTGTAAATTATGCCACATAATACACCAATTAAATATGCTTCATCAGATTCCTCAATAAGTCCAAGAAAAAAATATTTGAGATGATAAAGAGTTTTAATATAGTAGTTTATATTTGATTAATTATTTAATTAATCAAATGGATTGACATATAATCAATTATTAATTAGTTATATTATAATCAATAATTATTAAATATTAATTATTAATAAATTATTTGATTAGATTTCGTGTCTGAGTGGACCGTGTTGTATTGGACAATTCAGTTAAGTTTAATGAGATGTCAATGTCCTCAGCCGTTTAATTATTTAAGTGTTGTTCTATTAAACAATTAACATACTCTGAAAATTCTAGACGACAATGAAGGTAGTAATCTTTTCATTCTCACTCTTATTATCGACAACTTCTCCAATCATACAAGGTACACCGTTCTTATAACATTTTATTATTCTTTGATATAATAATATGCTATAATTTGCATTTATTGATTTTGTTGTGAATTGTTGTGAATTACGACAAAATTCAATATCAATTTTTGAGACAAAGAACAATAGCAACCAAAATAAATGGTCTTCAGCAATAATAATTCGTACACAGATAATATATAACAAAATGAGGCAAGAAAAAACTGAAGGTTTGTTTACCCAGTTCGATCAAGAGAGCATCTCTCCAATTCACTATGCTCAGAAAATTGTTACAAGAGATTACAAATGAGTTACAAGAAAATAGTCTTCGCCTTTAGGTTCCCAAGAACAACCCTATTTTCTAACCAAGTGTTTTCCTACCTTTCCAACTCTCAATATATGAATCACTCAAACTCAATGTCTAATCCAAGGTTTTCTTTGTGCATAGCTGAAACCCTATATTATACCTTTAAACCGTTGCTCTTCCTTGTTAGTGAAAACTATAAGATTGTCACACACCAATCATATAAGAGATACATATTTATAATAGCAAATACCCACCAAACAAAATCCAAAATCACATAGATCCATGGACCGAATCGAAAAAGCCCGAAAACTCAAAAATACTATTCACCGTGCGGACAACATTATTCACCATACGGACGTCACTATTCACCGTACATATATCACTATTCACTGTTGACTTTAAACGATACTATTCACCGACCACTTTTTTCTCGACTTTTCGTCTTATTTTCGTGGTAAATGCAATTTCCAAAATATGTTTTCTTTCTCTTCATCAACAAAGATTTTAAGGCACATTTACAACAATCTCCACCTTGACTTTAAACCGTGTTAATACCAATCAGCAACATTGCTGCTCTCTACCAAGTTGAAACGTTAATTAATAACTTTGATCAAATTCAAGCAACCCTTGAATCTTGATCTCGCAACTTGCATCCACTTGTTCCCAATTACCCTTTTCTGCCTAGGTAATTTAACAAGCCTACAAGTATGATTTTTCAACCACCCTTGACTCCACCTGTTCTCAAATGCCTCCCTGAAGGTTTTTCTTCTTTTATTTTGCAGTCCTTCAGCCATATTAAAAACATAATATCCAAGACTAACATAACCATCCCTTTGAGATGCTACAATAATCCTCCTTACCTTATCATGAGTCAAATGATAATCAGAGATCTCTGTAAGCGTTCCCTCACTACTGCTAGTATCCATAGTAGGAAACTCCATCTCAAACTAAGTTTTCTCCGTTATAGTTTCTCCCTTGGTTTTCACTATTCTTCTTCTGAAGAAATTCTCTACCAACCAAGTAAGCTGATTTAACCTCAGCTCTTCCCCAAAAACTTAATAATAACTCAGCGGTAACATGTATTTTTATCCCTTGATTTCTGTAAAATTCATTGTACTCCTCTAAAACTTTCTCAAGGCATTCATAACGCCTTAAACTCAAATCTTATAGCACTTCATTGTCATGAAAGCCTCCACTAGTTAACGGTGAATGAATAATAATATTTGAACCTTCTAAAATATATAGGCCACATATTTTAGACCCTTTAGCAATAATCAATTCATCATGCGAAATCTTCAACACTCCACGTTCAACTCTAGTACAATAGCCTAGATCATCAAACATACTTATAGATAATAAATTTCGCTTGAGTTCTTGAACATACCTCACATTGTGAATAAGAAGTTCACGATCATTAAACATTTTAAATCTGACCGTACCAATACCATGAACCTTGCATGCCTTATTATTACTAAGGCGAACTACACCACCTTGCACCATCTTCAAAGTTTCAAAGTATTCTATTATTAGACACATGTGATAAGAGCAACCTGAGTTAATGACCCAACTATCTTTAGTTTCCAAACTCGATACTACTAGTGCTTCGACATCCTCATAACTTTCCTCACCCAATGCAACTATAGCTTGAACAAAATCTTCATTGACCTTTCTTTCAGGAAAATTCCTTTTAAAGTGACCGATTTTTTTGACAATTAAAACATTTTACCTTTGACTTGTCAGACCTCTTTGATTTGGACATCCCTTTACGCTACCTCCTCCTCTTGACACATTTAAGACTTCACCACTATCTTCAATCTTCAAATCTTTTGACTTTGAAAATTCTTTGGATATCACCGCCGTTTGGACTTCATCCAAAGTAATAGTACCTTCCTTACCATAAATAAGGGCATTCTTAAAGTGCTCAAATAATATGGATAATAAAATCAACATGAGCAAAGCCTTGTCCTCATCATCAACCTTCACTTCAATATTCTCAAGATCATCGATAATCTTGTGAAATTCTATGAGCTTCTCAACTATGAATTTGTTCTCCACCATTCAAAATGAATATAATTGTTGTTTCAGATACAACCTGTGAGGCAAAGACTTTGTCGTATACAATGATTCAAGTTTTACCCATATAGCAACCGCATTTTGCTCCCTGGCGACTTTTCTTAGAACTTTATCCCCGAGGCACAAGATAATGGCACTCCTGGCCTTATCCACCATCTCGGTCTTCTGTACCTATGTAAGCCCTGCAGGCATCAGTGCTTTACTCTTCAAAGCATCGATACACTTCTCTTGAATTAAAATTGCTTGCATCTTAATTTTCCACAATCCAAAGTCATTGTTACTTGAAAAATTCTCGATCTACCATCTAATAACCATAGTGTTCACTTGTCAACAATATCTCTTTGCTTCACGTTCACCACACCACTTGTTGTGAATCTTGTTGTGAATTACGATAAAATTCAATATCAGTTTGTGAGACAAAGAACAATAGCAACCAAAATAAATAGTCTTCAGCAATAATAATCCTTACACAGATAATATAACAGAATGAGGCAAGAAAAAGCCGAAGGTTTGTTTACCCAGTTCGATCAAACGATCTACTCTAGGGGAGAGAGTGGCTCTCCAATTCATTATATTCAGAAAGTTGTTACAAGAGATTACAAATGAGTTACAAGAAAATATCTTTCTCCTTCAGATTCTCAAGAACAACCCTGAAGGCGCCAAGAACAATTCTATTTTCTACTCAAGTGTTTCCCTACCTTTTCAACTCTCAATATATGAATCAATCAAACCCAAGGTGTAATCCAAGGTTTTCTTTGTGCATAGCTGAAACCCTATGCTATACCTTTAAATCATTGCTCTCATTTATTGGTGAAAACTCTAAGATTGTCACACACCAAGCATATAAGAGATACATATTTATAATAGCAAATACCCAACAAACAAAGCCCAAAATCACATGGATCCATGGCCCAAATCAGAAAAGCCCGGAAACTTGAAAACACTATTCACCGTACGGACAACACTATTCATCGTAAGAACGTTACTATTTACCGTACGAATATCACTATTTATCGTACGGACGTCACTATTCACCAACCGCTTTTTTTTCTTGACTTTCCGTTCGATTTTCGCGGTAAATGCAATCTCCAAAATATGTTTTCTTTCTCTTCATCAACAAAGGTTTTAAGTCATGTTTACAATATTTAATTAAATTTTTTTAAATTATTCTTTGATATAATTATATTTTGGTGACGAGATATTTGTACATTGTCATTATATTTCTTATTTAATCCTTTTTATATTCTAATTTTAGATTACAATAAACAAGAATTTCTCTTTAAAGACATGTATTGTTTTAATTTAATGAAATTAAGTAATTTATTTCAAATTTTAATTTTTATTAAAATAAATTTAACTTTTCTTTTGTATTATGTAAGTGGTGGACATATTCTATCGGTATGACTTTGTTTGACATGATCATTGTATGATAAAGAAAATAGTTGAATATTTGTTTAAATATTTTCAAAACTCTTAATTTTAGTTCAACCATTATTCTTTATCAAGTGGAACAATTTATATGTCAATTTTACAAAATGAGAATAAAATATAATATAGTATAATATTATTTTATGGAGACTTATATTGAGGATATTATAGTCTTATATTATTGATGAAAATTTATGACTATTTGTGTTATATCATCAATATTAATTAAATTAAAGTCTCATATTTTTCTGTTCGTATAACATAAAATGTTTCTTAAATATGTGTGATTATATTTGTAGAATTTGATTTTTGAGCGAGTTATTAAAATTTTGTATATAAACCTATATTATATTAAAATTATAGGGATTTGATCTCACTCAAATGATGATAAATCTTTTATATGATCATCATACTCTTTCATGTGAAATAATCTAAATAATGATATATTATATTTACTTGCAAAATGTGTGATTGAATTCGTAAAACTATAATGATGAAATATTATACAACCACTTATCTATCTAGTTTTAGACTATTTGCGACGTGGGAGAAACACGCCGGAAATGCAATGGTGGGAACTTTTTCCCACGTGGAAAACACGTCACAAAGTTGTGACATATAAACCACGTCGCAAATGACAAAAAAAGTAGAAAAGGTTCCCACGTGAAAACCAAGTCACTAATTAGTGACGTGAAAATCATGTGGGAATCTACCTTTACCAAATTGGTCTACACGCTTGACACAAGTTGAATTATTTTCCCATGTGACTCCCACATCACTAATTTGTGGCCTTGTTTTCACGTGGGAACTCACACTGAATAAATATATTTCCCATGTGATTCTCACGTCACTAATTAGTGACATGGGATGCACTTCACTATAAAATTTAATAATAATAAAAAATAAATAATATTAACTGAAAACAACTATAAAATTAAAATGAATATTAAATTTAAAATTAAAAATATCTTTAACTAATTAATTTGCTAACTAAAATTAAAAATATCTTTAACTAATATTTCCCATGTATTTTTAATCTGCTAACTAAAATTAAAAATATCTTTAACTAATTAATTTGCTAACTAATTAATTTGCTAACTAATTTAATCTGCTACATATTTAATCTTTAACTAATTAATTTGCTAACTAATATCTTTAACTAAAATTATTTTTATTAACTCTATCAAAATACATATTCTCTAACAAATTTATTTTTATTAACTCTACAAAATTAAAAATAAATATTTAACTCTATCAAAATTATTTTTATTAACTATACAAAATTATTTTTATTAACTCTATCAAAATACATATTTTTATTAACTCTATCTAAAAATATATATTCTACTAAAAATATATATTCTACTACAAAATACATATTTAACAAAATAATATATCAACAACAACACAACAAAATAATATATTACAAAAATCTCAAAAATAAACAAATTGAAATGCATAAATACCTTAATGTGCTAACTAGCTCTATCAAAGCTTACAATTGAACTTCTTAAATCTTAGATCTGGAAAAAAAAAATCAACAATTAGTAATAACAAAAACATAAAATAAACGGTAAAACATTCACAAAATCAAGATACATACCAATCAACTTAAATTTTTTGAGAAATTTTAGTTAGAAATGGAGTTGTGAGGGAGGCAACAATGGTGAAGAAGAGAGAAATAGAGTTGTGAAGAAGAAACGAAGAAACAAATGAAGATTAAAAGGGATGCTGAAGGAAAATCTGGCCAATTAATATATAGGGAGATTTGCGACATGTTCAACACGTGGGAAGGTACCCATGTGGTTCCCACGTCGGAACAAACATGCTTATGGCCACGTGATTCCCATTTGCGACGTGATAATAATGTGTGAAGGTTGCCTCGTAAATGTCATGTCGCAACTATGCATCATTTGCGACGTGATGACCATGTGGAAAAGTTGCCACATGTCATTCACGTCGGAACACTACACATTTTAAATTATATTCGTTTCTCACGCAAAAGGACAACGCAACAGTAAAAAAATATTTATGGTTGTGGGTTGTGACGTGATCCCCATGTGGGAAAGTTGACACATTCAATTCCTTCTACCAATGCGTAGTAAATGGAAAAGCAAAACATTTACTATTTGAAATTTTGTGAAGTGAATTGCATGTGGGTAATTTGTGACCTGTTATTCACGTGGGAATGAAATGATATTTTTGAATTTTTAGTTCTCATGTGTTTTACACGCCACAAATGAATTTTTTAAAAATTCAAATTTCCCTCTCTTTTAAAATTCCAATTTTTGATGGCAGATTTTAGGTTTGAATAATTTAATATTTAAATAATTTAGTGACGTGGGAATCACTTGGCAACGTGTTTTTTTTTTCATGTGATTACCACGTCACTAAATCACTAGGGAAAAAGAAGTTTTTCTTGTAGTGATATCCCATTGTATAATCATAGTATTTAATACTAGTGGGATCTGATAAATCTTTATCCTATTTATTCATGATGGATCAATGAGACTGCATCTGTACACAATCATATATTCAGAAGAAAAAAAATTGTATTATTATTCTCATAGTGTCATATACTCTTGCGCGCACCGTAAATATAACATATTATAAAAAGACTTAAAAATATAAAATAACCTTAAGAAGTCTTATTATATTATACTGAGATATATATTATTCTCTTAATATCAGACAACAAATTTTTAGGTCGATAATAAAAAGACACAATAATTCTTTAGCATACAATAATATTGTATTATTCTATCTTCAACATCCACACTTTTGAGATCATAAATACGAAAGTACAATTATAATATCAATACTCCTATAGAGTATGATATTGTATTATGGAAGTACTTATGATTAAATGTAATTACTCTCTTAATAGGGTATATCCATATGTACTTACTATTGTTAGACCTATGTTGATATTCTACTACCTATAATTTAAAAACTCATTATTATAATCACTACCGAAAGACTTATACATATGAGTAAGTCTTATGATATTTTAGGTTAATGGGAGATTATCATTAGCATATTCATATGATTGGACCATTTTTTATAACATATATCTCTTAAGTTAAATATTTTACTCTAAATTCATCATTTTTTATATAAAATGTGAGTCTTTAACATGTATGATTTGTTTTCCTTATCGAATACAATTTCTTCAATGTTGAAACTTACTTCTCTTTTGATTGGTTAGTGTTTTGACCATTATTGATATTCTAATATTAAAATTAATATTTTAATAATTGATTATTGTCATCCAAGTGGGAGATTATTTGATTAATTATTTAATTAATCAAATGAATTGATATAATCGATTATTAATTAATTATATTATGATAAATTATTATTAAACATTAATTATTGATGAATTACTTGATTGAGTTTTGTGCCTGAATGGACTATGATGGGTTGGACTATTCATTTAAGTTCAATGAGAGATCTGTGCCCTCAGCCGTTTAGTTATTTAAGTATCGCCCCATCAGACAATTAACATACTCTGAAAACCCTAGTCAACAATAAATGTAGTAATCCTTTCATACTCACTCTTATTGTCGATAACTTCTCCAATCATACATAATACGACATTCCTATAATATTTGATTATTCTTTGATTTAATAATATATTTAATTTGTATCTATCGATTTAATTTAATTTCTATCAATTTACACATAAATATAAATAAACTGTTATTTCTTTCTTTTTTTATAAGTTGTTTTGAAAAAAAATTGTACCAAAATATAAATCGTTTTGAATCATTAATGTTATTTTTTATATTATACCCTTAAACATTTATTATCATCTCTTTTTTCAAATATTTAAATTTATCTTTTTAATACAACTAATGAATGACAATATTATAAAATTCTTATCAATTTATCTTTTTCATACAATCATGATTTTTTTTCTTAATACATGTACAAAGTGCAAAATGATTTATAAAAAAAATGAAGGTAGTAGTTGATAATGATTAAGAATTGAATTAAAAATCAGTCAAAGTTCTCTCATCCGTGAAGAATCTTAACTATGGAAATGATTGGTTGAATTGAAATGATATGGTTTTAGTAGAAATGCGAGGTTCTTAGGCTTTAATTTGGGTTAAAATCCTCGAAACATTGCATGAGGGGAATTTGGTAGAATTCTTGAAACTTGCATATTTGATTCTATGAAATTTCACTCTTATTATAAATGTGTGTGAAATTATGCTTGCACGTGATGTTTGATGTGTGTAGTAAGTAACCTCCATGATATGTTTGTGATTGCTTTCTATATGGATGAAGTAAGGAACCCTAAACTTTCCTAATTGGTATAAATGGAAGTAACTATATGTCTATTTGCATTCCTAATTGGTGAGTTGCGATGAAGTTAGTCTTGGCAGACACAGGGGAGAACACTGGATTATTATTAAAAATGAGAACAATTAATCTTAGCCATTAATTTTAATGAAAATTAAAATTAATGGCCTAAATTGATTTCTATTTCTATAGTTCTCTTTATTTGTAATATATGTAATCTTCAACAAAATTAATCCACATTTATATTTTAAGAAATCAAATATTTAATTTGTTTCCTTGAGAAAATAATGAAATTTTAACAATGTATTTTATTTAATAATTAATCTGAGAATAAGTATTATCATACTATCCAAAATATATAACTAATAATACAATATACATTCAAACAAATATTTATCTCTAATATAATTATAGATACATTATTTATTTGTATTTTAAAAATAACAATTAATATAACTATAGATACATAATTTATTTGTATTTTAAAAATAACAATTAATATAATTATGAATAAATAAAAATATTAACATAAACATATATTAATCCAGGTATTATTAATATTGTAATCTATTAATCATAAATGTTAATATAGTTAAATATATGTTAATATTAAATTAAAATTACTTAAAAAAACTCTTTTTTCAATTATTTTAATTTTAAAAATTAAATAGTTAATATAAACAAATATTAACGCTAATGGTTAATATATAATTATATTAATTCTTTTTTATATAAAAAATAAATATATACTATATTACTTATCATATAATTATATTAGTAATTTTTATATAAAAATTATAATTATTGATTTCTCATTCTAAAGACTTCTATATTTGTAATTTATATATTTTTTTTTTAAATTTTATATATGCTATATTTTAAGAAATGAAATATTTGATTTGTTGTATTTTAAAAATAATGATAATCGATTGAAAGTGTTTAGCTTTTGTATAAAAACAATTTATATGATTATACATTTATTAAAAATGTTATTATTTAATTATATTAATTTCTGCCTTTTGAAAATAGTGATAATCGAAAGAAAAAGGTTTTTAGTAGTATTTTAATTTATAATTAACACATAAATATATTAAGGATTATAATTAATACTTATATAGATATTAATTATTAAATAAAATACATCATAGTTAAAACTATTTTCCCTCAATTTTCATTATTTTCAAAAGGAAACAAATTAAATATTTGGTTTCTTAAAATATAAATGTGAATTAATTTTGTTGAAGATTAAATATACTACAAATAAAGAGGATTAATTATAGTAAGAGAAATCAATCAATTTAGTCCATTAAAATTAGTGAATTGAAATTTAATGGTTGAGATCTATTGTTTTCATTCCACGCACGTGCGCACACACAACCGACGAAAGTAGTGGAGTCATTGAACCTGTGACATAATAAGTACTAGTGGTAATCGTCGTCTAATGAACTATTCATCACTCGTAAACATACATGGACCGTAAAGGATAATAAGTTAGCATTCTCACATATCCTGGGGGTTGATATACCTCAAGTACCCATTGGTTCATGTTTGATCCTTTAAGAATAAGGACCCTTAATGTTATGGTAGTTCCAAATGTTATGGTAGTTCCAAATAAGGACCTCGTCATATGGATTTATGATGTAGTTAGAACTCCACTGTAATAGTTGTTTGTCACCCTATGTTTAATATTTCAGCTAGTTTGATGCATGACTAAGGTGGTTTTAGGAGTAGAATATTTTCCTTACCTCTTGTATTTTATTCTACTGTATATTTTGTGATCTTTTATTCAGACATGTTGTATTTCGACCATACTTGATATATAAATATGCAGAATCATGTATTTATGGTGATCCTTGTAGTATTGTATTATGTTTCATTTCCATTATCAATAATCTAAATATGGTAATTCTAGCATATCCTATCCCGTATAGGTTTTTTTAATAGAAAGTTAATTTGAAAATATGTTATATTTTTTTTTGGTTCTCGATGATACATGACATGCCTTTATATATAGGTTAATGATATATCTTTCAAAGTTTAAAAATAGGATCAATTCTAAAAAACTAATAACAATTTTAACAAATCTTAAAAAAACAAATAACAAACTATTAAATTTATCTCTGATACTCCACCTCAAGTTGGAGGGTGAGTATTATGAACACCCAGCTTGAACATGAGGTCTCGAAAAGCTTTGACGCCTAAGGACTTAGTAAAAATGTCAACATTTTGTTGTTTGATGGGAAAGTAAGTTATGCTTATGGCACCTAACTCTACGTTTTCCATGATAAATGATAGTCGATTTTAATGTGCTTTGTTCTTTCATGGAAGATTGAGTTTACGGCTAAATGAAGAGCTACTTGATTATCACAATGCAAAAGCGTGGGTCTGAGGCGTGGAACTTGCAGAGTCTCTAACAAATTTCGTAGCCATAGTATTTCACTTATTGCATGTATCATTGCACGATATTCAACCCCGCTTGAGGATCGAGAGACTTTGGCTTGTTTCTTTGTTTTCTTTGTTTTCTATGATATTGGAGCATTGCCAAGCTTCATTAGAAAGATGGACGTCCAAACTAAAAGAACTATGTCATTTGAAGATCTGTTAAGGGCTTGTTTTCTGGAGTAATAAGGTAGTTAGGATAGTTATTTTCTATTGATTGAGTTTACCTATAACAACAGTTTCCATTCTAGTATAGGAACGAAACCTTTTGAAGCCTTGTATTGAAGGAGGTGCGGAACACCCTTGTGCTGGACCAAATTTGGTAAATTAAGATGATTCTGACCGAATTTGGTAAATTAAGCGTTGTGCTCGAACCTGAGTTAGTTCAGCAAACTACCGAGTAGATTAAGATGATTCTAGAAAAGATGAGAGCATTATAGAGCAGACAGAAGAATTATCATGATAAGCGTAGAAAAGCCCTCGAATTTAAGGTAGAATATCATATGTTCTTGAGAGTCACTTCAGTGATTGGGGTTAGTCGGTCATTGAAGTCTCAAAATCTTATCAAATCCTTAAAAGAGTCGGCGAAGTTACCTATCGAGTTGCATTACCACCATCTCTCTCAAACCTTCAAATCGTTTTTCATGTCTCTCAGCTTCATAACTACATTTTGGATCTGTATCATGTGATTCAATTGGATGACGTGCAAATAAGGGATAAACTTATATATGAAGGTCGATGGGGTAAATCACTTAAGGGGTAAATAAAATCCTTTGGTAAAGATTTTGTGGGGGAGGATTTGTTGAGAATAACGCGACGTGCGAGCTAGAGAGCCAAATGAAGAAGTTTTATCCAGAGTTGTTCGTCTCAGGTAAATTTTCTAGGACAAAAGTTCTATAAGTGGGGGAGATTTGTAACACCCCAAAATTTTAATTAGAATTTTATTCAATTTTTAGTGTATTTCCTAATTATTTATGTGTTATTTTTAGAATAATAATAAATTTAAATTAAGAAATTATTTATATAAAAGTATTATAAATAATATAAATTGAAGGTTATTAAAATTAATTATAAATTATGGGTAATTAGAGTGAATTTATGAAATAAAGGGAGGTAGATAGAATTAATTGAGAACTAAGGGAATTAGTGAGGATAAAATAACTTAATAAAGTAGGGTTTTATTTTTTACATATAATAACATATGGATTTAGAGAATACATATCAACTTAAGAAAAAGGAGAAAAGAGGCAGACCCTGTGACGGAGAAGTGCAAAATAGGATCTCCCACCACCAAGAAGTCAAGGTTTTTTTTGTTTTATCGAGGTAAGGCGGAGATTGTTCTATAATGGGTGTTTAAGCTTAGGGATAATGAGGGGATTCCCTTGATCCCTTTCGTTTTCCTTTATGGATTGTTGTTTTTGAATCATGTAAGGTTTGTGGAAAACCTCTCAGATTATGTTGTTTATGTGATTTTGAGTTTACTCAGTTAAAGATGAATTCTCATGTAAATATGTGTGTTTCAATTGGATTATCAATGGTCATATGAGTATGTGATGATTTGATGAATAAACAATAATGATTGATGTTATATGTGTTGGAATTGCATTCCTTTTTATGTGAAAATTGTTGATTGATAGTGTGTCGAATTCTCTATTTTAAATTGGCATAAAATTACAGAAAATTGAGATAAGGAACACTTTAATGGAAAAAAACACATAAAACACGTTCTACAAGCGATGATGGGCGTCACCCTAGGTGACGGTCCGACTGTCATCGCTTCAAAGAAGCAGACATGTCTCACCTAGTTGACGAGCATTAGTCGTGTGACAGACAAACCTTCAACGCCTCGCAACAGACACTTTTCACTCAGACCATCAGCGATGACGAGTAAGTAGGCTCATGTTAGGACAAGATTTGTTGATGACATATATTCCTTAGGTTTTGATGATAACAAAGTATTTAAAGAATAATTGTCTTTACACTTGATAAATGTAAATTGGCTTTTGGCATCATTCAAAGTTGGTGATAAAGCTAAAGATGTTCGTACTATAAAAAGCAAGCTATATTGTCAAATCTGTTTGTCAATTGGAGTCTGAGTTTACAAGGCTCAAGAAAGGTTGACATGCTTTACATATATCCTCTCCAACGACTCTATAGTACAAGATCTTCTTGAAGACTCAACTATTAAACATGTTACACGATGGATCAAGATCTTTTGGTATATCTATCTTCAACGAATCTTGTACTATTGAGTAAAGCAAAGACACTGATCAAGTTATCTCATCCATGACTAGTCTGCTGTAACTGCTATAGAAGTTGTTGAAGGTTCAAACAGAATCTTTAACAAGGATTGACCAGAAGATGGTGTAAAAAGATCAACAATTATCAACTCAATAGTTTATGCAGATATTTTGTTATAGGTTGTAATTGTAAAAGCTTTAAGATTTCTTACATATTGAATATCTTAGAAATCTTAAGAGCTTTAAGTCTTTGTTAATGGTGATTTCTTGTACCTCTAATATTAGTATTGTTGCACCCCAAAATTTGCCCAACTTTTCTTCACCTAGCTTATGTTTCATTTCATTCACATTAGCATTATCATTTGCATTTCATTAACATGTGTGTAGGAGATCAAGAGGTATGATTACCAATCAAGAGCTATACAAGGCTATGAATCTAGCCAAGAAGGTTTATCTAAGTGCTTAAGGGTTGATATCTTTACCAGAGAAGTTAAAAGATCCTCAGAGAGAGTGGTTGAAACCAAGAGTGTGTGTCTCCTAACTTGAGAGTTGTGGAAAGCCATAAGATGATTCTGAGGCCATGAAGTTGGACTGGAGATCTTGAGAGAGCTCATGAGAAGTTTTGAAGATCACTTTGAGGCCTAGACAGGTCATTGTGCAAGATTAAGAAGCCTCAGCCATGATTGATGCAGTTAGGGTTTGACTGGGTCAACCCTAAGTCAACGGAGGATTCGAAGAAGGTTGAGACTTAATTCAGGATCCATGTGATCATGGATGGATACATTGAGATGTTCTAAGGATGATTCCAAGGTTAACTCATCATGATTTAAGAGTTTGAGAAGTTTCAGACTAGGGTTTCTAAGGCTTGACAATGTAAAATCCCCTAGCTTGACCCCTGACTTCCAGGCCATTTAACTCAAGATATGACCTTCATCTCATCTTGACCCCAACATGATTGTTGTAGGGAATGATCTTAGCTTTAATTTTAGTACTAGAAGTCCTTGATAGGGTTTATAGAACTCAATTTATGAGCCAGACAAGTTATAGGTCATCTGAGGCATGTGAATTTGGAGCTTGAAAGTTACCCAACTTGTATGACACTTTTCCCAAGAAGGATGACTCCTATGAACGTTTGGTCAACATGAATGTTGTTCCTTATCCTCTTAGCTTTCCATAGAGTACTAGAAGTCCATGATTGGATTTATAGAACTCAAGTTATGGCTTTGACAAGTCAAGGGTATTTTGGGTATTTGGACATTACAAGTCATTTTGAATTATAGGTCAATTTAACTATCTTGCAAGCTTCAAATGGAGTTTTGTTCAACATGAAAGTTGCTCAAAATGAAGTTTTTAGCTTAGCCAAGTATCAAGAGTCCATTGATATGGATTATATCAAGCATTGGTTGAAGAAATTTCACAAAAAGACCATTTTAATGAATTAAAATGGAAAAATTCAAAACAATTGGTAATTGAATGATTTCAAGCCAAATTTGTGCTCATTTTGATTGGAAAATAAGTTCTAAACACTTTGACATCATTACATTTTTGAATTGAGGTATATAACATGGCCATTTGGAGGATTACTTCGTGATGAAGTAACATTTCAAATACATCCCTTTGGTTGAAATCAAGGAAGGAAAACCATCCAATTATACTCCACAACTGTCAAGCAAGTGAATTGAAGTGAATTTGAAGTGAGAGCAATGCCAATTCGTGCACACCATAAGTGGATTTTTGGAAGAAAATTGAAAATGAGAAATCATAAATTGGGCTTTGTTTGGGCCTCAAAAGGTGTCAAACATATTATAAATTGAATTTAGATCATTCTCAGAAGCTTCTAGTGGCAAATTCTGTTGAGAATCAGTTGGATCAAGTGTGTGAAGAAGCTTGAAAGGTGATTTTCAAATTTTGAGATTAAAAGAGTTTCAGAAGGAATTGGACTTCAAGAATTGTTCATCATTGTCCATTGAAGGGAACTGCACCTCTTGGAAGCACGTGGAGCTCTAGAAGTCACCAGATTCGAAGCTTTGTGTTAGGTTTTTCATCTCAAAATTTCTCTTAGATTATGTGCATTTAAGACCTTAGTTACATGTGGTTAAGTTAGAATTGAACCATAGATGGATTCTGGATAGACAATTTGAAGTTTAGAGACAAATTAGAGTTGAATCCGATTTCTATTTGGCTATGGATCTCTCTGGTTTTGAAGTTTCAGCATGATTGAGTAGGATATTTGTGATCCTTGTGAAAAATACTTTGATTTTCATTCAAGAACCGTTGCATTCCGTTGAGTTTTGAGAGAGTTAGAGTGGTATGAAATTCACTGGAAAACATCACCATTACCGCCGGCACTGTGCTGTTTGTTCCCACCCGCGAAAATCAAATTGGAGAAGAAAAGCGGCGACCGTCGGATCCGCGTGAAGGAGAGGACCGAGTCCTCACATCCAAGGGCCAGCGATTGCGCCACATCAGCGCCACCTCATTAAATGAATTCCGCTGGGCTTAAACCGTGTTGCTACTCGCACCCTACTCTAGCTGGCCCATTTCGTATTCGCTTGGACTGCTTATTGAATGCACCACCTTCCATATTTCACTTAATTTCATTTTCCTTTATTTTTCTGTTTTGATTGCTGTTAGATATTAATTGATTAAAAATAGCTAATAGTTTTATAAAATCATAAAAAATATGTTCTAGCTAGTTTAAGATGTGTAGAATTTTATCATGTTTTTTATTTTGATTTTCCATTTCTTTTTCAATTAATTGCATATTTTCTCCTTTAATGTGTTTTTAATGGTTGAAAATGGACATGCATGACTTGCTGATTTTTGTATTGGCTCATATTTTAGAATTTAGTTCTAATTTTTTGTATGCTAGCTGTAGACTCATTGGTTGTTTTGTGTAATTTTTCTCAGAAGTTTTTAGAGCCTTTAAATGTAGTTTTGGATTAAATCTTTGTGACCCTCCTCACTTGGTGATTCATTTGCATACCTCACATTGTTCTTTCTGTTTGAACCATTTCCTTTTGGATTTTTCCCTCATCCTTTTGGTTGTTGATTATGTACATATTAAGGTGCTTCCATGATTTTTGTGGTAATTTTTAGATAGCTTTTGGTGCTGTTTTAGAATTAGATCATTAGACCTTCCATTTTAGGGTTATTTTGTGACACATTGTGGTTTAGGATTTGTTTAGAGACTTTCCCATTAGGTTTGGCCCCTGGCCTTTCTACTATAGATACCTAACATACTTAGGTTCCCCTAGAAATTTTCCTAGGATTTTAGAATTAGTTTTGGTATTTTAGATTGAATTAATACTTAGGCTAGTCTTAACATGTTCATAACATAGCCTTTCCTTTTGATTGATTTCATTGATGACTTTTAGCATGAGATAATTTCCCTATTTCTCTTGGATGTTGCTTTATACATGTTATAGCTTCTGTTTGCTTGATCATAATGATTGATTTGGAGTTTTAGTTTCCCTTTGATAGCTTTCTTATAGCTTGTTCTGATTAGGGATTAGGAAGAGCCATAGTTGTTTCTTTCTTTCTTCAAATAAACATGGATAGCTTTGTTTGCTTTCCATCCCATCCCATGATTCAAATTCCTCATGTGAAAGCCCATCTCTCCTTTGGAGGGATGTATGGCATGTCATAATGAGTAAAACTTTTGAGGATGCCTTTCATGGATGCATGGTTGAGTGTCATGATGGATTCCTTTGGTTTCCATCATGCTTCCCATCATCATATACTCATCTTGTTGATTCTCTTCATCCTTGTTGAAGTAGCTTGTTAAAGCTTGAAGATGGAGCATTCATTTCCTTCTCTTGAAGATGGTTTGAGCTTGAAGATTGGTTTACAGACTGCCGGTTTGCTTTGCTGTCAGAAGATTGCCTTGCTTGTTGTCTTGTTTGCTGTTTTCCTTGATTGATTTACTGTATTGATGTGACTTGTTTGGTATGTTGCATTAGATTAGGTTTCCATATAGATGATTCTAAGCCTAAGAGCATCTTAAAGTTTGAGTTGCTCCCTTTGCTTGTTTGCATAAGAGGTTGAGTTGAGCTCCCTCTGCTTGTCTGTTATTGATTGGCTTTGCTTGATTGCCGAGAGGTCGAGTGGGTCTCCCTCTGCTTGTATTGATGCATAGCATGTGCATCTCTACTGTTTATCTGTTTACTGTTTAGCTGATGCTTTATCTGTTTCTGTATCCCATTGACATGATCCCCTAGGAATCTCACTTCCTTTGATAAGGAAGTGATGATTAGAACTGTAGGCTGAAACCTATGCATGATAACATCTAGGAGATCCCTGTTTCAAACCTCAACCATAGGATGAATCCTTGGCATGACAACTGTTAGGACTTGATAGTCTCTCCTTAGTTGAGCCTGTTCTCTCTTCTCATCTTCAAACAGATCAAAAATACAGTAATAAAGGTTAACTGATGTCGTACGTTACGAGCCTTAAGTTACTTAGGAAATGATTGTTGAAGGGTCACTCTTCAACAGTCAGGATGTTTAGTATGGTACCCTTAGGGTGACATGCGACGCATTCACTCCTAGGTCATAGTCTCTAGTGCGATATTAGTTGCAGACAACCGTAAAAAATACTTCTTCCATAAAAGACAGAAAACAAACTTCAAACCTTTTTGCCACGTGGACCCATAATTCAAAGGAAGCTTTTCTGAAGAAAAGAGTGTCGTTAACTCCCAGTTCTACCGCAAACGGTAACACACGAGTCTCTGACGAGCAAGCTGCATACACCAAACTGCTAGAACTGTTTGTTAACCCTACTCGGAAAAACAGATGAATCTGAATCCCCGCAATCTGTATTATCCCGAACTACGTAAGCTCTAATCTCTCATATCTGTTGAGAGTACGTAGGCACAATACTGATGTATTGGCGAGCCACCTTCCCCGTAACCTGTAGTTAGCCGAACTACGTTGACTCTGATTTCTCATTCTTTGATGAGAATACGTAGGCATAAAGTGCGACGCTTTGCCGAGTCATTGTCTCTTCTTTTCAGACCAGCCTTGATAGGTAGATAGTAAATAAACCCGTCAGATAAACACAACAAGCATGGATCCCATCGAGTACGATGGACGTGAGGGGTGCTAATACCTTCCCCTTGCGTAACTGACTCCCGAATCCAGACATTGGTTGCGATGACCTTGTCTTATACCTTTTCGTCAGGTTTTTCCGATCGTTTCCTTTCCCGTTCTGAGGGATAAATAACGAAAGGTGGAGACTCTTCTGTTTTGCCGGCACCTTATTTTCGCGGTAGCGACAAGTATCAAGTACACTTTGTTCTCTATTCTACTAAACTTGTTTAGCAGTTTAGATTAAGTCTCTCACCATGATGCTTAAGCCATGTAAGTATCTTGCTATGTGTTTGAGCATTGAAAGTCTTAATAAAGTGTATTGATTGAGCAGAAGTCTTGTATCATTGAGATACAAGCAATGAAGTCTCTCTCAAAGATGCTTAAGCCATGTAAGTCTGATGTTATGTGCTTGAGCAATGAAAGAATTTATCAAGTGGATTGATTAGGCAAAAGTCTTGTATCAAGGGGATGCAAGAAAGAAGTCTTGGGCCAGTGTGGATTGAGCAGGTTGGCTCGGTTCATGAAATTGGGAGCAATAAGTCTTGTTTCTGAGGGGTTCAAGCAAGAAGGCTCATTTCATGGGACTTGGAGCAGAAGTCTTGAGTTTGGAGGACTAAAGCAGGAAGTCTCGGACCTAGAGTCTGAGCAGTGTAAAAGTCTTATGCATAATGCATAAGAGATTATAATCATGATTTGGTTATAATGAAAATCTCTTGTGAAGCAAGGGAGCTGGACTAGTCTCAGTTGGAGGGAAACCAGTATAAATCTTTGTGTCTTTTGTTTTTATTTATTTGCTTTTGTTAACACTGCTGCTAAGTATAAACAAAATTTGAACACCAGTTCAGATTCTGAGCTCTGACCAGATGCATAATTAAAATAAATGAAAAAAAAATTCAACCCCCTTCTTGTGTATTATTCTCACCTTCAATTGGTATCAGAGCATGGTATGTGCTTAACACTTAACAATGACGCAAATAATGATCCAAAAAAGAAAAGTATGACTGTTAAAGACTTTTCTTCAAGAAGGAATCAAGTGCCACATCACAAATATCATACTGCTTTTCCTACCATATTCAAAGGGTGATTCCACTGAATATAAATAATGGAAAATAAAAACATATTTTTAACTCATTGGTCTTGATAAAGGTTTGTGATGAAGATATACAGAATATCCTTGAGAAAGGTATTAATATAGAAGTTGATGGTGTAGAGATGATCACTGTTTGAAAATATCTATCACCATCTCAGAAGAAGCTTATTGAATATCTTCAGAGATAGTTGCATTCTAGTAGGTGCTCTATCTCACTTCTGAGTATGTCGACATCATTGATATGTCTAATTCTCGAACTACCCATGAATCCTTGTGCTAAGATTTGTGGGAATAAGTTTTGAAGCATGTCCAGTTACACTTCATCTAATCTCTCCAAGAAAATTTTGAGAAGATTATTCTGGATTCAAACCTAAGGTCACAATCATTCAAGAAGTTACACAACTTGAATGTACTCTGCTCTGTTGGTTTGTCATACAATCTTCAAAGAAAATAAATGGAATTAAATGTTGAAAAGCTATCTATCATATTATCTTTTGTAAAGTCTGTTGAAGGATACTTCCTATGGAATGTCTGATGATGAGGAATTAACCTTTTAAATCAAAAGACTTCTTTAACTGGCTAAGTAAAATGTGACATCTGATGATAGAAGAGTAACTTCAAAAGCTTCTGAAATATTAGTATTTTAGTTGATTTCCTAAATTTGAAAGCAAGGAGAAACACTACCATAACCTAATGTCAGATGGCTTCACTGCATATTCTTTTGAAGCTGACATTAGTGCAGGATTCAGATGAAAGAGTAATCTGGCTCTGCCAATTATTACAACTTCTGAAGAAGCGTCTAAGTCCTACAATATAAATCAAGTATTAAAGAGAAAGAGATTATGCCAAATCCATATTTCTTCAATATTTGATAATAAGGAATCTTTTCTTTAAGGTGATATCTTAAGAGATTCCATTGCTCCTTGATTAAGGATCATCATGGAATTTGTATTAAATAACAAGTCTATGAGAAACCTTCAATTCTTCTTCGTATTCTGCAAGCCATTAGATGGTGGTGCTTTAATTTATTTTATGTCATTCTCTGATAGCTAACATCATCTGATTCTTTGCTTATCAAAGATCTCAAAGTCTTAAGTCAAGACAATTAAATTAATGATTTTGCTAAGGACAAGATCTTGTTCACATTATAATTTATTCTATACTGATATTCTAGAATAAATTATGGTACTGCTATCAGAATGTGGCATAAGGTGAAGGAAATCCTGTCTGGACATTTATGTATGGTCTCAAAGAAATATGAGCATTATCATTCAAATGTAGTTGCTGTAAATATCGGAGAAAGGAGCAGATGCATCTTCCATGGTGTTGCACCCTAAAATTTTCCCGACCTTTTCTTTAACCGACTTTTTGTTTCATAGCATCAGCATTTGCGTTTCAGTGCATTAACATTTGCATACCATCATATATTCACAGGGGATCAAGGGGGTGTGCTCATCAAGAAGAGGTTATCAAAGTCTAAGCCTAATCAAGAAGCTTCATTCAAGCTATTCAAGAGCTTATCACCATCAGAAAAGTCAAAGAGTTGTATGTGGTTGTATCTCCTATCTTAGAGGTCAATGAAAGTCATCAAGAGGCTATGAGTCCATGGTTATGGATAAAATTTATTAAGAGAAAGCGCATGGGATGTCTTGAGGGTCATTATAGAGCTTATTCAAGTCATTATGCAGGGTACAAGAGGCCACAGTCAAAGCTGAGTCAACTAGGGTTTCCACCTGGTCAACCCTAGGTTAACTGTGAGTCTTGAGGAGATTAAGACTCAATTCCAAGCAATTATGATCATGAAATGTTATGTTGAGACACCTAATAGATCATTTCAAGATCAATTCATCAATGTGCAAGAGTGTGAGAAGTTATTGAGCTAGGGTTTCTAAGCTTGACAGTGTAAAATCCCCTATCTCAGTGCCTAACTTCAAGACCACATAACTCAAGATACAAGTTTCATCTCATCTTGATATCCACATGATACTTGTAGAGCACGTTCTTACCTTTAATTTGAGTATTAGAAGTCATTCATTTGATTTCTAGAACTCAAGTTATGAGGCAGACAAGTTACAGGTCATCAGATGAATGTGATTTTGATACTTGAAAGTCAACCAACTTCCAGGACATTTTTGAGCTAGAAGGATGTTTCTCCTCAACTTTTTATAAACATGAATATTGTTCCTCATGGTCTTAGCCTTCCAAAGAGTACTAGAAGTCCTCATTTGGATTTATAGAACTCATGATATGAAGCTTGCAAGGCAAGGGTATTTTGGGAAACTAATATTACAGGTCATTTTCATTATAGGTCAAGTTCACCACTTTGCATACCTCAAATGAAAACCTTTCCAACTTAAAAGTTGCTCAAAATGGTATTATTTGGTCAATCAAACCTCAAGGGATCATTGACATGGCTTGAATTGGAAAATGCTTGGAGAAAAATTCATGAAAGGAAGCTTGAAAAGGGCTAATTCAAATCAATTCATTTTGGAACCAATTCATGTCATATTTGTGCTTGTTTTGAGTCCAATTGATGTTTTAAGAACAATGGAAAAATCAGAAATCAAGTTTGAAGTCATTTGCTATACCAATTTCATGGTTTCTTCATCCTTAAGCAACATAAGGAAAATCAACCATCCATTCATTTCCAAGGCATCAATCTCAGCTCTTCATATCCCTTACATCATAAGTAACTAGAATGGATCATCTTGCAGCCATTAACACTCTAGTTTCACCATAATCCAAAAGCTTAAAACATGAAAAATGTGAATTTTGAATTGGGCTGTTATGGATTTCAAATGGGCTTTCTATCACTCTAGGTCTATTCCATATAATCTCCTCATCATTTTCCAACTGCCATAACAGAATTTAGAGGTAGTTACAACAAAATTTCATGGAGAAAAAGTGAAGGAAAATTGATTTTCGTTTTTGGAGAATCACACACATTCAAGCCAAAACAAGATTGCTAGAAGCTTGAAGATGATCCATTGAAACTTTCTGCACCATTTGGAGTGAGAATTTTTACCAATTGACAGCTCCATTGAAGCTCAAAAGCAGGTTCCTATTTCTTATCCATACTCTCTATTCTTGAGGAATTTTAGTGCCATTTTCATGGATTTGCACTCCTTAGGATATGTAGAAGGTTTTAGGATTAGTTTGGTTAAGTTCCATGAAATTTTTTGAAATGACACCTTAGCTTATTGTTCATATTTCTCCTTATTTATTGGATAAAAACGAAAAATAATTTGATATTCATGATCTAGGAAGTGAGAGGAAGAGATTGATATAATTTTTTTTAGTTTTTGTGAAGTTTTGAAAACCGGTACTATTCATTACCGTCGGAGAAGATGACCAGAATCTTCTCTGGCCACCGCCCCCCACCGCGCGCAGGATTCCCTCCGTTTTGCTATTCAAAACGCCAGGTCAATTGGCAGCCGTCCGATCGCGTGGGTTCGAAGACCATGTATGCTCATCGCACGACTTGAATTCGTTTCCGGAAATGGGACTTGTTCCCTTGCCCAAAACGCTGAGTTTCTCAGCTAGGCTTAAGTCTTTACTGTTCGCACCCTTCGCGCAAGCCCACTAGAGAACACCCATAGGAAGATTTACTTACTGCACCCCTTTATTTTCCTTTTTAATTTCATTTTTCTTTTGTTTTCTATTTGATAGCTGTTCCATATTAATTCAGAAAAAATATTAAATTGACTCAATAAATCTTGGAAAAAATCATGAATGTATTTTAACATGTTCTTTAATTTTGCACATTTTTTAATTGCAATTTTAATTCCTTTTTCAATTAATTATGTATTTTTATTTTATATGCTTTGCAATAAATAGAAATAATAGCATGTTAACTTCTAGTTTTTTGTTTCCAAATCAATGCTTGGATTTAATCTCTGATTTTTTGTATGATGAATGTTGATAAATTGTAGAATATTGTATTATTTTTCTTTCATTTTTTAGATTCCATTTGAATAAGTTTTGAGGCACATCTTTAGAGCCTTCCCCATTTGATTCTCCTATAGCATACATCTAGGTTTAGCATCTGGTTAGTGTCCTTAGACTTAGGGTTTTGACATGAAACTTTAACCATAGATTCTTAACGCATTTAGGATCATCTAGGATTTTTCTTAAGATTTTTAGAATTGATTTCCTATTTTTCCCATATTTTGCATTATGACTAATGTTTTCATGTTTCAACTTGCACCTTCTCATAGTTTGGCCTCATAAATGAACTTTTAGCCAACTTTAAGCATCCAATCTTCCCATTAACCCCTAGTGCATAAGTTGACACCTTTCTAGGTCCATTTTCAAGTCCTTAACATACCTTTAAGTTCCCTTAGGATGAACTTTCCTTAGAGCTAAAACATTGAAGGTTTCTTTGGAAGTTTGTGTGACGGTTGCTCCTCTTTATGTGGATCCCTGTTCCTTCCATCTCAACATTCTCTAGTCCTATTCTGAGGATCCATCTTGGGAGAGCCTAATCCTTCCTTTGGTTGGATTTTGTGCATTCCTCAAGAGGATTGAGCCTTGAATGGACATTCAATGGTATAGTACATTCCTTTGGTTTGCACTATCTTCCTCCTCCTAGTCCTGATGAGGATCCCTCTTGGGAGAGCCTAATCCTTCCTTTGGTTAGATTCTGTGCATTCCTCAAGAGGTTTACCCTTGGATAGACATTCAATGGCATAGTATATTCCTTTGGTTTATACTATCTTCTTTCTCTGCCCTATTGACATAGGATCCCTCTTGGGAGAGCCTAATCCTTCCTTTGGTTGGATTCTGTGCATTCCTCAACAGGTTGAGCCTTTGATGGACATTCTGTGTTGATACACACTAACCAGATACATTAGATTGGCATCTAGGTTCCACCATTCTCATTTTTCCTACATTCTTAGGATCCCTCTTGGGAGAGCCTAATCTTTCCTTTGGTTGGATTCTGTGCATTCCTCAAGAGGTTGAACCTGAGATAGACTCTTGTGTTATCACACCTCTAACCTGATGTAGCCTGGGATGTTTTCCTTGTTGCTTATCTAGGTTACTTCTCCTCCCTATTTGATTGATTTGCTTGCTGCATTAGGATAGAACTGCATGTGTAGATACCCTTTTGTTTAGGTTCATACTTGCATCTAAAGGTTGAGAGTGTGTCTCCCTTTGCTTGATTGTTTCCCTGCTTTCTTACCTGTCATGTTTGCATTAAAGGTTGAGGTTTGCCTCCCTTTGCTTGTGTGCTTTCTCTGTGCATTTTTGTTTGCATCCCATGTTTGCATTAGAAGTTGAGGCTTCCTCCTTCTTCTTATACTGTTGCATTGCATATGCATCTGTTTATATTCTTATCTCATCTGCTTAATGATTTTAGTTGTGTTTCTTTTTCCCTTTAACATGTTCCCTTAGGATTCTCACCTCCTTGTTCAAGGATGGTGATGATAGACATTAGGTTTAATCCATGCATGACAACACATAGGATAGTTTCCCCTTCAAACTCAATCTTAGGGCCATATTGTATGATAACTGTAGGATTCACTTTTCCCCTGTAGAGTCCTTCTCTCTTCCCTCTCCAAACAATAACAAAACATCTAATAAAGGCTAATGAGTATCGTACGTTACGAGCCTTAATCCACTTGGGAAATGACAATTGAGCGATCTCCCCTCAATCGTCTAGAGTGTTTAGCCCACATCCTTAGGACGATGTGCGACACATTCGTTCTTAAGTCATAGTCTTTAGTGCAGTATGAATTGCAAACATTCATAAAAAAACACTTTCTTTCGTAAAAGACAAAGAACAAACATTCAAACCTCTTTTTGCCCCGTGGGCTCCCTTTAATCAGGAAAACCTTTTCAGAAAAAGAGTGCCGTTAACTCTCAGTTCTACCGCACATGGTAACGCACGAGTCTCCGACGAGCGAGCTGCATACACCAAACTGTTGGAACTATTTGTTAACCCTACTCGAATAAAAACAGATGAATCGACCTGTGTTCCGTTTTATCCTGAACTATGTTCGTTCTGATTTCTCTGATGAGAATATGTAGGCACAAGATGCGATGTATTGGCGAGCAACCTTCCCCCTTTACCCGTAGTTAGCCGAACTACGTTGACTCTGATTTCTCGTTCTCTAACGAGAATACGTAGGCACGAAGCGTGATGATTTTCCGAGTCAATTTTCTTTTCTTTTTCAGACCAGCCTTGATAGGTAGATAGTTAAACCAACCCGTCAGATAAACACAATAAGCGTGGATCCCGTTGAGTACAACGGACGTGAGGGGTGCTAATACCTTCCCCTTGCGTAACCGACTCCCAAATCCAGACTTGGTTGTGATGACCTTGTCTTATACCTTTTTGCTAGGTTTGTTCCGATCGTTTCCTTTCCCTTCCTGTGGGATAAATAACGAAAGGTGGCGACTCTTTTGTTTTTCCGGCACCTTATTTTCAGCATTATATTATATCATTATTATACTATTGTGGGAGGGGACTGATTCTGATGAGTGATAAGCCAGACCCAGGCTTGAGAGTAAACATAGCATTAGAGTGGATTAATGGTGGACTTGCTTGCTTTGCTCGCACCAGTTCCCATGTAATCCACACTTAGACGAGATTCTCTTTGATGATTTTCCTATCGGTCCTTTGGACTTGAGAGGATTTTGGATCTGAGGATTGTCGACTCTGGGGACCGATCATTTGTGACTCAGCTAAGTGAGGCCTCTTCAGGGGGTGATGATGCCAAACCAGAAATGGCATATCCATCCTCAGCCGGAACAGGGGGCTCACCCATCTTTTGCCTGCTTCATCAGTTAGTTTCCCGACATTCGCATTAGACTTGATTCAGCTTCAGGATCATGAACTCAGAGGAGCAGAACTTGGTTATTACCAGGGCAAAGTTTGAACTGTTGAAGGATCAGTTGAGTCAATTCATGGAAGCTGTAGCGGCTATGACTAGAGATGAGGCCAATGATCAGAGGATCCCGGTGAACAATATTGCTCAAGCTCAGTCTGTGCAGATCCCTGTCAGAGATAAAGATGCATCTTCTCTCCATGACACAGACTATCAGAATTTCATTTTCTCTGTGCCAGATCCTCAGAGGGTTGTTCCAAAGGTTAATGCTAAGGACACACAGACTGTTGAGTTTATGAGAAAATATCAGCTGTTGGAGGAAAATCTTGATGCCCTGATGATTCAGGATACTCTTAACCTGAATGCTTCGAACATGTGTTTGGTGCCCGATCTTGTGATGCCTCCGAAGTTTAAAATTCCAAATTTTGAGAAGTTCAAAGGGGATAGTTGTCTGAAGCTACATTTGATAATGTTCTGCAAGAAAATGACTTCGTATGTCCACAATGATCAACTCATGATTCACTGCTTTCAAGACAGTTTGAGTGGAGCATCGTTGAGTTGGTATATGCAGTTGGAAAGTAGTTGCATCAGATCATGGCCAGATCTAGCCAATGCCTTCGTGAAGCAGTACAACTACAACCTTAACATGGCTCCTAGTCGCGTGCAGTTGCAAGAACTATCTCAAGCGGACAATAAGTCCTTTAGAGGGTATGTACAGAGATGGAGAGAATTCGCTGCTCGTGTTCAACCCCCACTTCAGGACAGAGAGTTGGTGGATTTATTCTTGGGTACCTTGAGAAGCCATTACTTTGACAAGCTGATCAGTGGTAGAGCGTCGAACATTGCTGACTTAGTGATAATAGGAGAACGTGTTGAGAGCGAAATCAAGAGCGAAAAAATTCGAGACATCTCAGATACTTCAGTTTCTGAAAGTAAATCAGTTGTCAGTTCTCAGGAAGAATGGGAGACAGAAAGTGATGTCATCCCAGAATCTCCAGTATCTTAGGTTCAGTTTTCTGATGCTTCGAGTATTCAAAGTCAACCATCGTACCATCGTCAACCGCGTCAACACGCCAGACGTAGGCCGAGGAAGCAAGAGAGACAGTTTACTCAGTTGCTGGTATCGTACAGTCAGTTGTTGCCGGATTTGATCAAGGGTGGATTGGTTGTGCCAAAAGAAATTAATCATGCGATTCCACCATATCCGCCAGGTTTTGATATCAACGCCCACTGTGAGTACCATGCTGGGGCACATGGGCATTCAACTGATGACTGTAAGGTTCTTAGAAGCCAAGTTCAGACCTTGCTAGATTCCGACAGGATCTCAGTCACGTCTCAGGGTGTTCAAATTAAGGATCTTCCTTCATCCAGCCATGAAGGTGTGTCAGCTCATGTTATGGAAGAATTCACCGAGAGCATTTGTTCGGAAGATTATCAAACTGAAGACTCAGTTGAGGGTTGTTTCTCTGTGTAGTTTGGTTCATTACTGCATGTTGACCATCACCAGGCTTGTTGGTTGAGGTCACTCTGTTTGTACCTAGTTACTCTTGTGCGAGGCGTATTTGTGTGATGGTTATCCATATGCTTGAATCTTGGGTTCCTATTTGCCTTATTGCTATTTCCCTGTTGCATTCATACGTGTTTGAATTTTGTATAACATTTTTGCATAACAGGTACCTCAGAACCATTGATCTTATTCCTTGTGCTAACAAGTTTGTTGCAGGATATCCGATCAGGAATTTTACAGAAATCCCCATAAGGCTATGGAACAGGTACAAGCAGAGCTGAGTGAGATTCGAGGCCATATGGGGCTGTTCATGAGGGACATGCATATGCTCAGAGAGGAAAACCATCAGCTGAAGACCCAGGTGGGTTTGATTGCATAAGTATTGAGGAACGTGCTCCGAAAAGAAGGTGATCAGGTACTCGAAGCTGCAGCAAAGATGCTCGCTCCACTTGTGTCTGTGGAACCTATACCAAGGAATGATAGGCCACCGAGACCCTCTGCACAGCTTGAAGCTCAAAACGTTTCCCGTCAGCGGTGTTGCACCCCAAAATTTGCCTAACCTTTTCTTACTTGGTTTATGTTTCATTGCATTGGCATATCATTAATCTAACATTTGCATAGCAGCATTGTTCATTTATGCAGGGGATCAAGTGAGGTTTATATCAAAAGGATCCGATCTAGAGGTCTTGTTCAAGCTTGAGGAGTCACCAAAGTCACCAAGAAGAGGGTTGGGTTCTTGAGAAGTTCAGTTGTTTATATGTGGTTAATCTCCTAATTTGAGGACCAATTGAAGACCATCAGTGGGTTGTAGAGCCTTGATCAAGGAGAGAGTGTGTGGATAGAGCTCATAGAGTGCCTTGAGGGTCATAAGGAAGCTCATACAAGTCTTTGTGCCAAGTGGGAAGAGTCACAATTGAGGGTGTTGCAATTAGGGTTTTCTTCTGAATAACCCTAAGTCAACTGTGCCATTGAAGTGGATCAAAGTTCAATTCTAAGTCCTTGTAATCATGGATAGTTTTGTTGAGATACATTAGATGATATTTCATGATCAATTCAAGAAAATTTCACAGTGTGAGGAGCTGCTAAATTAGGGTTCTCAGGGTAAAATCCCCTATTTAGTGCCTAACTTCAAGACCACTTATCTCAAGATGCAAGTTTCATCTCCACTTTTGGCCAACATGGAACTTGTAGATTATGCTCTTAGCTTTAATTTGAGTACTAGAAGTCCTCCATAGGATTTATAGAACTCAAGTTATGGTCCAGACAAGTTATAGGTCATTAGAGGAATGTGAAATTTGTCTGTGAAAGTCAACCAACTGCCATGGAACCTTTGACCTAGAAGGGTGTTTCTCCTAAACTTTTGGCCGACATGAAAGTTGTAGGTCTTGATCATAGCTTTCCAAATTGTACTAGAAGTCTTCCATCTGATTTGTAGAGCTCAAGTTATGAGGTTTACAAGTTAGGGGTATTTTGGGAAAGTAAGATTATAGGTCATTTGGCATTATAGGTCATTTTCTCCATCTTGCAAGCTTCAAATGAAGTTTTGTTCAACACAATACTTGCTCAAAATGATGTTTTTAGGTCAACCATATGCTCATAATGAATTGCTTTGACTTAGGGTGAGACTTGGTTTGAGAAATTTGGCAAAAAGGAGGATTTAAAGGCATTTAAGTGAAAAATTCAAGATTAATTCATTTGTGTTCAAACAAGGCCAAGTGAGTACTCATTTTAATCAGAAAAATCATTCTAAGCACATTGGCATTATTAGAATTTTCATTTGAGGCTTATTGCATGGCATTTTGACTTGTAACTTCATGAATAAGCAACACATCCAAACTTGGTCATGAGATGAGTTTAAGCTCTCTAATTAATCTCTAGACTCTCACCAGACCACAAGCAATTGAATTGAAGCTTCCAAGGGAAGTTTTGAGTGCAAATTCGTGCATTCCATGGTTGGAATTTTCAAGGAAAAGTAAAATTTGGATATTCTGATTTAGGCCTCCATTGGACCTCTAAAGCCCACAAATCACTTCTATATAAGTTATATGACTGATTCAGAGCAATTTTGGTGTTCATTTCATGCTAGAACCAGAGAGAGTAAGTTGAGTTTTCAAGCTCCAAGTGAAGAATCGAGTTTCATTTCTAGAGCAAATCAAGGCAATTCTTGGATTGAATCATCTTCAGCATCAAGCATAGAGTGAACCTGCACAGTTTGAAGCTGAGAATCGTGCCTTAACTGCTCCAATTTGAAGCTCCAACACAGGTATGTAGTTTTCAAAATTGATGAAGATTCATGTTGATTTAGCATGTGTTATCATGTGGTTAGGCTTTAGGAAGTTGTTTAGATGGATTTTGGATCACAAATTGAAGGATTAGAGACAAATTAGGTTGATGTGTGATTTCTGTTTGGAGTTGGATTGGCTTGACCTTAAGGATTCAACACGATCTAGATAGTTCATAATGATCTAGGAAGCATGAGGATTTGATCTATGGTTTTTAATTAAGGATTGGTGACACTTGAGGATGTGGTGTGATTTTTGTTTGCTATCGTATTTTAAGATCTAGAAGGAATTAGTGAAGATGAACATGATATTTGGAATCTACATGAAATTTGGAGTGAGACTGTATAGTTTTGGTTGAGGACCTGCGTGTGATGTCTCGCCGGAGAAGACGACCGGCGTCTTTCTCCGGCCACCGCTGCAAGTTTCCCCCCTTATGAGGTTTTAATGAGGAAGATGAAGTGTGCACCCTTGGATCTGCTTGAAATCTTGACTTTGTATCCCAATCGTATGGCCACGACTTGTTCTCAGAAGTTGAACTTTGGTTATGAAACGCTACGTTTCATTAAATGAGATGGCAGCCTAAGAGTCCTTAGATCAGCTTACTCAGTCCACACATCCAGCGCTTCTCATTTAATTCAGCATTTTTATTTTGTTTAATTCTTTTTCTTTTATTTTTAATTGCTAATTTCATTTTAAATTCATAATAAATTCAATATTCATCAGAAAAATAAAATAAAAAATATGAGCATGTTCCTGATTTTATGATGTTTTAATATTTTTTAGTTTTGCTTGATTTTTCATTTATTGAGCATTTTTGCATTTTCTTTAATTTCTTTAATTTGGCTTATCTTCTCATGTTTTTGTTAATTTTTGTTCTCTCAATTGGTATGGAATTTGGGGCTGATTTTTGGTTAGCTAGTAGATTAGAGATGCATGATCCCCTAGGATTTAATTTATATTTTTTAGACAACATTAGGTTCTGTTTTGGGTTAGGATCTTTAGACCTTCCATTTTAGGGTTTTTACTTGATACCTTGTGATCTAGGATTTTTTAGGTGGCCTTCCCATTTAATTTGATCCCTGATCTTTCTACTATAGGTCCTTAACATGTTTAGGTTCCCTTAGGAAATTTTATAGGATTTTATGAAGTGATTTGGTATTTTAATTAGATTTAGTACTTAGGCTAGTTTTAAGTTACTTTCAACATAGCACTTCCTTTAGATTGACCTCAATGGTGGCCTGTAGTTCATAATAGGTTTTTTAATCTTCTTTGATGGTGCTTTAGACATGTATAAGCTTCTGTTTGCTTGATGGTGGTGCTTGTTTTGGTGTTTAGACCTTCTTTTAGTAGCTTTCTTTGAGATTGTTCAATTAGGGTTAGGAAGAGCCTAGTTTGCTTTCTCTTTCTTCAAATAAACATGGATTGCTTTGATTGCTTTCCTTTCTCATCCTATGATTCAAGGTCCCTATATGGAAGCCTCATCCCTCCTTTTGAAGGATGTGTGGCATTTCATAAGAGGTAGAACCTTTGAGGATGCCTACCTCAGATGGCTGGTTGAGTGCCAGGTTGGATTCCTTTGGTTTCCTTCTTACTTCCCATCATCAATCAATAATCTTGATGTTATTTCTCTTCTCTTTTGTTTGGGCTTTTTGAAGCATGAAGATGAAGACTTCTCTTGAAGATGGCTTGGGGCTTGAAGTTGTTTGCAGACTGTTGTTGTTTTGCTGTTTGATTGCTTTGCTGTTGAGCTGTTTGTCTGTTGTTTTGTCTGCTGTTTTTTCTGATTGCTTGACTGTTGCTTATGTGATTGTTTGGTGTGTTGCATTAGACTAGGTTCTCATATAGTGATCTAGGCTTAATAGCATCCTAAAGGTTGAGATTAGCTCCCTTTGCTTGTCTGCATTTAGGGGTTGAGTTTCTCCCTCTGCTTGACTGTTATTGGTTGGCTTTGCTTGCTGGCTTAAGGTTGAGTCTGTCTCCCTTGCCTGTGTTTTGTGTGTTGCCTTTGGGCTTGCCTGCTCTAGAAGTTGAGCTTGGCTCCTTCTGCTTGTTTGTTGCATTGCATGCATTTTTCTTACAGTTGTTTCTTTACAGTTTCTGTACAGTTATTTCTTTTGTTGTTGCTTTCCTTTGCCATGTTCCCCTAGGAACTCTGACTTCTCTTGTTCAAGAGAAGTTATGACAGACATTAGGGTTCTAACCATGCATGATAACATTAGGTAGTTCCCTCCTAACCTCAACCATAGGTTCAATTTTGCATGACTACTTTAGGATTGGATCAGTTCCCCTTTAGTGCGTCTTTTCTCTTCTCATCTGCAAACAAATCAAAATACAATAATAATGATTAACTGACGTCGTACGCTACGAGCCTTAAGCTACTTAATAAAGGGTTGTTGGAGAGTTTCTTTCCAATAGTCTGGATGTTTAGTATGGCACCCTTTGGGTGACATGCGATGCATTCACTCTCAGGTCATAGTCTCTAGTGCGATATCAGTTGCAAACATCCATAAAAAGATACTTCTTCTAAAAAACAGAAAACAAAGATCAAATATCTTTTGTCCTCTTAGACGTTTAATCCCTTGGAAACCCTTTTTCAGAAGGAGAGTTTTGTTAACTCCCGGTTCTACCACAAACGGTAAACGCCTAAGTCTCCGTCGAGCGAGCTGCATACACCAAACTGCTGGAACCATCTGTTAACCCTACTTGGATAAAAAAGACAAACCTGTGTCTCTCGTTGTCCCGAACTACGTTTGCTCTGATCTTTCACGCTGTGTGAAAGTACGTAGGCATGAGATGTGATATCTCGGCAAGCAACCTTTCTCCGTAACCCGTAGTTAGGCGAACTACGTTGACTCTGATTTCTCGTTCCAGACGGGAATACGTAGGCATAGAGCGTGACGCTTTGCCGAGTCATTTTATTTTCTTTTCAGACCAGACCTTTAGCGTAGATAGTTATAACAAACCCGTCAGATAAACACAACAAGCATGGATCGCATCGAGTACGATGGACGTGAGGGGTGCTAATACCTTCCCCTTACGTAAACGACTCCCGAATCCAGACATTGGTTGCGATGACCTTGTCTTATACCTTTCCGTCAGGTTTTTTTGATCGTTTCCTTTCCCATTCTGAGGGATAAATAACGAAAGGTGGCGACTCTTCTGTTTTGCCGGCCTCGTTTTTCGCAGTAGCGACAAACGGCCACGTCAGGTTTCTCAGGACAACCCCAGAAGACATGGTCAAAAGATGAAACTATCTGACAGAATCCTCGATCCAATCCCTTTATGATTATGCCCAGTTGGTGCCACTCTGGCTCCAACGTCAGTTGGTTAAACCCCAGCTTATGGCTCCATTGACTGAGGAACTACCACCCGGTTGGGACGTAAATGCCCATTGCGAATTCCATTTTGGATCACCGGGGCACGATGTAACAAACTGTAAATCTTTTAAGCATAAGGTTAAAGACTTGATTGATTCGAGAGCAATTGAATTTGTGCCGGGCGGCATGAAGGCATCAGGAAAATTTGTTCCCATTCCCTCACCTGAAGCTGAGAAAAATCAGAAGTACATCCTGCAGTCTTTGAAGTCTGAATCACCTTGCCCGCAATTTTTTCCTGTTCCTGGATCGAGCTTAAGGATGAAGGCCCCTGAACAAGGAGAATCCTAAATGATTCAAACCCCGTGTCCAGATGTTTCTTCCGTTCAGAATCAGCAACCTCTCGCTCCTTCGCAGCAAGACTATCAGCGCCAGGTTCAGCACAGGCCTCACAGCAATATGAAAAGGAGGAATGCTCCCCCTTCGAGCCAGGGTACGAACAGTTGATGGATAGAAGGTGCATATCCTTTCCGAGAAGATAGTTGGTCGTACACCGCTCGTCTGATCGAGTCTGAAGACTTCAAAGGGGCGCTCTCAACAACAAATCAGTGTGAAAGCCCAGTTTCCTGAAGGCTGGCAATTTTCGTTTTATTCTGTTATTTCTTTGCATTTGTAGTTTCCTTCCTGGCTATATGCAATTTTCGTTTGTAAAACTTGTTGTTTTTCAAGTGATATTGATAAATGAAATAAATATGCATGTTTTGAATTAATACATTCGTGTTCACTCTATTACTTTCTTTTATTTCAAACGCTTGTTTAAGAGGAATCTAGGGAGGATGACGAAATCGAAGGAAGCAAGCTTTAGAATGTATGCTTTTGAATAAAAACCTATTGATGATGTACAGGTATTGTTTCAAATCCACAAACACCAGAGATATAAGGAAGATAATCCCTTGTTAACCCCTTTGAGCCTAGTTGTAGGAGTTTCTTTCTGAAGATAGAAAACCCTCAATCTTAACCTGGGGCAGGGTAGGTGTCAGTTAATTTGACCAAGCGTTCAAATTACCACACGAGTGTTCCTGTTCGAGGATCAATCACACCTATATAGGTCGTACCTAAAAAACCACAGTGGTTAAACCTGGCCGATCAAGAGTGAAACAGTCACAATCTCTTTTCAAATAAGTCAGACAAGCCGGTGTCGCACGATTTGTTTCAAAAAAAAAGAAAAAAATCAATCGGAAGAAAGAGCCCGCTAAGTCGAATCTTGAAAGCAAGCGACTTAGGCAAAAATTAGGGCATCCCGCTAAACTTCAAAATCAAAAACTCTGAAGAGTTAGTCCAGGTAAAAATTAGGGAATGAAAAAACGAAAGACGAAAAGGATTACGAAAGAAAAAAATCCTCAAACAAAAACGAAATCGTGTGGCTCCGGACGCCGAAAGACGAAAAGCGAGTGATTGTCGCTCCGAAAAAGTGTGATCTCCTGAACTACCACTTCTACCTTTGAAAGATGAACGCTAAGGTCGAATTAGCTGAACGTAGGATCGGAGAACATCACGGAGAATGGGTGGGTTAAATGAATTTTGAGCCTATATCCTTTCTTTCTTAAAACGTGAACCTGACCACGTTACAACCTTTAAAAGTCCTAATTGAAATAGGTTTATTTCGAAAGCATACTTCGATAAATGTCGCATTGAAACTGACTCCTGAAAGGGCTCCTCTTACAGCGTTGTATTAATGTTGACATATTGATGAATGATTCATACATTTTATGTCATAAATTTTTCCAGTGAACAAATTGGAATTTCAAAACTGCCATATGCATTGCATTTGATATGTCTTTTATACAGAACAACCTGTTTTACTAGCGAGTAAGCGCTTGACAGCAGGAAAGTTTCCATAATGAAAAGTTTTGAGCAGAATAGAATGCAGAACGCCAGAATATTCCGGTGAACCGGAGCGAGCTATGTCAAACGATTACAAGATGAGAGTCAGTCATCCAGAAGTCAGTTAATCTGAAGCAGTCAGGTCGAGATTTGATGAATCTCTCAAAGACAATCAAAGGTATTTCCCCACAGATTAGCCAATCAGGGGCAAAGTCGTTGCAAGACAGGGGCAGGCCACCCTAAGAGCGCAAAAGTTATTTCTTGCCCGTGGGGAAATTAATATGAAGCACCTCTTCGAGGTTCAAGACGCTGAGGCAGATCAGGGTGCAGAGATTTCAGTTTTCCTTTCAAGGAACATCCCTACAGAGATCCCACAGGCTGGGGCAAATATGGAAGCAAAGGAATCGTTCCTCTCCGTATCATCAGAGCTAATCAAGCAGGTTTGATCAACCTTCAAGTTCAAAACGAATGTCGAGAAGCCGTGCTACTATCCCTTGACCCTTCAACCAAAATCTTTGGATTCAGACAGGGTATTGTCCAGCGTCAGTCGTACCTAACCCATCACAGATAACCTAAAGCCCGATTCCTATTGGTGATTATTAGGAAGCCCACTCCGTGTTGGTGCATCATTCTGAAATCCAATTGCCATTGGTACGCAGGAAGACTTCGTCTGTTTTCCCCAGCAAAAGACCAATCATCATTGGCACGTGCAAGCCATCCCCAGGAGAGTCCAATCATACTTGGCACCTTCTGCTATCCCCCAGCGGAGTCGGTTTCACCTTTCCAGCATTTATTTTGCTGGAGTAATTCTGTGATACCCGGTTATCCCCAGCGGAGTTGGCCTTGTCTTCGACATTTATTTTGCTGAAGCAAATCTGTCGTACCCAGCTCTCTCCAGCAGCCCGAGCCTGCATTTGCATCTTTGCATTTATCATCATGTTTGCATCATATTTGCATTTCATCCTCCAATGTGTAGCATTTCCATGTCGTATGGAGCATTACGCCATAGAAAATTCAAACATACGTATATGTATACGAAGCATAAGCCAGTTTTCTATCAGCCTTCTGTGGCAACGTGAATCTCTCTGCAATGAATACAGGGGAATTTATTCAACAGTTATGTTCAGATAACTCATCAGTTTACCCGGGTTCCAGATCGTGCTTCAGATTTTCTCTGTCCATCGACCTGTTGAGGATGACTTCTCCAAGCAAATTTTCTTTGTCCATCAGTCCTCTGATGACGACATCTCGACAGATTCTTGTTATCAATCTCTATTGACGATAAGTTTCCCCAGCCAGTTTTCTCTCCGTCTATTCTTGGACGATGCGAGAGTTGGATATGTCTCTCCAGCAGGTTTTCTCTCCGTCTATTCTTACACGATGCGAGATTTCGATTTAGTGTTCTCTTCGTCTAGCCTTAGACGATGTGAGTTTTGAAGATGATCTTCTGTGCGCCTAGTATTTGGATATGAGATCTGGATATGGTTTTCTCTCCGTCTATTCTTAGACGATGCGAGGTTCGGACGTGGTTTTCTTTCCGGTTATTAGATGAGACGACATTTCAGGAGGGTTTTTCGTGCTGTCGATTCATATTGACATTGTGGCTCTTTTGAAAAATGTTTGGTTCGTGTTGTCAATCACTATTGACGATATGACTCTTTGAAGGTGGTTCTTTCTGTCAATCACTATTGACGATGTGGCCCTTTGAAGATATTTTCTTTCCATCAAGTCCAATTAACGAAAGGATTCTGAAGTTTGTTATATGGGTTTGAAGTTCATTGGCATGATATACGATTGGATACTTTCTTCTCGTCTTTCTTTAGACGACGTGAGTATTGGAGTCTTCCCGTCTTTCTTTAGACGATGTGAGTATTGGAATCTTCCCATCTTTCTTTAGACAATGTGAGTATTGGAGTCTTCCCGTCTTTCTTTAGACGATGTGAGTATTGGAGTCTTCCCGTCTACTTTTAGACGACGTGAGTATTGTTTTCTTTCTGACGAAATGAAAGGATCAAGTGCATGTTGATCCAGCTTTCAAGGGTGACTTCCCGTCTTTCTTTAGACGATGTGAGTATTGGAGTCTTCCCGTCTTTCCTTAGACGATGTGAGTATTGTTTGCTTTCTGACAAAATGAAAGGATCAAGTACATGTTGATCCAGCTTTAGACAATTGGAAGGATCAAGTGCATGTTGATCCGACCTGTGGGTTCAGTGTTTGTGGCATTACACAGATGACTGACGATGAGGTCAGGTGTTCTCTATCAAATGAACAGTCAGTGTTGCCGTGCAACTGTGTTCAGTTTTCAGAGATCTCGTTCCCAATCAGTGTTGTAGTTTATTTCTGCAGGTTGGCAAATTTCTGGGTTTCTTTGGTATTCAACCGTCTTCTACCTTGATTGTTTGAGAGCCTTTCGCTTCCCACCCAGTCAGGTCCAAGCCGTTTGAATAGGGGCAGCTGTTGCACCCTAAAATTTGCCCAACCTTTTCTTTAACTGGCTTTTTGTTTCATAGCATTAGCATTTGCATTTCAGTGCATTAACATTTGCATACCATCATCCATTCATAGGGGATCAAGGGGGTGTGCTCATCAAGAAGATGTTATCAAAGTCTAAGCCTAATCAAGAAGCTTCATTCAAGCTATTCAAGAGCTTATCACCATCAAAAAAGTCAAAGAGTTGTATGTGGTTGTATCTCCTATCTTGGAGGTCAATGAAAGTCATCAGGAGGCTATGAGTCCATGGTTATGGATAAAATTTATTGGTAGAAATCTCATGGGATGTCTTGAGGGTCATTATGGAGCTTATTCAAGTCATTATGTAGGGTACAAGAGGCCACAGTCAAAGTTGAGTCAACTAGGGTTTCCACCTGGTCAACCCTTGGTTAACTGTGAGTCTTGAGGAGATTAAGACTCAATTCCAAGAAATTATGATCATGGAATGTTATGTTGAGACACCTAAGAGATCATTTCAAGATCAATTCATCAATGTGCAAGAGTGTGAGAAGTTATTGAGCTAGGGTTTCTAAGCTTGACAGTGTAAAATCCCCTATCTCAGTGCCTAACTTCTAGACCACATAACTCAAGATACAAGTTTTATCTCATCTTGATATCCATATGAGACTTGCAGAGCATGTTCTTACCTTTAATTTGAGTATTAGAAGTCATTCATTTGATTTCTAGAACTCAAGTTATGAGGCAGACAAGTTACAGGTCATCAAATGAATGTGATTTTGGTACTTGAAAGTCAACCAACTTCCAGGACATTTTTGAGCTATAAGGATGTTTCTCCTCAACTTTTTATAAACATGAATATTATTCCTCGTGACCTTAGCTTTCTAAAGAGTACTAGAAATCCTCATTTTAATTTATAGAACTCAAGATATGAAGCTTGCAAGCCAAGGGTATTTTGGGAAACTAAGATTACAGGTCATTTTCATTATAGGTCAAGTTCACCACTTTGCATACCTCAAATGAAAATCTTTCCAACTTGAAAGTTGCTCAAAATGGTATTATTTGGTCAATCAAACCTCAAGGGATCATTGACATGGCTTGAATTGGAAAATTCTTGAAGAAAAATTCATGAAAGGAAGCTTGAAAATGGCTAATTCAAATCAATTCATTTTGGAACCAATTCATGTCATATTTGTGCTTGTTTTGAGTCCAATTGATGTTTTAAGAACAATGGAAAAATCAGAAATCAAGTTTGAAGTCATTTGCTATGCCAATTTCATGGTTTCTTCATCCTTAAGCAACATAATGAAAATCAACCATCCATTCATTTCCAAGGCATCAATCTCAGCCCTTCATATCCCTTACATCATAAGTAACTAGAATGGATCATCTTGCAGCCATTAACACTCTAGTTTCACCATAATCCAAAAGCTTAAAACATGAAAAATGTGAATTTTGAATTGGGCTGTTATGGATTTCAATTGGGCTTTCTATCACTCTAGGTCCATTCCATATAATCTCCTCATCATTTTCCAACTGCCATAACAGAATTTGGAGTTAGTTACAACAGAATTTCATGGAGAAAAAGTGAAGGAAAATTGATTTTCGTTTTTGGAGAATCACAAACATTCAAGCCAAAACAAGATTGCTAGAAGCTTGAAGATGATCCATTGAAACTTTCTGCACCATTTGGAGTGAGAATTATTGCAAATTGACACCTCCATTGAAGCTCCAAAGCAGGTTCCTATTTCTTATCCATACTCTCTATTCTTGAGGAATTTTAGTGCCATTTTCATGGATTTGCACTCCTTAGGATATGTAGAAGGTTTTAGGATTAGTTTGGTTAAGTTCCATGAAACTTTTTGAAATGACACCTTAGTTCGTTGTTCACATTTCTCCTTATTTATTGGATAAAAACGAAAAAGAATTTGATATTCATGATCTAGGAAGTAAGAGGAAGAGATTGATATAAAAAATTTTAGTTTTTGTGAAGCTTTGAAAATCGGTACTATTCATTACCGCCGGAGAAGATGACCGGAATCTTCTCCGGCCACCGCACCGCGCGCAGGATTCCCTCCGTTTTTCTATTCAAAATGCCAGGTCAATTGGCAGTCGTCCGATCGTGTGGGTTCGAAGACCATGTATGCTCATCGCACGGCTTGAATTCGTTTCCGAAAATGGGACTTGTTCCCTTGCCCAAAATGCTGAGTTTCTCAGCTGGGCTTAAGTCTTTGTTGTTCGCACCCTTCGCGCAGGCCCACTAGAGAACACCTATAGGAAGATTTACTTACTGCACCCCTTTATTTTCCTTTTTAATTTCATTTTTCTTTTGTTTTCTATTTGATAGTTGTTCCATATTAATTCAGAAAAAATATTATATTGACTCAATAAATCTTGGAAAAAATCATGAATGTAGTTTAACATGTTCTTTAATTTTGCACATTTTTTAATTGCAATTTTAATTCCTTTTTCAATTCTGTATTTTTCTTTTATATGCTTTTCAATAAATAGAAATAATAGCATGTTAACTTCTAGATTTTTGTTTCCATATTAATGCTTGGATTTAATCTCTGATTTTTTGTATGATGAATATTGATACATTGTAGAATATTGTAGTATTTTTCTTGCATTTTTTAGATTCAATTTGAATAAGTTTTGAGGCACATCTTTAGAGCCTTCCCCATTTGAATCTCCCATAGCATACATCTAGGTTTAGCATCTGGTTAGTGTCCTTAGACTTAGGGTTTTGACTTGACACTTTAACCATAGATTCTTAACACATTTAGGATCATCTAGGATTTTTATTAGGATTTTTAGAATTGATTTCCTATTTTTCCCATATTTTGCATTCTGACTAATATTTGCATGTTTCAACTTGCACCTTCTCATAGTTTAGCCTTATAAATGAACTTTTAGCCAACTTTAAGCATCCAATCTTCCCATTAACCCTTAGTGCATAAGTTGACACATTTCTAGGTCTATTTTCAAGTCATTAACATGTTAGAACACATATTGGTTCTTAGTTATATCTCTATGTTTTGATGATAACACTTACGAAATTTTGTATTAAGAAATTATATACTCTAAAATTTGTTCAAGTATTTTTGCTGCAGATATTAAATTTAATATTCTTCTAAAAGCAAAAATGGATCTGAACGTTGATCTATGCAAGGCTCTGAAGCGTCAGAAGCATCTATTAGAAGACTCTGAGCGCTGCCTACAGAAGGATCTGAAGCAGAAGCATCTGAAGCATAGTATGAAGACTTTCTATGAAGAGTTTCAAGCATAGTTTTTCAGAAGACTCTGATAGTACTGTACGCTGCAAGTACTGAGGATCTGATCCCTAAACTCTGATCTAATGAATCTCACGCTAAAGCACACTTGCTGCAATGCTCTGATACAGCAAACTCTGATGAACATCAAAGACTCTGATCACTCAAGGCTCTGATGTTAATTGTTGAGAATTAGAAACTTGCTGAAGAAGAATTCAAAGTTATGTCTGTTGGTTATACCAAACGACTCTTTCTTCATTTATGCTAGACACAAGAACTCAGGCAAAAAGAATTTCTCTGAATGTTCTACTTCTAGGAAAGGTCAAGTGATGTGAAGACAAAAAGGTTACAGCTACTTTGCAGACACGGTTTTCAAAGCATGCAACGTCTTGGATTTTTAAGCCTATAAAAGCAAGTCTCCCACACTCTTCTTCAATTGAAGATTTATTGAAAGAAATTCATTGAAAAGCTCTCATACAATTTATTCTCTTTGCTGAATTTATTTCATACGTTCTTAAACTTAAGTGTAAATCACAGTTGTGATATAGCTTTCTTAGAAGCATTCAAACACTTGTTTAGTTTTACATTTGATTATAAAAGTTCCTTGAGAAGATCCAGTTGTGGTAAGTAGTTCTTGAGAAGACTAAGAACAGTTGCTCTTAGTGTTTGCTATTGTAATCAGTTTGATTAATAGTGGATTAAGTCCTTGTGAAGAAAGGCAAATCACTCTTGATAGGGTGGAATGGAGTAGTTAAGTTCAACGAACCAGGATAAAAATCATTGAGTTTTTATTGCCATAATTTTTTCTATATACTTATTCAACCCCCCTTCTAAGTATTTTCTCACCTTCAGTTGGCATCAGAGCTCCGGTTTTGTGTGTGCTATCACTTCACCGTGATAGAAAAGATCCAGTGAGAAAACTTTGATATATATTATTGGTTGTTATTATGGATGAAACTTCAACATCTAACAGCAACAACAGATATGAAGAAAGGGATAGAATCAACACAAAACCCCCTATGTTTGATGGGGAGAAGTTTGACTATTGGAAGGACAGAATAGAGAGTTTCTTCCTTGGTTATGATGCTGATCTATGGGACTTAGTCATTGATGGGTATGTTCACCCCACTGAATGGGGATGGCAAGAAAATTGATAGAAAATCTATGAACTGTCCTTGTTGTCCAGAAGAATCAACAGACTCTAGAAGCATAAACAGAGGAAGTTCAATAACTTCAAGAAGCCAGATCAACGCAAGGAGTCCTCTGAACCAAAAAGATTTGAAAAGAAGGAGGTTGTTTGCTTTGAATGCAAAGAACCTGGCCATTACAAGAATGAATGTCCAAAGCTTCTAAAAGAAAAACCAAAGAGGAAGTTTGACAAAAAGAAGAAGGTTCTAATGGCAACCTGGGATGATTCAGATGATTCTGGATCTTCATCAGAATCTGAAGAAGAATGCGCCAACATGGCTCTGAAGGCAGACGTGGAAGATCAGGATGAAGGATCATCTGAATCTGAATCTGACTCAGAAGAGGTACTTTCTGATCTCACTAGGGAAGAGCTTATTAAAGTTTTATCAGAAGTCCTGAAAAACTATAACCAGATTAAGCTCAAATGCAAGAAGCTTAAATGCAATCTTGAATCTGAGAATAATCTGTTAAAGTCAGAAGTTGCTGAGCTCAAAGAAAACAATTTGAAAATGAAAAACAATTTTGAAAAAGCTCAACAATACTCTGAATCTGAAACTAAGTCAAAATGCAAAAATATTTTAGAAGAATATGACTTCAGCTTTCATAAGTTTCTGGCTAAAAGCATAGATAGAAGCAAGATGGCTTCAATGATCTATGGAGTTAGCAGAAACAACAGGAAAGGAATTGGACATGAATCTTCCTCTGGAAAAGATTTAAATCCAATGCCTGTTGATAAAATTATCATTAAGAAGACTCCCTTATATTCTCATTTTAAGTTTGGTCATCTGAATGATATTAAACACACACGTTCTGATTAGAATGTTCCTGTGTTTCAACCAAAAGTGAGTCAGAACAAAACTGTTGTAAAAAGACAGAAGTTCAGACAAACTTTTAAGGTAACTAACCCAAAAGGACCCAAAAAGATCTGGGTACCTAAGGATAATATAATCCCTGTTGCAGATGTATTTAGAAGAAAAGTCAAGACGCCAGTCATGGTACCTGGACTCTGGCTGCTCACGTCACATGAAGGGAAAGGGTTTATGCTCCAAAGCCTGAAGCTTAAATCTGGAGGAGAAGTGAAGTTTGGAGGGAATCAGAAGGGCAAGATTATTGGCTCTGGTACTATTGGCAATGGTAACCTTCCCTCTATATCTAATGTTTTACTTGTAGAATGATTAAAGCATAATCTATTGTCCATAAGTCAATTAAGTGACAATGGTTATGACATAATCTTTAATCAACAATGTTGCAAAGCTGTTAGTCAGAAGGATGGATCAATCCTATTTAATGGAAAGAGGAAGAACAACATTTACAACATCAATCTTTCAGAACTTAAGGTTCAAAATGTTAAATGCCTTATGTCTGTTAATGATGAGCAATGGGTCTGGCACAGAAGATTGGGGCATATTAATATGAGACGTATATCTCAGATTAATAAACTCAATCTGGTCAGAGGACTTCCTAAGCTGAAGTTCAACTCAGATGCTCTTTGTGAAGCATGTCAAAAAGGAAAATTTTCAAAATCTTCTTTTAAAACTAAAAATGTTGTTTCAACTTCAAGACCATTAGAATTACTTCACATTGATCTGTTTGGACCAGTGAAAACTGCATCCATCAGAGGCAAGAAGTATGGATTAGTCATTGTTGATGACTATAGCAGATGGACATGGGTGAAATTCCTAAAACACAAGGATGAGTCACATTCTGTGTTCTTTGACTTCTGCAAACAAGTCCAGAATGAAAAAGATTTTAAAATTGTTAAAGTCAGAAGTGATCATGGTGGCGAATTTGAAAACAAATATTTTAATAAAAATGGAATTGCTCATGATTTCTCCTGCCCTAGAACTCCACAACAGAATGGAGTTGTAGAGAGGAAAAATAGAACCTTGCAAGAAATGGCCAGAACCATGATCAACGAGACTAATCTGGCAAGGTATTTTTGGGCAGAAGCAATAAACACAACGTGTTATATTCAGAACAGAGTGTCTGTAAGACCTCTTCTTGAAAACACTTCCTATGAATTATGGAGGAACAGAAAGCCCAACATTTCTTATTTTCATCCTTTTGGATGTATATGTTATATGTTGAACACTAAAGAGAATCTTAACAAGTTTGATTCTAAAGCACATAAGTGTTTCATGCTTGGCTATTCTGAATGCTCTAAAGGCTACAGAGTATACAATACTGAAACACAGATTGTGGAGGAATCTATACATGTTAGATTTGATGATAAGCTTGGCATTGAAAAGCCAAAGCAGTTTGAAAGTTCTGCAGATAGAAAAGTAATTCTCACAGACTCTGAAGGCTCAGAGGCAGAAAAAGCTTAAGTGAAGGAACCATAAGCAACGCCAGATGCAATTCCTTTAGCTTCTCAAATGAAAAATTTGAATATTTCTGAAGAATCAAATGTTAGAGGATCATCTTCCAGAATCAAGGCCTCTCACCCAGAGGATGTGATCATTGGAAAGAAGGATGACCCTATAAGAACAAGATCCTACCTCAGATCATCTGAAGCGTCATTATTTGGGTTGGTGTCAGTTATTGAACCAACTTCTGTTGATGAAGCTCTGCAAGACAATGACTGGATAATTGCCATGCAAGGAGAGCTCAATCAGTTCACAAGAAATGGCGTTTGGGATTTGGTTCCAAGACCAAAAGGATTCAACATAATTGGAACTAAATGGGTCTTCAGAAACAAGTTAAATGAAAAAGGAGAATTTGAAAGAAACAAAGCAAGACTTGTTGCTCAAGGTTACAGCCAGCAAGAAGGAATTAATTATACAGAGACTTATGCTCTTGTAGCCAGGTTAGAGTCTATTCGTTTACTCATTTCTTTTGCTGCACAAAATAACATCACTCTATATCAGATGGATGTTAAGAGTGCCTTTCTAAATGGAATTATAGAAGAAGAAGTTTATGTTCACCAACCTCCTGGTTTTGAAAGTGAAAAATTTCCAGAACATGTTTTTAAACTAAAGAAATCTCTTTATGGTTTAAAACAAGCTCCCAGAGCTTGGTATGTGAGATTAAGCAATTTTCTTCCGGAGAAATTTTTTATCAAAGGCAAAGTGGACACAACACTCTTTTGTAAAACATTTAAGAAAGATCTGTTAATTTGTCAAATATATGTGGATGATATTATATTTGGATCTACCAATGTTATGCTGGGAAAGGAGTTTGCTCAATGTATGCAGGCTGAATTTGAGATGAGCATGATGCGAGAATTGAGATTCTTTCTGGGAATTCAAGTCAACCAGACTCCAGATTGCACTTACATTCATCAGACCAAATATGTTAAAGAGCTTCTGAAGAAGTTCAACATGACTGATAGTAAGATGGCAAAGACTCATATGCATCCAACAAGTACTCTTGGTAAGGAAGAGGTAAGTAAGAAAGTAGATCAGAAACTCTACAGAGGTATGATAGGATCTCTTCTCTACTTAACTGCTTCTGGACCTGACATTTTATTCAGTGTATGCTTGTGTGCAAGATTCCAATCATATCCTAGAGAATCATATCTAACAGTTGTTAAGAGGATTCTAAGGTATCTGAAAGGTACTTCTAATGTGGGTTTGTGTTACAGAAGATCTAATGAATTTAAACTAGTTGGATTCAGTGATGCTGATTACGTTGGAGACAGAGTGGAAAGAAAAAGTACTTCTGGAAGTTGTCAATTTCTGGGAAGAAATTTAATCTCCTGGTACAGCAAGAAACAACCTACAATTGCGCTATCAACTCAGAGGCAGAATATATTGCTGCTGCTGGATGTAGCACGCAGATGCTCTGGATGAAAAGTCAGCTAGAAGACTATCAGATCTTTGAGAGTAATATTTCTATATTCTGTGATAATACTTCTGCTATATGTTTGTCTAAAAACCCCATTTTACACTATAAGGCAAAACATATAGAAATTAAACATCACTTCATCAGAGACTATGTTCAGAAGGGTATTATAAACTTAGCCTTTGTTGATACAGATCATCAATGGGATGATATTTTCACAAAACCCCTTGCTGAAGATAGGTTCAAGTTTATTCTGAAAAATATTGGTATGGAATTTTGTCCAGAATAATATTTATCAGAAGCAAACTTCTCAGATGCAAAATGTTTAAAACTCTGAAGTATTTCATCTGTCATTTATTTGTTTTCTTGAATTATTATTTATGTGTGTATCTGAACTAACAAGTCTCAGAGGATCTGAATGTTGGCTAACGTTTCATTTCTCAAAGAGAATTCAGAAACACATGCAAGCAAACACGTGTCACTCTGAATCTGAAAAGATGGCGTGCACAATACTGAAGAGACCTTTGAGGTATTGTTTGAATAGTTAATTTCTTGGTTTTCCCCCCAAATTGTCAGGATCAATTAATGCTTTAAAATGATTATTATTCTTTTCATTAAATGTCATTAATTGCTAATTGAGAACGTGCTGATTGTGTGTCTGTTTGTGTGCCCTAATTTCTCTTTATAAATACCACAAGTATCACCATTTCACACTTTTTACTCTCACAAACACGTATATGCATTTCTGTTTGCTCTTTGATCTTCATCAAAACCCTAAACCTTCATCATCTTCAACAATGGAAACCTCATCTTCAACCTCAGCTCAGTTCCAATCATCAATGGCTGCAGTTGCATCATCAAACATGGGTGCTACTCCTTTTAAGGAACTTGAGAGAACCTTGTTAACCCTTGTTGATAAACTTGAAGTTCTTTGTGAATCTATGGTGGAATTTGATTCTTTGGCTGATGATGGATTTGATTTGCATTCTATTATTGATGCTCAAGGCTGGGTAAAGTATTTTGATAGACTATTTGGACCTGTTTATCCATACTTAGTGAAGGAATTTTGGATTCACGCATCTGTTTATCCAAAGTTCATCATCTCTTCTGTTATGGGAAAAGAGATTATAATCACTGAAGATCTTATCAGAAAACTCATTGGGTATGAGGAAACCGATGGAGTTTCTCATCTGCCAGCTGGGCGTGTTGATATGGAAGAAGTTTATGCTGAAGTTATTTAATTTGGACAAGCCTCCAACAAGTTCAAGGATCTGAAACCTGATTACAAAATTTGGGCAAAGATTTTTCTGGGCTGCATCAACCATAGAAAATCCACAAATTCTCCAGATTATGTGAACAATGAACAACTTTATTTCATGTACTGCTTAAGTCAGAGTACTAAAGTGGATCTGCCACACATTCTCTTCATGCATCTGTGGAATCACGTTAACGCATCCAGAGAATCTGTCAAGACTAAGGGTCAGAAGATCTGAACATGGAGACCTTTTGGAAGACTAATCTCAGACATTCTGACGGAGAATGGTCTGGTAGCTGCTCTTCATGAAGCTGGAGTCAAAGAAGAACTTGATTCAATAGTTGGAAAACCCTTGAATGGAAAGAGTCTCCAAAGGCTAAAAGTTGTGGATGAACTCACAACTGCTCCTAAAAAGCTGAATATTGCTAAAGTTAGTCAGAGAAGGATTCCAGTTCAAGACTTTCCTATCTTTGGTGCTGAGGAACCTAGAGATATTATTCTTAGGTACATTGACTTGTGCAAGGCAGATGGAACACCTGTACCTGCTGATATTTTGATACGTGCAAGAGAACCTATTCCAGATGTTTATGAGGAGAACATGAGGAAAAGAAGACAGTTAGAGGCAGAAGAAGCTGCTGCTCAGAAGAAACACAAAGTTGCTGAAAAACCACAGAAGAAGATAAAGAGAAAAGCTTTTGGAGAAGTTCCCTCTGTTCCTACCAAACGCATCAACATAAAAGGTACTAAAACATCTTTACCTTCTATTTCTGAAATTGCAGTAGATATATCAACTATTAGTTCTGTTCCAAAACCCCCTCCTTCTAAAACTCAAACCACTTCTTGTCCATCTCAAACCTCTGAACCACCTACAACATCTGATCCTGTTCCCACAACACCATTACATTCATCTGACATTCCTCAATCAGAATCACAAACAACAAAACCAGCAGAACAAATTCCAACACAACAACAACCTGAAATTCAACAAACCTCTGTGCCTGAACCAATACCATCTGAAACAGTTGTATCTGAACCACCAAAATCCAAACCTTCTAATCCTCAACCAGAACATTCCAAACCTACTGAATCAAACGTACCTGATTCTGGGGTTCTAGACGTCCAACCCCTAAAAATCATGTATGAAATATCTTCCACTTCCTATCACTCAACCACCTCATTTGATTCATCTGAATCTGATATCCATCCAGATGTAAGCTAACCCCCCTCTCTCAGAGGATATGAACCTACACAACTAGATCCACCTATTTCATCTGATGCTATCATTCCTGAACCCACTCCAAAACCTAAACCCAGGACATCTGAGTTTGTTTCAGTTGCATCTTTTAAACCACATCCATCTGATCCCCTTCCTTCTGGTCTAAAGATTAAAAAAATTTATACTGGAATAGAACCATCTGACTCTACCACTCTATATAAACCTAGTTCTTCAACTATTTTACCATTTGTACTTTAAACCTACTTAAAAGAACTGCCAGATATCATTTCATCAAAACCTCTATTGTCTGATAAATCTGTTTTCATTCCCTACACCTCCACTACATTTGATGTCATTCCCTCTGCATCACGTGTAAAACCGTTTCTGATTCATACCTTATCCAGATCCAACACTGTTACTTCATCATCTGAACATCCATCTTTTCCTTCCTACCCTCGTCCTCTGTTCATCATCCCACATTTCACCATACCAACTCCACCAAAACCACCCAAACCATCAACTCTTGAAGCCCTTCTCAAACCAAAACCTAGGCTAAACGTTGATATTTTATTTTCTAATTTTATGAAAGAAATAAAGATGAATTTAGGCTCTGTACAGAAGAGATGCTTGTCAACCATGGATGCAGAAGAATCTGATGCTATCTGGAATAGTTTCATCTCCAGATTCAATACAGTTGCTTCAAATCTGAAAAATGTCTGTTTTGATGATGCGAAGATCGGATTTGCTGAGACTGCTAGAACCATGATATGGAATATGAAAAGATCTGCACCTTTGCTTCTTGAGGATGTACCTTCATCTTCTGGAGTATCTGCTACCAAAGCTATTGCAGGATCTGCTTCTGAAGAAAATCATTTGGCTCTGACAATTGTGGACAAACCCTTTGCATCTGTGGCTCCAGACTCTGCAACTCCAATGATTATTGACTCTGCTTCTGCATCAGAATCTGCTTCATCTACTTCTTCTGAGATCAAGAAAGAGAATCCAGACTTAGAAGATAAGATTGTTGTGCTAGAAGCTGGGCAATCTGAGATCAAGTCCTGGATGGCTAAGCAAGATCAGAAGAATGAGAATAGGGAGAAATGGATGTCAAAGCAAGAAGAATCTTCATCTGAGATCACTCAACTTCTGAAGATGATTTTTTCCAAATAAACCTAGTTTTCTGTTTTCTGTATCTGATGTTTGTGCACTTGTACTTGAATTTCTTATTTGATGTTTTTGTCTGTTCTGTCTGAGTACTTATTTGAATGAATGAATGACTCTGATGTTTTCTCTACATGAATGTATCTTTTCTCTATTTCCTTTTATTTTGTCTTTAAAGTTTTCTTTTTGATAATGACAAAAAGGGGGAGAAAATGAAATTCTGACTGTTTGAATAAACTTTACCTGAATGGAATTTAGACATATCAAATTATAACTAACGTGAACTCTTAGTATTTCAGAACTTATGAAAAGTCTGACAAAATTCTTTAGAGTAACTCTGAGATCCCCAGTTCAAGTTTTAACCAATCAGGCTCTGATTCTGAAATGTTCATCCAAGTCAAGCTCTAACTTTTGGAATAATCAGACTCTGATTCTGAAAAGAATACTCATACAAAAAAAGGGAAGTTTCTATTCTTTCTAAGTATTCAATTCAGGGGGAGATTCATAATCTCAGGGGGAGTTATAATTATATCTTTATTGAACAAAATCTCTTATGTTTTTGTCATCATCAAAAAGGGGGAGATTGTTAGAACACATATTGATTCTTAGTTATATCTCTATGTTTTGATGATAACACTTACGAAATTTTGTATTAAGAAATTATATACTCTAAAATTTGTTCAAGTATTTTTGCTGCAGATATTAAATTTAATATTCTTCTAAAAGAAAAAATGGATCTGAACGTTGATCTTTGCAAGGCTCTGAAGCGTCAGAAGCATCTATTAGAAGACTCTGAGTGCTGCCTACAGAAGACTCTGAGCGCTACCTACAGAAGGATCTGAAGCAGAAGCTACAGAAGCATCTGAAGCATAGTATGAAGACTTTGTATGAAGAGTTTCAAGCATAGTTTTTCAGAAGACTCTGATAGTACTGTATGCTGCAAGTACTGAGGATCTGATCCTTAAACTCTGATCTAATGAATCTCACGCTAAAGCACACTTGCTGCAATGCTCTGATACAGCAAACTCTGATGAACATCAAAGACTCTGATCACTCAAGGCTCTGATGTTAATTGTTGAGAATTAGAAACTTGCTGAAGAAGAATTCAAAGTTATGTTCGTTGGTTATGCCAAATGACTCTTTCCTCATTTATGCTAGACACAAGAACTCAGGAAAAAAGGATTTCTCTGGACGTTCTACTTCTAGAAAAGGTCAAGTGATGTGAAGACAAAAAGGTTACAGCTACTTTGCAGACACGGTCTTCAAAGCATGCAACGTCTTGGATTTCTAAGCCTATAAAAGCAAGTCTCCAACACTCTTCTTCAGTTGACGATTTATTGAAAGAAATTCATTGAAAAGCTCCCATACAATTTATTCTCTTTGCTGAATTTATTTCATACGTTCTTAAACTTAAGTGTAATTCGCAGTTGTGATATAGCTTTCTTAGAAGCATTTAAACACTTGTTTAGTTTTACATTTGATTGTAAAAGTTCCTTGAGAAGACCCAGTTGTGGTTAGTAGTTCTTGAGAAGACTAAGAACAGTTGCTCTTAGTGTTTTCTATTGTAATCAGTTTGATTAATAGTGGATTAAGTCCTTGTGGAGAAAGGCAAATCACTCTTGATAGGGTGAACTGGAGTAGTTGAGTTCAACGAACCAGGATAAAAATCATTGAGTTTTTATTGCCGTAATTTTTTCTATATACTTATTCAACCCCCTTCTAAGTATTTTCTCACCTTCATAACATACCTTTAAGTTCCCTTAGGATGAACTTTCCTTAGAGCTAAAACATTGAAGGTTTCTTTGGAAGTTTGTGTGACGGTTGCTCCTCTTTATATGGATCCCTGTTCCTTCCATCTCAACATTCTCTAGTCCTATTCTGAGGATCCCTCTTGGGAGAGCCTAATCCTTCCTTTGGTTGGATTCTGTGCATTTCTCAAGAAGATTGAGCCTTGAATGGACATTCAATGGTATAGTACATTCCTTTGGTTTGCACTATCTTCCTCCTCCTAGTCCTGATGAGGATCCCTCTTGGGATAGCCTAATCTTTCCTTTGGTTGGATTATGTGCATTCCTCAAGAGGTTAAGCCTTGGATAGACATTCAATGGCATAATATATTCCTTTAGTTTATACTATCTTCTTTCTCTGCCCTATTGACATAGGATCCCTCTTGGGAGAGCCTAATCCTTCCTTTGGTTGGATTTTGTGCATTCCTCAACAAGTTGAGCCTTTGATGGACATTCTGTGTTGATACACACTAACCAGATACATTAGATTGGCATCTAGGTTCCACCATTCTCATCTGTCCTACATTCTTAGGATCCCTATTGGGAGAGCCTAATCCTTCCTTTGGTTGGATTATGTGCATTCCTCAAGAGGTTGAACCTGAGATGGACTCTTGTGTTATCACACCTCTAAACCTAATGTAGCCTGGGATGTTTTCCTTGTTGCTTATCTAGGTTACTTCTCCTCCCTGTTTGATTGATTTGCTTGCTGCATTAGGATAGAACTGCATGTGTAGATACCCTTTTGTTTAGGTTCATACTTGCATCTAAAGGTTGAGAGTGTGTCTCCCTTTTCTTGATTGTTTCCCTGCTTTCTTACCTGTCATGTTTGCATTAAAGGTTGAGCTTTGCCTCCCTTTGCTTGTGTGCTTTCTCTGTGCATCTTTGTTTGCATCCCATGTTTGCATTAGAAGTTGAGGCTTCCTCCTTCTGCTTGTAATGTTGCATTGCATATGCATTTGTTTATATTCTTATCTCATCTGCTTAATGATTTTAGCTGTGTTTCTTTTTCCCTTTAACATGTTCTCTTAGGATTCTCACCTCCTTGTTCAAGGATGGTGATGATAGACATTAGGTTTAATCCATGCATGACAACACATAGGATAGTTTCTCCTTCAAACTCAATCATAGGGCCATATTGTATGATAATTGTAGGATTCAATTTCCCCTGTAGAGTCCTTCTCTCTTCCCTCTCCAAACAATAACAAAACATCTAATAAAGGCTAATAAGTATTGTACGTTACGAGCCTTAAGCCACTTGGGAAATGACAATTGAGCGGTCTCCCCTCAATCGTCTAGAGTGTTTAGCCCACGTTCTTAGGACGATGTGCGACGCATTCGTTCCTAAGTCATAGTCTCTAGTGCAGTATGAATTGCAAACATTCATAAAAAAAACACTTTCTTTCGTAAAAGACAAAAAACAAACATTCAAACCTCTTTTTGCCCCGTGGGCTCCCTTTAATCAAGAAAACCTTTTCAGAAAAAGAGTGTCGTTAACTCTCAGTTCTACCGCACACGGTAACGCACGAGTCTCCGACGAGCGAGCTGCATACACCAAACTGCTGGAACTGTTTGTTAACCCTACTCGGATAAAAATAGATGAATCGATCTGTGTTCCGTTTTATCCCGAACTACGTTCGCTCTGATTTCTCTAATGAGAATACGTAGGCACAAGATGCGATGTCTTGGTGAGCAACCTTCCCCCTTTACCCGTAGTTATCCGAACTACGTTGACTCTGATTTCTCGTTCTCTGACGAGAATACGTAGGCACGAAGCGCGATGCTTTACCGAGTCAATTTTCTTTTCTTTTTCAGACCAACCTTGATTGGTAGATAGTTAAACCAACCCGTCAGATAAACACAATAAGCGTGGATCCCATTGAGTATAACGGACGTGAGGGGTGCTAATACCTTCCCCTTGCGTAACCGACTCCCAAATCCAGACTTGGTTGTGATGACCTTATCTTATACCTTTTTGCTAGGTTTGTTCCGATCGTTTCCTTTCCCTTCCTGTGGGATAAATAACGAAAGGTGGCGACTCTTCTGTTTTGCCGGCACCTTATTTTCGCAGTAGCGACACATGTCATTTATCAAAGGGTGTTTACAATTTTGATGGAAGAAGAGCCTTCATCCTAGACTCAAGTACTAGAGGTATTGAGTAGGGTGATAGAATTAGAGTCAATGGTTTAACATCTATTGAATTAGAATCCATGCAAAATGGTGTTCAGACTCTATGGTCAAGTCTGAATACTGATACGAGTCTGACCGAGAAAAAAAAAGAAAAGGTTATGTTCTTTTCTATCTTATTTCTTGATTCAATGAGATGTTTGTGTATATGCTAATACAAATTCTCTGCTAGATTTCTAGAGAAGTCCTTTTGTTGAAAGAATATTCAGAAATCTTTAAGAAGAAAGTATATTGTATTTATATATACTGAATATTTCATTAAGCTAGATGACTATCATATTTATGAAAACAATTTTCTCACTTTTTGTGATGTTACTGCTACATGTTAGATGTCAAAAGAAACAATTCAGCATTCCTTAATCACTCATGACTCTTGTCTCAAGAGGAAATGCTGGTTTTGAATAGAATCTTGGAGACTGATGACTAACAAAAGACATCTCTTTCTTAGTCTAGATCTAATAGACTTTGATGTATGATAGCTTCTGAAAATTATCAGATTCTGAGATTTAGAAGAAGATTCTTTACTTCTGATTAAGCAGTTTAAGTAAAATGTTTTTAAAAAAAAACTTATATTACTTGAATTTCATAAGTTTGAAAATCATCTAGTGGATTCACAAGATCCGCTGGATAAGAACCTTTGGGTAATGATGCTTTCTTTTTATATATTTGTTGTATTTATCCCCCTGTCTTGTGAAACATCATTTTGTGTCCTTTTTCTGACAAGATTCTCATTCCTTTAGACTCTTATTCAGTTCTTTTTCTTTTTTTTTTCTCTTTAGTTGTGTTCTGATCAAGCCAAACTTGAGATGAGTTTCCTAGTCAATTCTTCTTTGAATCAACTGGTTGTCATCAATGAAAAGTTTGTAGATTTTGATGAGTTGCTTATATTGGGTTTTAACTTCTGGAAGACTATGTCTAAACAAAGATGGAATGGATACTTTGAGATGCTCTTTGGTTTCACTTATCCAGATCTTGTCAAAGAGTTTTGGATTAATGCCTCCATTGTTGAGCAGAGTTATGAGTGTGCTATTCTTTCTAAAATAACTGGTGTTTCTATAATAATAACCTCTAAATTGATTGCTAATATGATAAATTGTGAGGAAATTGGAGAAATTCCAAGAACTCTGGTTTGGAAACATTGTCTTCCTACTTGGTGTATCTTTGTAGATCTATCTAGTATATTAGTGGTCTCAAATTTTCGTTCTGATGCAGTTGTTTGGAATTAGATTATGAATTCAAACCTGTTGCCTAAGGATAAGGATTTAGACCTCGTGGACCCTATTGAAAAAAATAAGTTACTACTTCTCAATTCAGACTTGCACATTGATCTTCCTCAAGTTATGTTTAACTATTTGAAAAAGACTCTTTCTTCCTTTCACAAGGGAAAGATTTTCTTCATTCCTTATGGATGAGTTCTTTTAGAATTACTTGTTCAGTAGGGAGTTGTCATAAGTTCAAAGGTTGATTCATCTAAAATCTGGAGAGACAAATTTGAAGCTATCTATGAAAGATTCTGATGTTAGATTTCTACATAGTTATGCTTTGTAATTGTTAGAACCTTTGTATTAAGTGTTGCACCCCAAAATTTGCCCTCACAATACAAGACTTTGTGTTCTAAGAAGGTTCACAAGGTTCACAAGCTTCACAATACCTCCCATGAGTATCACAAGATATCTTATGAAGATTCACAAGGTTCACAAAGTTCACAATTGGTTAGAAGAGTTGACAATTCCCTCAGACAATGCACCTCCTAAGCAGTGCATCCAAAACTAGGGTTTTGACTTTAATCAGGCTAAATGGACTTCCAAGACTTCAAGTGAGCTTCATAACATCTTATATGTGTATAAGAACCCCCATGTCAAGTTTCAAGACTTTTCTCAAAAAGTTTGCTCAGTCAGATGATCAGATAAGTCAAAAGCAGTCAATGCAGTTAAAAAGTCAAACTGAGGTCAACTATGGTCAAACCAAAGTCAAACTTCATGATTTTTTGCCAACATCAAGTATATGAAGTAAAATTCATCATTTTATCAAGGGTTGATCATGATTCATCAAGGAGATTCCAGATCATCAATAATCAGGAGTTTCTAAATTAGGGTTTCCTCAGTAAAAGTCAACTGAACTTTGACCAGGCATAACTTTCACATACTTCATCACCAAGTCTCCATCCAAAGCTCATTTTGAAGGAAATTGAATTCTCTACAACTGTGATGTTGAAGGTTAAGCCCAAAAATGCTTTATTTGAAAGATATGATCTAAGACATTATAGGTCATTTCAAAAGTCAACAAAAAGTCAACAACTTCAAAAGGGCATAACTTGAGATTGGTAAATGATATGGACCTGAAACCAATGGGGTTGTTTAGAGGACTCTTCAAGCTTTCCAAAAAGTCCAAGAACACCCTCATACCTTTAAAATTGAGGGAGATGTGTCCTTGCAAAGTTGGACAATTTTGTGATGATTTATATTGAAAATGGAGGCTTAGAAGTATTTCTTTCCAAATGGGCTGCCTAATTTATGACCCAATCCATCTCATAACATGGTGCACGACCCAATTGACCAAAATTCATCATTTTTATTATTTTTTATTTATTTATTATTGATTTAATTCATAAAAATCATTTTAAATAAATAAAAAATATAAAAATCTATTTTTGGGTGAAGATTTTGTTTCTAGAAATTCATAATCATTGATTGAATTAGAATGAGAAGGAAATCATGTGATCTCTCCCAAATTATTATTTTTTATTTATTTATTATTGATTTAATTCATAAAAATCATTTTAAATAAATAAAAAATATAAAAATCTATTTTTGGGTGAATATTTTGTTTCTAGAAATTCATAATCATTGATTGAATTAGAATGAGAAGGAAATCATGTGATCTCTCCCAAATTATTATTTTTTATTTATTTATTATTGATTTAATTCATAAAAATCATTTTAAATAAATAAAAAATATAAAAATCTATTTTTGGGTGAAGATTTTGTTTCTAGAAATTCATAATCATTGATTGAATTAGAACGAGAAGGAAATCATGTGATCTCTCCCAAATTATTATTTTTTATTTATTTATTATTGATTTAATTCATAAAAATCATTTTAAATAAATAAAAAATATAAAAATCTATTTTTGGGCGAAGATTTTGTTTCTAGAAATTCATAATCATTGATTGAATTAGAATGAGAAGGAAATCATGTGATCTCTCCCAAATTATTATTTTTATTTATTTATTATTAATTTAATTCATAAAAATCATTTTAAATAAATAAAAAATATAAAAATCTATTTTTGGGTGAAGATTTTGTTTCTAGAAATTCATAATCATTGATTGAATTAGAATGAGAAGGAAATCATGTGATCTCTCCCAAATTATTATTTTTTATTTATTTATTATTGATTTAATTCATAAAAATCATTTTAAATAAATAAAAAATATAAAAATCTATTTTTGGGTGAAGATTTTGTTTCTAGAAATTCATAATCATTGATTGAATTAGAATGAGAAGGAAATCATGTGATCTCTCCCAAATTATTATTTTTTATTTATTTATTATTGATTTAATTCATAAAAATCATTTTAAATAAATAAAAAATATAAAAATCTATTTTTGGGTGAAGATTTTGTTTCTAGAAATTCATAATCATTGATTGAATTAGAATGAGAAGGAAATCATGTGATCTCTCCCAAATTATTATTTTTTATTTATTTATTATTGATTTAATTCATAAAAATCATTTTAAATAAATAAAAAATATAAAAATCTATTTTTGGGTGAAGATTTTGTTTCTAGAAATTCATAATCATTGATTGAATTAGAATGAGAAGGAAATCATGTGATCTCTCCCAAATTATTATTTTTTATTTATTTATTATTGATTTAATTCATAAAAATCATTTTAAATAAATAAAAAATATAAAAATCTATTTTTGGGTGAAGATTTTGTTTCTAGAAATTCATAATCATTGATTGAATTAGAATGAGAAGGAAATCATGTGATCTCTCCCAAAATAGCAAGCACTCATGATCAAATATTTGAAATTTATACAATGATCTTTTTGAATATTTTTTGGATCAAATATCCACACAACACATCAATGATTCTGACCTAAATCCATCACACATATATACTAAGCACAAACATAACCCTAGACACGAATTTGCAGCAGCCTAAAGGTAAGATCAAAAGCACAAAAATCTTTCAAAAAGTCATATTCGGGTTCTCAAATTCAGAGCATTGCAAGGTATTTGGAAGACATAGCAAGCTTCCTTGGACTCTTCTGATCATAAATCATCATCCATATGCATCATATACACACCCAATTGCATAACCCGAGTTCATCTTGACCTTGAATATTTTGTTTTCGAATCCATTGATTTATCATGTTTAAACTGTTTTTGATTGTTGTAGGATGTTTAGAATGAACTCTAGAACGATTCTGGGTGGTTCAATTGGATTTTCATTGCAGGAACAAGAATTCACCATGATTAGGGTTTTCGGCCCTCTTTAGGGTTTCACGATTTTCAAATGATAAATGGATTTGAAAAACATAGGACGATTGAAAAACTCAGTAGCAATACAATGGTGCAATCAATTTTGTGAAATTTTGCCGTTTGGATGAAGTTTGTGTTTCGCAGGGTGGAAGAACTCGTAACAATATTCGTAGGAGAAAACGTTGCAAAATCCGCAGCCTGATGGTTGTTGTGCTTCCTGGAAATCAAGCTGGCCTGGGTTCAAACCTCAGCCAGGTAAGTTTCCGCTTTTTTTTCTTTCCTTTTATTTGATTTAAATATTATAATATTAAAAATTAAATATATTATGTATATTTCTCAATAATAAATAAATAATAATAAAATATGTCTGTTTTCTTTAATTTTAAAAAATATGTTTTTTTCACAAATTTTGTTTCTATATTTTATGTCTAAATTGTAATATGTATAAATTAGAAAATTTTTGTATATAACTAAATCCTATTTTTTTTATATAAACCCTAAAAATTTATTTCTCATATAAACCCTAATTTCATAAAACTCTAAAAATATTTTTTAATACAAATCTAATCCTATTTTTTTTAATGTTATTTTCTAATATAATTATTATGTATGTATGTTTACTATAATTCTTACAAATTTTTGTAAATATACTTATAAATATTTTTTTACATAACTTTAGTTTATAAATAATTGTGCTTATAATAATTAGATTTTTTGTAGTAACTTCATGATTAAAATATAATTTAATAATTTGTAAATTAAAACAATTGTTTATTCATATTTGTTTTTTTTAGTTGATTATATTAAAAAATTGTTAATTTCTTATTATTATAATATTTGGATTAATTCTGTTTATTCTTATTTACTAACCCATTTATATTCTAATCATGCTTATTATTTTGTTAAATATTGCTTACTAACCCCCTTTATTATTTATTATTGCTTATTTATATTTTATTTATCTTTGCTATTTAATTATTTTGCTTATTATTTTGTAATTGTTTCTTGGATGTAAAGTTGTTTAATTATTTAATTATTATTATGGTTAGTAATTAGGGAGTGTAACAACATGTACGTAATATTAAAATAAATTTAGATCACTTTTAAATAAAGATAATTAAAATAAACACGTCACACACGTAAGTCGATTTTAATCGCCGTCTCACTTCCTAAGGATATCCCTCAAGTTGCCTACGAATAATGGTTAAGTGGGGTGTATAAAGCAAGTCCCTCAAATAAAAAAATCATCAAAGTCCCTTATGGTTGCCTTTACGAATCAAGTCCCTTTCGAAAAATGATGATGGTCCCTTATATGTGCTTATTACATCCCACAATGGCCTTCAAAGTCAAATTGTCCCTCACATACCCCTTAACATCCAAAGTAAGGACTACCTACTCCATTATAGTAGGGATAGTCTTACTAAGGAAAGGATAAAGAATAAGAAAGACCTTAAAACATTAGGGTAGGCTACTCCTAGGTGCTTGCTCACTTCAAAACTGTTTCGCACTTAAACAAATTTTCAACAAGTTTTCAAACAAGTTCTTAACACATCCTTACATGGATTATTTATTAACTATTCTGAAAATTTTCTATTCACACACTACAATTTCAAAACAATTCAAAAGTGAGCTTAAGTACCTAAGAGCCCATGGATAACCATGGATGAAAAGGATGCTAATACCTTCCCTTTTCATAACCTACCCCCCGGACCCAAAATATTCTCTAAGGTCTTTCCTGTTCTTTTATAACCTTTCCTTATGGATAAAATAAAAGTCGGTGGCGACTCTTGCTATCCGCAACATTGTTTAAAGTCAGTTCTCCCACCGTGTTACAGAACTGGCGACTCTGCTGGGAAAAAATTTAAGAGGGGTACCCTTAGGAATTAAGATCACTTTAAATTGTTTGCCTTGTTTGCTTTATTATTATATTGTTGGGGTGCTCTTATGTGTGAAAGGTCATAACCCGGATCTAGTGTACCTTAGGTAAATGGCAATAGACCAAGGAAACTGTACGACGTATATCGATACGGTTGATCTGGTGGCCATAGTTAGTACGACTTCTTGGTTGGTGCTTATATTCCTTAAGTCAAGTTGAGGATAATATTGAGGCTGCCATATGTTGTCAATGCACTAACTGACTTTTAGAACCCTAGTTAACTCATCTTGGCCTTTAGAAAGTAGTGAGGTAACCGGCTTTGGTGCAGACTGAAGTTGGTTGACACTCGATACTACGCTCATTGAGATCTTAAACTTGGAGGGTTTTGGTTGGCAAGTAAGTTGCCTTCTGAACAACCACCCTTGTGAAGGATCAATGATATTGAGATCCCTTAGAACCTGGTTACTTTTGTAGGACAGGATGAACCATCTAACTTCAGGGGAGGGTACTTGCCTTTGAACCTCATGCAAGCCTTTAAACCTAGGGCTATGGTGTGACTTGTTTGTGTGTGCCACATGTTTGTGATTGAGCATGACATCATGACATCATCATGCATCATAAGCATATCATTTTCCCTAACCATTTCAAGGACCAAAGGATTTATCTTTGTTCTTTGTTGCAGGTCATGGCTTCTGCTCGTAGAAACACCATCAGGATCAACTTTGTAGGGATACCTGCTAAGCTCAAGGAGTTGGTTTCCCTAGTGCCTGATCATTCCCAGTTCAACAAGAGACATGGTCACTTATTGGATCTAGTTACTTCAGGGTTTAGTGAAGACATGATGAGTGTGCTGTTTCAGTTCTTTGACCCTAAGCACCATTGCTTTACATTTCCTGATTATCAGCTGGTTCCAACCATGGAGGAGTTGTCTAAACTTCTGGGTATACCTGTTCTTAATCAGAAGCCATTCACAGGCTTAGAGAAGGAGCTTAAACCAGAAGTTATTGCTGCAGCTCTACATTTGAAGAAGTCTGGCATTGTTCTAGAGACGAGAAGTGGAGTTAAAGGTATTCTTGCCAAGGTATTAGTGGATAAAGCCCAAATGTTCTTGAAGGCTATGAGCTACGATGCTTTTGAGGAGATCTTAGCCTTATTGATTTATGGCTTAGTGTTGTTCCCCAATCCTGATCAGTTCATAGACGTTCATGCCATCAACATATTCCTGAGTCACAATCCAGTGCCTACCTTACTTGGAGACATCCTACATTCTCTTCACACCCGTACTACAAGGGCAAGAGGAACTTTGATGTGCTGCATACCTTTACTTTCTAGGTGGTTTATTTCTCACCTTCCTCGCTCAGTAATGAAGAATGAGCAAGGGTTCAGATGGTCCAAGAGGATCATGTCACTCTCTCACTCAGACATCCATTGGTGCTCCAGATCTATGGAGAATGTCACCATCATTGACCGTTGTGGGGAGTTTCCTAATGTGCCACTTCTAGGCATAAGAGGAGGCATCACCTACAACCCATCTCTAGCTTTACGACAGTTTGGTTACGCCCGGAGCGATGGTCCACATGACATGTTGATTCAGGGCATTGTGTTTGACTACGACAACGATCTTCAGAGTTACCGTCAGAGATTCATACGAGCTTGGGGAAAGGTAAACAGGATTGACAGCAAGACACTGGAGCCTAAGTACACTATTCCTATGGAGGCTTATCTCAGATGGGTACGATCTCGTGCTCAGACACTCATGATGCCATATCCTGTCGTCCTACCAGTTATCATGGAACCTGTTGCTGAAGGAGACACAGCTTATACCATCCTTCACCCAGACATGCCTACTGATATGGAAGACTTGCAGAGATCATGGATCCAACTGAAAGAGCAAAGGGATACTTTCGAGGCTCATTACAAAGCAAGCCAAGCAAGGATCCTAGAGCTAACAAAGCTACTTCATGAGGAACGAAACCTCAACTCATACCTCAACACAAAGAGGAAACGTCCATGGGAGACTTAAAACCCCATCTTTTGTACTTATTTCGTTTTCATTTTTTGTAAGCCTAAAAGGCAAAACAAGTTATTACTAATAAAAAGTTACTTTCTTGTTTGTTTAAGCAAATTTAAATCCTGCGGTCCTTGAAAACATTGCATATGCATTCCCATATCATTGCATCACAGGTTTATAATTGTGCGCAGGTTTCTCATCTTCTCGCTGTTTATTTCAGCAATGGCTCTTGAACAATCAGTTAAGGATCTCCAGGCACAGAATGCACAGTTCCAAGAACTGATCCTGAACCTATCCAAGGGGCAGGATGAATTGAAGACACTGCTGGCCAAGAAGACTAAGAAGGCTAGAAGGTCTGCTGGGTTGCTCAACATGGGAAGAAGGTTCAAAGGTCCTGTCAGGACCAAGGAACAGGTTGAAGACTATGAATCTGAAGAATCTGAGCAGGAGAGAGGCAGTCTCCACAACACTATGGGGGACTCTGATTCTGAGGCTAACTACTACCATGAGCCTAACGAAGACAAATTCAAGATGCTGGTGGATAGAATGGATGCTATGGAATTACAGAAATCATCTGGGCTGGATTTTGAGGATTTGAGCTTGATATCTGGGGTGGTCATACCCATTGGGTTCAAAGTTCCTACATTTGTTGTCTATGATGGGGTCTCTTGTCCCAAATTGCATCTGAGGTCTTATGTCAGAAGAATGCAACCCCACACTGCTGATAAAAAGTTGTGGATCCATTTCTTTCAAGAGAGTTTATCTGGAGCTCAGCTAGAGTGGTATTATCAGTTGGAGAGTGTCAACATCAGAGATTGGAATGACCTTGCTGAAGCTTTCTACAAGCAGTATCAATACAATGCTGACTTAGCCCCCACTCGCATGCAGCTTCAAAGCATGTCTATGGGTGCCAAAGAAAGCTTTAAGGAGTATGCTCAGAAGTGGAGAGACTTAGCTGGAAGAGTTCAACCCCCTTTGACTGATAGGGAGTTGGTTGATATGTTCATGTGTACGCTGAATGGTCCGTTTTACAGTCATCTCATTGGAAGCTCATCATCTGGCTTCACTGAGTTGATCATGACAGGAGAGCGAGTAGAGAATGGTATCAAGAGTGGTAAGATCCAAGTGGGCACTTCTTCATCAGGTGCTGCAAAGAAGCCTCCCACTGGGAAGAAAGAATCTAATGCTGTGTATGGTCAGCCTGATCGTAACAGAAGGCATCAGTCTGTTAGTGCAGTTCATATTTCAAATCCAACTCCTGCAACAACAGAGCAGCCTCAAGGCAACCAACAGAGGGCTAGAAGACAGTTCACGAAGATCAACATGTCAATGGCTCAGGCATTGCAACACTTGTTGAAGGCTGAACTTATTACCCTGAGGGAGGCTCCTCAGAATCCCAATGTTACCTCTCCCAAGTACAATCCCAATGCACGATGTGCATATCATTCAAACTGTCCAGGACATGATACTAATAACTGCTGGGTCTTGAAGAACAAAATTCAGGATATGATTGATGCTGGAGAAATTGAGTTTGATCCACCAGGTACTCCAAATATGATTACAGCTCCAATGCCAAATCACGAGAAGACTGTCAACGCCATTGATGAAGATATTGATGAAGATCTGCATGTCTATTCAGTTATGGAGTTGAGCACACCATTGTCTGTTATCAAAAAGAGGTTAGTACAAGCTGGGATCTTTCCAGGTTGTCATGAAGATTGTCTATATTGTACCTATAAGCCGGATAGTTGCTTCATTTTGAGAGATGGGATTCAACGTCTCATGGATAAATATACTATAGTGTTTGAAAGAAGACCAGCATCTGTAGAAAGTATGGTGGATCATCTGACTCAGGGTAAGAAGATTGAAGAGGTTGACATGGTTGACAAAGTACCACTAAGAATCACTTCAAAGGGTCCCATTAAAATCACTCATCAGGGCCCAATCAAGATTACTGCTGAAGGTCCTGTGAAAGTTGTTGCTGAAGCCAGAGTAGCTCCTCTGATCATTACCACTCCTGGTCCTATTCCTTATACATCTGACAAAGCTGTGCCTTGGCACTATGGGTCTGATGTTTACATCCATGGTGTCAAGCAGGAGCCTTTACCTGATATTCCTGTTGACATTGATAATATTGCTGGATCTAGCAAGATCACTCGTAGTGGAAGAGTCTTCTCTCCTCCAGTTGCTTCTAAGAGTGCAGTTACTCCTGCTGTTACTTCCACCACTGATGCTCGGGGCAAGGGTCCTGTTATTGAGCCTGTATCTACTGATGTGCCAGCTGCTGATGACCTCTCTAAGCAGATGGAAGAAGTATTGAAAATCATTCGCAAGAGTGATTATGATATTGTTGATCAGCTGGGGCATACTCCCTCAAAGATTTCTATGCTCTCCCTGTTATTATGTTCTGAGGCTCATGCCAAGTCATTGATCAAGTTTCTAAAGATGGCTCATGTACCCAGTGCAATTTCTGTGGACCAGTTTGAGAATTGTGTTGCTCACCTGACCTATGACAACGGGTTAGGATTTTCTGATACTGACTTGACCCCTGCCAAGAGGGATCATAACAGGGCCTTGCATATTTCAATTGAATGCAGGGGCACTACCCTGTCTCATGTGCTGATAGACAATGGTTCCTCTCTGAATGTGTTGCCTAAGGAAGTCCTGAACAAGCTGAGTCCTAAAGATACGGTATTGAAGCCCAGTAATATTGTGGTAAAGGCTTTTGATGGTTCTAGAAGAGTAGTGCATGGGGAAATTGATCTTCCAATCAAGGTTGGCTCTCAGGTGTTTACCGCTACATTCTATGTGATGGATATTCGTCCTTCGTACTCATGTCTGCTTGGTCGTCCCTGGATCCATGGGGCAGGTGCTGTGACCTCCACATTACATCAAAAGTTGAGATATCCGGTGAATGGAAAAGTTGTTACTGTCTTTGGAGAGGAAGAATACTTTGTCAGCCATGTAAACACTTTCAAGTATCTGGAAGTAGAAGGTGAATACATTGAAACTCCATGTCAGTCATTTGAAGTGGTTCCCTAGGCTGTTAAGGATTGTGTGACTCCTCCTGTTGTGAAGAAGGTTCCTGTGGTCATCAGAAACCCTCCAACAATGGCAATGGCCTCCCTCAATGATGCAAAAGCTGTGATGGAAGAAGGTGGTTGTACTATTTGGGGTCAGCTTCCTGATATTCCATACAAGTCTGACAAGTTTGGTTTGGGTTTCACTGCAGAGTCCCAGAAGGCTGTTCGTCGTGCTCGTGTTGTTCGTATCACCAATCAAGGGGTTATCAATGCTGTGGGAGATCAAGATGAAGACTACAACTTGGAGGCATGGATTTTTCCTACTGTGGGTGCTGGACTCAATAATTGGAAAGCTGAAGATGTTATCCCTATCTCCTTTAGTCAGGAGTAAATACTATTACTGTGTTATGTTTTTAAATTTGTAATTTCTGGAACAATTAAAACTTTCAAGCCATGTGCCTTACCCGGGGCACAATGGTGTGCTTGTTACGGGTTGTCATTTCATTTGCATACTTCATTCAATAAAATCAGTAGACGTTTCGTTTTCGTAAATATTGTGTTCCTTGTCTTTCTTTTTCTTTTATTTTTGCTTTATCAGCTATGTGTTCTTACACACACCCACGTCACTAAAATGCAGATCCTCATCCACTCTGGATCTAGTTGATAACAGTTCTACTATTGCCAATTACAATTTCGAGAATCCGATCTATCAAACTGAAGACGGAAATGAGGACGATTGTGAAATACCTGTAGAGCTTGCTAGGTTGTTACAACAAGAAGAGAAAGCTATACAGCCACATGAAGAACCAGTCGAAGTTGTGAATCTGGGAACTGAAGAAAACAGAAAAGAGGTCAAGGTAGGGGCTGATTTAGAGGATAGTGTCAAGAGCAGGTTGATTCAGATGTTACGTGACTATGTGGAGATCTTTGCTTGGTCTTATGAAGATATGCCAGGGTTGGATACAGACATTGTGGTTCACCGTTTGCCAGTGAAAGAAGATTGTCGTCCAAAGAAGCAGAAGGTTCGTCGTATGCGTCCTGAAATGTCAGAAAAGATCAAAGCAGAGGTAATGAAACAGTTCAATGCAGGGTTCTTGGCAGTAACTTCTTATCCTCAGTGGGTTGCAAATGTGGTACCAGTTCCTAAGAAAGATGGTAAGGTACGTATGTGTGTAGACTACAGAGATCTGAACAAGGCTAGCCCTAAAGACGACTTTCCACTTCCTCATATTGATATTCTGGTAGACAACACTGCTCAGCATAAGGTATTCTCTTTTATGGATGGTTTCTCTGGTTACAATCAAATCAAGATGGCACCTGAAGATATGGAGAAGACAACATTTGTGACACAGTGGGGCACCTTTTGCTATAAGGTAATGCCATTTGGTTTGAAGAATGCAGGGGCAACATATCAGCGTGCTATGGTGGCTTTGTTTCATGATATGATTCATCATGAGATAGAGGTATATGTGGATGATATGATAGCCAGGTCTCAGAATGAAGAACAACATCTTGATCATCTGCACAAGTTGTTTGAGAGGTTGAAGAAATACAGGTTGAGATTAAATCCAAACAAGTGTACTTTTGGAGTTAGATCTGGAAAGCTCCTGGGTTTCATTGTCAGTGGAAAAGGTATTGAAGTGGATCCTGCAAAAGTGAAAGCTATACGAGAGATGCCAGCTCCCCGTACTGAGAAGGAGGTTAGAGGTTTCTTGGGACGATTGAACTACATTGCAAGATTTATTTCCCAATTAACTACCATCTGTGAGCCAATCTTCAAGTTGTTGAAGAAAGATCAGGTGATGGAATGGAATGATGAGTGCCAGACTGCCTTTGATGAAATCAAGAGATATTTGCTAGAACCTCCAATTTTAATGCCACCAGTTGATGGAAGACCCTTGATTATGTATCTAACAGTATTAGACAACTCAATGGGGTGTGTATTGGGGCAACATGACGAGTCTGGTCGAAAAGAGCAGGCAATATACTACCTTAGCAAAAAGTTTACCGACTGTGAAACAAGATACTCACTGCTCGAGAAAACTTGCTGCGCTTTGGCATGGGCTGCTCGCCGACTAAGACAGTATATGTTGACCCATACTACCTTGTTGATTTCGAAGATGGATCCAATCAAGTACATATTTGAGAAACCTGCTCTCTCCGGAAGAATTGCAAGATGGCAAATGATCTTGACGGAATATGATATACAGTATACCACTCAGAAGGCCATTAAGGGGAGTGTTGTTGCTGATCATTTGGCTCATCAAGCAGTAGATGATTACCAGTCAATGAATTTTGAGTTCCCTGATGAAGACATTATGTCTGTTACCAAAGAACCTGGACAATATGACGGACCTGAACAAGGATCCCGATGGACTATGGTTTTTGATGGTGCCTCCAATGCACATGGTAATGGTGTTGGTGTTGTGATTAGTTCCCCTGAAGGTTGTCATACCCCGATTACTGCCAGACTTTGTTTCTATTGTACCAATAACATGGCTGAGTATGAGGCATGTATCATGGGTATGCAAGTTGCTATTGATATGAAGATTCAGTTCCTTGAGGTGTATGGAGATTCAGCTCTGGTAGTAAGTCAGATTAAAGGAGATTGGGATACAAAGCATGATAATCTCATTCCTTACAGAGAACATGTGTTGTCTTTGATCCCACATTTCAAAGAGATTACTTTTGGACATATTCCACGAAGAGAGAATCAGTTGGCAGACGCATTGGCCACCATGGCATCTATGTTTGAGATCAGCTGGGATGATGAAGCTCCCAAGATTACCATTGATAGATTTGAGAAGCCTGCATACTGCAATGAGATTGACACTGAAGGGGCAGAGGAGAAGCCTTGGTTCTATGAAGTGAAAAACTATCTTGAAGCTCAGGAGTTCCCTGAAGGGGCATCTGTCAAAGATAGGAAGTTCCTGAGAAGGTTTTCTGCTAAGTTCTTTCTGAGTAATGGCATTCTGTATAAGCGTAATCATGATTCAACTATGCTTCGTTGTGTGGATAAGAAGGAAGCTACAGAAATTATGGAAGAGATGCATGATGGGACCTTTGGCACTCATTCTAGTGGTCATACCATGGCAAAGAAGATTTTGAGAGCAGGTTACTATTGGTCTACCATGGAAGCTGATTGCTATCAACACTCCAGAACATGTCACGAATGTCAAATCTATGCTGATAAAGTACATGTACCTCCATCTCCATTGAATGTGTTGACTGCTCCTTGGCCCTTTGCCATGTGGGGCATTGATATGATTGGTGAGATCAAGCCTACTGCTTCTAATGGGCATCGTTTCATCCTGGTTGCTATTGATTACTTCACGAAGTGGGTAGAGGCAGCTTCATTTGCATCTGTGACTAAGAATGTTGTGGCTCGGTTCATTAAGAATAATCTCATATGTAGGTATGGTATCCCTGAAAGGATTATCACTGACAATGGCTCTAATCTGAACAACACTATGATTACTGATCTCTGTACGCAGTTCAAGATTAAGCATCATAACTCTTCTCCGTATCGTCCAAAGATGAATGGGGCAGTTGAGGCTGCTAATAAGAACATTAAGAAGATTGTACAGAAGATGACTGTTACTTACAAGGATTGGCACGAGATGTTACCATTTGCTCTGCATGGATATCGTACTACAATACGTACTTCAACAGGGGCAACCCCATTCTCCTTAGTCTATGGTATGGAAGCAGTTCTGCCTATTGAAGTTCAGATCCCCTCCTTGAGAATTATGAAGGATGCAGGCTTGGATGAAGATGAGTGGATTCAGACTCGACTTGACCAGATAAATTTGATTGATGAGAAAAGGTTAGCAGCAGTTTGTCATGGCCAGATGTACCAGAAACGGATGATCAAAGCTTTTAACAAGAAGGTTAAGCCAAAGGTATATCAGGCTGGTGACTTGGTAATCAAGCGTATCATATTACCACAGGGTGATCCTAGGGGCAAGTGGACTCCAACATATGAGGGACCATTTGTAGTCAAGACAGTGTTCTCAGGAGGTGCCATGATACTGACTACAATGGATGGTGAAGACTTCCCACAACCTGTAAACGCAGACATAGTTAAAAAATACTACGCATAAAAAGAGACCCGCTAGGTTGACAGGCCTAGGCAAAAATAAGGGCATCCCGGCAAACCAAAAGGGTTTGGGCAAAAATTAGGGATATATATATAAAAAGATGTACACCCGGCAAGTCGAAAACCTGAAAAGGCGGCTTGGGCAAAAAAGGGTATCCCGGTGGATTGAAAACCTGAAAGGGCAATCCAGGCAAAAGTTAGGGATTAAAGCGTATGACTATGTCTCGTTTGGATCACTCATGAAACTGCAACCAGTTGTACTACTTACTCAAGCTCAAACAGATAAAGCTCAATCCAATCGTTTCCGTCTCAACAGCAAGAAGATGAGATACTTGAGTGGCAATAGTAGAATTGAAACTCAATAGGATTATTTCCCACATAGCTGATTCTTTTTGTAAAACTTCATGACGAAATTCTCTTACTAGGGTTTATGTCTCCTTGTACAAACTTACCCGTGTATGGGTCACTTTTGATATAAATAAATTCCATCTTTTGAATCCAGATTCACTTTTACCCTATTTACATAAGCGAAACGTCCATTGGTTGTGTTTGAATGTATGTATGCCTTTGAATATGATTGATGTTTACCAGAAACGCATGTATGCTTTTAATATGATTGATGTTTACCAGAAATGCATGAAAATGCAGTAATAGTATTTACTAAGGACGAACGAGGGAAGGATTTCAACGAAGCTTCGCCGGTTCATCTTTACAAGACAGTTACAAACCATCAGTAGGACTAATCCATTTTCACAAAGTCTAATCTCCCCTGGAATTTATATCCATCTCTTTTATCCTCATACGGATATACGGGAAATTACTTTCCAATAAGGGCACGATGAACGAAGACGGGATGTTATACTTATCCTACTATCAAACGAAAACGAAGGTTATCTATACCCTACTATCCCCAACAACGGGAGGTTATCTATACCTTGTTATCCCCAACAACGGGAGGTTATCTATACCTTGTTATCCCCAGCAGACGGAGGGTTATATATTCTTCAACAACGAATCGGGATTTATTTTCCTTGGCCAGCAGTTGTTATACAAGGATATCCAGACACTTCCAGCAGTGTCATAGCATACATACATCATTTACATCATACCATAACATATATGTCTATAATACATTACCTAAGTGCATCATGTCATACATGCATACATAAAGCATAAACTAATGTTGTTATACAGAATGCTACCTTGTTTTCAGGTTAATTATCCAACAAACAAGCTTATGATCTTTGGGACTGCTTTATTGTAACCTCAGGGTTACTTTATCCTCCTGATGAGCTTCTTATTACTTTGGGACTGCTTTATTGTAACCTCAGGGTTACTTTATCCTCCTGATGAGCTTCTTATTACTTTGGGACTGCTTTATTGTAACCTCAGGGTTATTTTATCCTCCTGATAGCCTCTCATGACTTCAAGACTGCTTTAGAGCTATTCATTGCTCTATCCTCATGAGGTCATATTACTACTTCAAGACTGCTTTAGAGCTATTCATTGCTCTATCCTCCTGAAGCCATCTAATTATTTCAAGACTGCTTTAGAGCTATCCATTGCTCTATCCTCCTGAAATCATTACTTCAAGACTGCTTTAGAGCTATTGATTGCTCTATCCTCCTGAAGACATATCACATTATTATTTCAAGACTGCTTTAGAGCCATTCATTGTTTATCCTCCTGAAATCATATCATTGCTTCAAGACTGCTTTAGGGTTATCACTATTGATTGCTCTATCCTCATGAAGACATGCTGCTACATCATTATTATTCCAGACTCCTGACAGCTTTCATCATACACCCATATTTTGAACTGCTCCCCCCCTAGTGGCATCTTTAAGCCCACTCAATCATATTCAACTAGCCATCTGTACCACTCTAGTGCACTGGTGAGTGCAAATTTTTGGGCTTTTGTGTTCAATCCCCTTCAACCTTCCAGGTTACGACTGGCAAATATACCAATCTAACCCCTCAGGTTTCAGAAAATTGAACAGGGGCAGCTGTTGCACCCCAAAATTTGCCCTCACAATACAAGACTTTGTGTTCTAAGAAGGTTCACAAGGTTCACAAGCTTCACAATACCTCCCATGAGTATCACAAGATATCTTATGAAGATTCACAAGGTTCACAAAGTTCACAATTGGTCAGAAGAGTTGACAATTCCCTCAGACAATGCACCTCCTAAGCAGTGCATCCAAAACTAGGGTTTTGACTTTAATCAGGCTAAATGGACTTCCAAGACTTCAAGTGAGCTTCATAACATCTTATATGTGTATAAGAACCCCCATGTCAAGTTTCAAGACTTTTCTCAAAAAGTTTGCTCAGTCAGATGATCAGATAAGTCAAAAGCAGTCAATGCAGTTAAAAAGTCAAACTGAGGTCAACTGTGGTCAAACCAAAGTCAAACTTCATGATTTTTTGCCAACATCAATTATATGAAGTAAAATTCATCATTTTATCAAGGGTTGATCATGATTCATCAAGGAGATTCCAGATCATCAATAATCAGGAGTTTCTAAATTAGGGTTTCCTCAGTAAAAGTCAACTGAACTTTGACCAGGCATAACTTTCACATACTTCATCACCAAGTCTCCATCCAAAGCTCATTTTGAAGGAAATTGAATTCTCTACAACTGTGATGTTGAAGGTTAAGCCCAAAAATGCTTTATTTGAAAGATATGATCTAAGACATTATAGGTCATTTCAAAAGTCAACAAAAAGTCAACAACTTCAAAAGGGCATAACTTGAGATTGTAAATGATATGGACCTGAAACCAATGGGGTTGTTTAGAGGACTCTTCAAGATTTCCAAAAAGTCCAAGAACACCCTCATACCTTTAAAATTGAGGGAGATGTGTCCTTGCAAAGTTGGACAATTTTGTGATGATTTATATTGAAAATGGAGGCTTAGAAGTATTTCTTTCCAAATGGGCTGCCTAATTTATGACCCAATCTATCTCATAACATGGTGCACGACCCAATTGACCAAAATTCATCATTTTTATTATTTTTTATTTATTTATTATTGATTTAATTCATAAAAATCATTTTAAATAAATAAAAAATATAAAAATCTATTTTTGGGTGAAGATTTTGTTTCTAGAAATTCATAATCATTGATTGAATTAGAATGAGAAGGAAATCATGTGATCTCTCCCAAATTATTATTTTTTATTTATTTATTATTGATTTAATTCATAAAAATCATTTTAAATAAATAAAAAATATAAAAATCTATTTTTGGGTGAAGATTTTGTTTCTAGAAATTCATAATCATTGATTGAATTAGAATGAGAAGGAAATCATGTGATCTCTCCCAAATTATTATTTTTTATTTATTTATTATTGATTTAATTCATAAAAATCATTTTAAATAAATAAAAAATATAAAAATCTATTTTTGGGTGAAGATTTTGTTTCTAGAAATTCATAATCATTGATTGAATTAGAACGAGAAGGAAATCATGTGATCTCTCCCAAATTATTATTTTTTATTTATTTATTATTGATTTAATTCATAAAAATCATTTTAAATAAATAAAAAATATAAAAATCTATTTTTGGGCGAAGATTTTGTTTCTAGAAATTCATAATCATTGATTGAATTAGAATGAGAAGGAAATCATGTGATCTCTCCCAAATTATTATTTTTATTTATTTATTATTAATTTAATTCATAAAAATCATTTTAAATAAATAAAAAATATAAAAATCTATTTTTGGGTGAAGATTTTGTTTCTAGAAATTCATAATCATTGATTGAATTAGAATGAGAAGGAAATCATGTGATCTCTCCCAAATTATTATTTTTTATTTATTTATTATTGATTTAATTCATAAAAATCATTTTAAATAAATAAAAAATATAAAAATCTATTTTTGGGTGAAGATTTTGTTTCTAGAAATTCATAATCATTGATTGAATTAGAATGAGAAGGAAATCATGTGATCTCTCCCAAATTATTATTTTTTATTTATTTATTATTGATTTAATTCATAAAAATCATTTTAAATAAATAAAAAATATAAAAATCTATTTTTGGGTGAAGATTTTGTTTCTAGAAATTCATAATCATTGATTGAATTAGAATGAGAAGGAAATCATGTGATCTCTCCCAAATTATTATTTTTTATTTATTTATTATTGATTTAATTCATAAAAATCATTTTAAATAAATAAAAAATATAAAAATCTATTTTTGGGTGAAGATTTTGTTTCTAGAAATTCATAATCATTGATTGAATTAGAATGAGAAGGAAATCATGTGATCTCTCCCAAATTATTATTTTTTATTTATTTATTATTGATTTAATTCATAAAAATCATTTTAAATAAATAAAAAATATAAAAATCTATTTTTGGGTGAAGATTTTGTTTCTAGAAATTCATAATCATTGATTGAATTAGAATGAGAAGGAAATCATGTGATCTCTCCCAAAATAGCAAGCACTCATGATCAAATATTTGAAATTTATACAATGATCTTTTTGAATATTTTTTGGATCAAATATCCACACAACACATCAATGATTCTGACCTAAATCCATCACACATATATACTAAGCACAAACATAACCCTAGACACGAATTTGCAGCAGCCTAAAGGTAAGATCAAAAGCACAAAAATCTTTCAAAAAGTCATATTCGGGTTCTCAAATTCAGAGCATTGCAAGGTATTTGGAAGACATAGCAAGCTTCCTTGGACTCTTCTGATCATAAATCATCATCCATATGCATCATATACACACCCAATTGCATAACCCGAGTTCATCTTGACCTTGAATATTTTGTTTTCGAATCCATTGATTTATCATGTTTAAACTGTTTTTGATTGTTGTAGGATGTTTAGAATGAACTCTAGAACGATTCTGGGTGGTTCAATTGGATTTTCATTGCAGGAACAAGAATTCACCATGATTAGGGTTTTCGGCCCTCTTTAGGGTTTCACGATTTTCAAATGATAAATGGATTTGAAAAACATAGGACGATTGAAAAACTCAGTAGCAATACAATGGTGCAATCAATTTTGTGAAATTTTGCCGTTTGGATGAAGTTTGTGTTTCGCAGGGTGGAAGAACTCGTAACAATATTCGTAGGAGAAAACGTTGCAAAATCCGCAGCCTGATGGTTGTTGTGCTTCCTGGAAATCAAGCTGGCCTGGGTTCAAACCTCAGCCAGGTAAGTTTCCGCTTTTTTTTCTTTCCTTTTATTTGATTTAAATATTATAATATTAAAAATTAAATATATTATGTATATTTCTCAATAATAAATAAATAATAATAAAATATGTCTGTTTTCTTTAATTTTAAAAAATATGTTTTTTTCACAAATTTTGTTTCTATATTTTATGTCTAAATTGTAATATGTATAAATTAGAAAATTTTTGTATATAACTAAATCCTATTTTTTTTATATAAACCCTAAAAATTTATTTCTCATATAAACCCTAATTTCATAAAACTCTAAAAATATTTTTTAATACAAATCTAATCCTATTTTTTTTAATGTTATTTTCTAATATAATTATTATGTATGTATGTTTACTATAATTCTTACAAATTTTTGTAAATATACTTATAAATATTTTTTTACATAACTTTAGTTTATAAATAATTGTGCTTATAATAATTAGATTTTTTGTAGTAACTTCATGATTAAAATATAATTTAATAATTTGTAAATTAAAACAATTGTTTATTCATATTTGTTTTTTTTAGTTGATTATATTAAAAAATTGTTAATTTCTTATTATTATAATATTTGGATTAATTCTGTTTATTCTTATTTACTAACCCATTTATATTCTAATCATGCTTATTATTTTGTTAAATATTGCTTACTAACCCCCTTTATTATTTATTATTGCTTATTTATATTTTATTTATCTTTGCTATTTAATTATTTTGCTTATTATTTTGTAATTGTTTCTTGGATGTAAAGTTGTTTAATTATTTAATTATTATTATGGTTAGTAATTAGGGAGTGTAACAACATGTACGTAATATTAAAATAAATTTAGATCACTTTTAAATAAAGATAATTAAAATAAACACGTCACACACGTAAGTCGATTTTAATCGCCGTCTCACTTCCTAAGGATATCCCTCAAGTTGCCTACGAATAATGGTTAAGTGGGGTGTATAAAGCAAGTCCCTCAAATAAAAAAATCATCAAAGTCCCTTATGGTTGCCTTTACGAATCAAGTCCCTTTCGAAAAATGATGATGGTCCCTTATATGTGCTTATTACATCCCACAATGGCCTTCAAAGTCAAATTGTCCCTCACATACCCCTTAACATCCAAAGTAAGGACTACCTACTCCATTATAGTAGGGATAGTCTTACTAAGGAAAGGATAAAGAATAAGAAAGACCTTAAAACATTAGGGTAGGCTACTCCTAGGTGCTTGCTCACTTCAAAACTGTTTCGCACTTAAACAAATTTTCAACAAGTTTTCAAACAAGTTCTTAACACATCCTTACATGGATTATTTATTAACTATTCTGAAAATTTTCTATTCACACACTACAATTTCAAAACAATTCAAAAGTGAGCTTAAGTACCTAAGAGCCCATGGATAACCATGGATGAAAAGGATGCTAATACCTTCCCTTTTCATAACCTACCCCCCGGACCCAAAATATTCTCTAAGGTCTTTCCTGTTCTTTTATAACCTTTCCTTATGGATAAAATAAAAGTCGGTGGCGACTCTTGCTATCCGCAACATTGTTTAAAGTCAGTTCTCCCACCGTGTTACATTAAGTAATCTTATTAATAATTTGTGTTTGCTCATGATTCTATGCAGTTTAAACTGTTATTTATATATTTATTATTGTTCTAAGGGATTAAAGAAATGAGATTAAGAACTCAAAACATGCAACAATTCTCTTTAATAAATTGGAAGATATTAACAATTATCTAGACTTTCGAGTCTGTTGGATTTTCCCTAAAGTATTCCCTAGGATCCTCTGACATGTCTAGATTATCTAAATAATCTTTCCATTCTTCCTTAGAAAAATCCAAAGCCTCCTTTCTCAAATGGTTTCTGCGTTTGGACTCAGAAGTTCTTCCTCTTCCGAGAGTCTTCACAAAGGATGCTGAAGAGGTGTGTGCTTTTGAAGTCATCTACTTGCTAATGGATCCTTCAGCTGCTACTTTGCCTTTGGTTACTTGAGTTGTTGTATTCAGTATGGCTGTCTTTCTTAAATCTCTCTTTGAAACTCATATTTTTTTCGTTTATACATCTTACTGTTCTAAAGATTAAGTGATTAAGAGAGAGAGAGTGATTCTTCTATGAATTTTTATAGACTTGTTACATTCATTGTCTTCAGTATCCGTTACTTTAATATTGATTAAGTCAAATCAATGTTTTAATGATGACTCTTGGATATGTTATCTAATAGTCTGACCTATTAAGATTCGGTTGTCGTCTTCACGGTCCTGGTTGAAAATGGTACTGGACTCTCGGGGGAGAAAGCACTCTAAGACCAGAATCACTTCCCGTTCAAAAAGAAGGACACAAGGGTCCGCCCTCGTAGTGGATTTGGGATCACGAGTCCAATATAGTGGAAAAAAGGCGCGCCTCCCGTTTCATCGATAACAGGACAAGCCTTGTCTCGTCCTTTCATTCGCACAAACTTATACTTCCAATCCTCGTAAGGACCAACAAAGGGTTACAACAAACAAGTCCCAGGAAAAGGGTACAACGTTACCCAACCATTACTGGAAAGAAACTTCGTCTTAAAAAAGCAAAAAGCACTCGGACAGAAAGGGACACCCCCAAATTGTAATAAATTATTTGAAAAGTCCTAAGTATGCCCTAGACATTTGGAGTAACTTGTGAGGGAGCGCATTTGCAACAGCCAAAAGCTCTGTTTCAAAAGAATAAAAAGGGACCAAGACCCTTAGCTCATAGATAACAGGAAGATGCATGTAGAAATAAAGAGCAGACGAATTACCAAAGGTATCCATGTTTACCCTATCATCCTTCGAGAAAGGTTTCATAATCAAGTCCCTCTCTTGACTTGTGCTAGAAAAGCTAATCCAACGACGAAACTTACTGATGACGTCATCAATAGAGTACAAGGAAACAATGTCCAGAACATAGATAAGCTTAGTTTTCTTCTCCATAACTAGGGATTCAAGGGAACAAAAATCTACCCTAGAAATGCTTTAATGAAAAATGAGGGAGAAAAGGAGGTGAAAGGATTCTTCTGAAAAATATATAGGAAGCCCAAAGGGGTGAGTTCGCACGCTCATCTAATAGAAAAGACTGCCACCAGAAGCAGGAAAGCCCCCACACATGCATGCCACCTGTAATGACGTAAAACAAATTTATTTTGCCATAAAACTCCATCACGAGGTGCATTAAATGCCACTCATGTCTCTTCCCTATCCAACACTCAATCTAGCCAGAGTGATTGATGTTTTAACGTCTCAGATCATCACATCGAAACAAACACATTTCCCATGTCACTGTAAACACCCTGGCCACAAAAGCGCCTTCTGAAGAGGAATTCACCCAAAGAATATTGTCTCCCTTAGGTAAGAGATCGTAGATTTGGTGGAGGGTGAAATCTAGAAAAGGAAAAGGAGTTTTAACTAGTCCACCCATAAAAAAAACTTCTGTACTTGAGGGAGTATTTAATGTTATATTTGTAAGGGGTCCTAACATAGGGCGCCCTTGCCCCACAGCTCTGCCGCCTAGGCAGAATCTACGAGGCTTGCCTAAAAGCGTCAACAAGCGTGAGAGTCAAGAAAAAGAGTCTTTCATTACTCCTAGAAGATGGGTAGTCAACAACCTTCATAATAAGAGGGGAGCAGTTAAGACCACGAAAAAGGTGGAGACCTTAGAACCTAGAGATCTCTATAAATACATCATCCTCAAGGAGAAAAGAATAAACTTTAAGTCAGACACACTGTCCATAACTCAAAAAGCACCACGCTACTGCCTTAACATACATGGACAACCAAACCACTCGCCAACAATCCTAGCAGCGCCGACCACCAACAAGGTCTCCTACTTCATGTGAGTTGGTCCCTTAAATAGCCTCAATTACCATCGGACAAGGCTTCACGCCACTGTGAGTAAGCCCACACCATCAAAATATGTTATAAATCTATTAAGACCTCTGAAGTTCCATGCTCTTGTAGAGAGAACACACACACACACACACACACACACACACACACACACACACACACACACACATATATATATATATATATATATATATATATATATATATATATATATATATATATATATATATATATATATATATATATATATATATATATATATATATATATATATATATATATATATATATATATATATATATATATATATATATATATATATATATATATATATATATATATATATTATTGGCAAAATTTGATTGGATATCCGACTAATTTATTAGAACTCACCTATAATAAAATACATAAAACTAATTCTCCATAATCCTCCACTCAAATAGACCAGCATGAAGAGGAATGTTTTCCTTGGGGGTTGATTCATCTTGGTGAAAACAGTACATTAAATATTTTATGCGCACTCCAAGTGGTGTGGTAGTATAAAGTGATTATAATGTCATGTCAGATGTGGTTGGAAGTGAACATGCTGGTTTTAATGAAGCTGTCCTTCTAAGAATGTAAGTATTGATAAAGAAAGAATAAATCAATGACAGAAAGGGGATGATGGGAGATCCAAGGAAGAAGGTGAAAAGAGTGAAAAAGACAAAAGCTTAGAAAGCTGAGTGTGGATACAGTGCCATTATTATACAGTGTGAAGTTGTATTTGTTAATGGATCAAAATTGTGAATATAATAAGGGATAATGGTGGTGGTAAACATCATGGGTTTGAAACAGAACCCAAGAGACAGTGAGCGTGCTTTAATTGTTTTTGCGCATGATCCTATAACTCAGCCTAAACCTCAATATTTTACTATTAGGTTAAAGGAGCATGGGTCTGGAACATTTGTACATTTAGGGTCAAGGTTCATAGAATGGCGTGACTATGACTCAGTCACCAAACCTAAATGGTTTCTAATCCCAACTATGACAAAAATGTGCTGTTTCTAATTTTTGCATGCCTATCAAAATAATTGTGTTTTTTAAAATCGGACGGTCAAGATTCAACGGCTAAAAATGTTTTGAATGGGTGCACGGGATTCGGTTTCGAGTCTTAGTATTTATTCTAATTTCTCATTAATTTCGTAGTAAAACTTTAAGTTCTTTTTTTCATTTTAAAAAACTGTTTGTAACAAATTAATTATTTAACTTTTATGTGATAAACTTTTATTGTTATTTTATAAAAGTGTCTATGTACGTGGTTGATATTTTAAATAAATTTTAACGATAAAAAGTTGATGTGATATTTATTTATATGTTGTGATTGGAACAATATTTTATCCATTTTACATACATATTTATTAAGTCTTAAAACTGATTAATATGAAGAAGAATGTGTGTTAAAATATTTGTTATCAATCTTTTTTTATAAAATAAGTATGTGTCTTGATCATTGTAGAGAGAAGTTTAGGACAGTAGATAAGTCATAGGGATTAATATTTATACACGTAAATATGTTAAATGCATAGTTTCTACTATTTAGTGTAATAAAAAATAAATAAATAAATAAATAATATATATGTTAAATGCATTGATATATATATATATATATATATATATATATATATATATATATATATATATATATATATATATATATATATATATATATATATATATATATATATATATATATATATATATATATATATATATATATATATATATATATATATATATATATATATATATATATATATATATATATATATATATATATATATATATATATATATATATATATATATATATATATATATATATATATATATATATATATATATATATATATATATATATATATAGAATTGATTTAGAGAAGGTAGTGTGTATTTGACCTAAAAAGAATTCTATAGAGGAAAACACAAATTTTAAATTTATGATATTAAATTTATTAACAATTAATATTATTTAACAAATTTATCTTATGAGAGATAAACAATCAATATTTTAATATACTACTAATATTTATTAAATTTGTAAAAAAAAGATATAATATGATTAATAATATGCTGCTAAAGAAATAATTAATGTATGTGAGAGGAACAATTAGAATTCTGAAGTCATTTTAAAGTGAGACATTTAAAATATACTTAAAAAAGATTAAAAAAATAAAGAAAAAAATAAGTTTTTAAATCTAAAATGTTGAGGTTTAAAATTTTTGTTTGAGTCATCTTATTATTTAGCCGGCTCTTATAAAATTAAAAAAAAATATATTTAAATAGTTTGTTGGTCTATGTAAGTTAACGATTTTTTAAGTTTGGTTTCTCTAATTTTTTTTGTCTGAGTTCCTATATCTCATATTTTTGGTTCCTGCGGATTTTCCTTCAAATTTTTCTACGGATTTTGACTTTATGGATTAAAATGCACGCAAAAAGTGAGATATATGGACTCTGACAAAAAAAAACTACAGGGACTAACATCAAAAACTTGCTAACTTACATGGACCAAAAGTGCATTTAAGTCAAAAAAAAAATATCATAAAAAAAGAACTAAAAAAATAATTAAAGACAAGATAAATGATTTTAGATTGTTTTAACCATACCAATGTCTATAGAGGGACATTAACAACTAACAACAACTATTCTCTTAATAAAAAAACCCTCAATGGTAGCTAATATATTATCGACAAGCTCAAGTTTTCAAACAGATAAATCCCTCTTTAATCTTAGGTCATAGACAAAACCTCGTTTACATAATTGTCTAACTTTTCAAGTTTACCATTACACTCATTCGAGACTAAGTATAACCTTAAAAAATGAACTCTCATAGGGATATGATTAAGTCAAGGGTCGACACAAAAAAAGGTGGAAATGTCATTATCTACCTTCCTCAAGAGACCCTTATCAATAAAAAGTTTCTTGGTGATCAGAACCAAGAAGGGAGATCTACTTTCACCATGACAATTGACAAGGTAGATCTAAACCATTTTGACCTCTCCAATGACAAATAAGACCCCAGAAGCGCCATATCTAATTGAAAGGATATCGAATCTGAGGCCATCACCATACAACAATCTACATCTCCACTTATCTAAAAGCGCTAAATTAACCAAACTCAAAATACCTAACCTTAAGCCTATTTCCTTATTTGGCTAACACATCTTCGACCAAGGAACTCAGGAAATCTTATCTTTTCTAATGGTCCATTCAAAAAGAAAACACATGTACTTGAAATTTACACCTTATGTAACTTAGCTGATTGTATAGAAAACTAAGCCTCAATTTATGTGTTTGTTTGTTCATTTATCCTTTTCTTTTTTCTTTATTATCCCCCTCCCTTTTATAATTTCACTTTTCCTCTATTACCTTAGTGGTGATGGCCATTATTGTATTAATGCCAATCAATATAATTCCCTTTCAATATAAGTGTAACACTCGTAAATGTCGTGACAATTACTAACTGATGTTCCCTTGCTTAGGATTAATGATTATAAAGTTCTTAAATTGAATAACTCTTTATATTCCAAATTCCTCTTAATTACTAGTTATGATTGCATATAGGTTATTGATGTCGAATTCTCATCATGCATTTAACTTCTACCGACCAATAAGTTGGTGTCGCTACTGCGAAAATAAGGTGCCGGCAAAACAGAAGAGTCGCCACCTTTCGTTATTTATCCCTCCTCAAGCCTCAGCTCCAAAATAGACTCCACTATCAGGCTTCAATCCCAATTGCAAGTATCAACTTTTTCCTTCAGGCTCTCAAAGTATCAGACACAAGTATCAACTTGTTTTCCTCAGGCTTCATCTTTTTCATCTGATTTCCATTTGATCTTCTTCACACAAGTGTCAACCTGCTCTCCTGGACCCTCAAGCCTCAGCTTCAATGGCAGTCTTCAAATACAAAGAAATAGCAACCTCTAGCATCTTCAATCTTCTAACAAGGAACTCCATCCTCTAGCAAGGGAGAAAGATTCATCTAACAAGAGTAAGGTTTGGATGATTGACAGCAGAGTGAGGACCAAAGGTCACCACTAAGCCCTCCATCATCAAAGAAAGGAACCCTCAAAGGTTCTACCAACTTGTGAAGAGCCACACATCCTACCAAAGGAGAGATGAGGCCTTTACAATGGGACCTTACATCATAGGGAAGAATGGAAGTGATCAACACATTCCATGTTTATGAAAGAAGAGAATCTATCTAGAAGCTCTACCTACAAACCCTAATCTTAACACCTAATCAACACTACACCAAAAGAAGGGAAATCTTCACATCCAAGCTTCTTCAAGAATTCCATGGTAGCCCAAGCTTGTCTTCAACATCATCCAAGAGCAAGAGAGGCAAAACCCTAATCTAAGGGAACTAAAGAAATCAATCTAATTGAATTAGCAAATTAGGATCACCTAAAACCTAGTACTAAAGTTAGTCTTAACTAAAATACCAAAACCAATTATAAAATCCTACAAAAATAACTATGGGACCCTAATTCAATCATGAATCTACCATACAAAATCCAGAGGTTGAATCATCCACCAAGTCCTAGAAATAAATCCTACATCATGAAGTACTAAGGATAAACCCTAAAACTAGAGCACCTAAAGTTTCAACTTAAAACTAGCCCTAAACTTCTTCAAAAAAATGTTAGAAAATTACTAGGGGAACATGCATATCTATGCTAGCTACACACAAAAAATCAAGGCAAGAATCATCACCACATGCTCAAACAAAATTCAACAAAACAAGGTATCAACCATGGCCATTTTAATATCAATTAATATTTTAAAAAAATCAAATAAAATCACAAATGCATGAATTCCTAATATTTTTTATCTACAAAATTCTAGATTCAATCATGAATCAGGGGAAAAAAGTTTGGAATTAATTGATTTAATTTCCTATTTTTTATGAATTAATCCCTAAGTCATATGAAATGATGAAAATAAAAGGAAAATAAATGAAATTAATAAGCATGCGTGGCAAATAGCAATCCCAGGCAGTTCATTTCAAGAAGTTGGGCCAAAGGGGGTGTGGATATCACTCTGAGTGCTAAGCCCAAAACCAACCAATTAATGAAACAGTGCGTTTCATTTGAAAAACTCTTTTCAGCGCTTGAGGTGCAATCGTGGCCATTCATCCATTGCCTGAGTCAAAGGTCCAACCCTGATCTGAGGGCTCTTGTTCATAGTCCCCAATTTGAACCTGTAACCTGCGCGCGAACCAGCCATTGCCGGTGACTTTTTCGGCCACCCCTGCAGAACCCTAACTTCCTCTACAACCAACCATTTGCCACGATTCCTGAATGAATCTTGACCAGAATCTTCCTAGAAATTCAACCATACCAATTATTCATCCTCAAAACGCATGAATCATGAAATATCAATCTCAACCGAAAATGGCATCTGACCTAAATCATCTCTAATCAAGCAATTAAACATCCTAAATCCAACTACTCATCATCAGGATCCTAACCGCATATGAATTTCTATCTATCACTGCCTAAATCATGCATAATCAAGAAATTCACCAACCTGTTTTCAAGCTTGCAACAGAAATGGTTCTTGCACGATTCAACCTCCACAACAATCCAGATTCACTCCAAATTTCCCTCTAAAGCTAATGCATGCCTCAAATTGGCTTGGTTCTTCCTTGAATTGAAAATTCGATCTCAACTTAAATTCATGAAACTTTGATCTCCCTCTCTGCAACCAGCTTCAATTCCTTCCAAAAAAAGCACTGAACTCACTCAATGACTTATATAGAAGTGTTTAGACTCATCTAGAAACTTCTGGATTCATCCAAATGAGATTTTGGATTTTCAATTTCTCCTCCAAATATCATTCATGGCATATGCAATATCTCCTCTGTTTGGGCCTCAGCAAACTTGGTTTTCACTTCTCATGAGCTAAGGAATTGAATGGTGATGGTTGTTTCCTTGTTTGCAAGCCAAAGGTATGAATTGGATATGTTGCTTCATCATGAAGAAATGAAATGGAATGGTATGCAAATGACCTCAAATCAAAATTATAACATTTCCATTGTTTCTAAAATCACTTTTCCAATCGGTTTGACCTATAATTTGGTTTCATTTGGTCACAATGAATTATTTGAATTTTTGGTCATTTAATCCTTTTAATTCTTCCTTTTTTCAAAATTTCTTGAACCAAGTCTCTCCTTGAGCCATTTCAATGCCTCCTTGATGCATGGTCAAGGTTAAAACACCATTTTGAACAACTTTCTAGTTGAACAAAATTCCATTTGAGACCTCTAAGTTGGTGAAAATAGCCTATGATCACAAATGACCTATAATCACCAAATGTCCAAAATACCCTTGACTTGTCAAAGCCATAACTTGAGTTATACAAATCCTATCAAGGACTTCTAGTACTATATAGAAATATAAGAGAATAAGGAACAACATTCATGTTAACCAAAAGTTCATAGGAGTCATCCTTCTAGGGCAAAAGTTTCTTGCAAGTTGGGCAACTTTCAAGCCCCAAATTCACATACCTCAGGTGACTTGTAACTTGTCAAAGCCATAACTTGAGTTCTACAAATCATATCAAGGACTTATAGCACTCAAATTAAAGCTAAGGTCATGCTCTACAACAATCATGTTGGGGGTATGATGATATGACAAACACATCTTGAGCTAAATTGCCTTGAAGATAGGGGTCAAACTAGGGGATTTTACACTATCAAGCCTTAGAAACCCTAGCTTGAAACTTCTCAAACTCTTCAATCATGATGAGTTGACCTTGTAATCATCCTTAGAGCATCTTAATGTATCAATCCATGATCACATGGCTCTTGGATTAGGTCTCAACCTTCTTCAAATCATCAGTTGACTTAGGGTTGACCCAGTCAAACCCTAGCTGCACCAATCATGGCTGAGGCTTCTTAATCTTGCACAATGACCTATCTAGGCCTCAAAGTGATCTTCAACACTTCTAATGAGCTCTCTAAAGACCTCAAGTCCAACTTCATGGCTTCAGAATCATCTGATGACTTCCCACAACTCTCAAGTTAGGAGACCTACATACTTGGCTTCAACCACTCTTTTTTAGGCTCTTTCAACTTCTCTGACAAGGATATCAACCCTTGAACACTTGAATAACCTTCTTAGATAGCTTCATAGTCTTGTATAGATCTTGATTGGTAATCATACCTCTTTATCTCCTGCATACATGTCAATGAAATGCAAATGATAATGCTAATGTGAATGAAATGAAACATAAGCTAGGTAAAGAAAAGTTGGGCAAATTTTAGGGTGCAACAGCTGCCCCTATTCAAACGGCTTGGACCTGACTGGGTGAGAAGTGAACGGTTCTCAAACAATCAGGGTACGAGACGGTTGAATACCAACAAACCTGGAAATTTTCCAACTGCACAAGTACACGGTACTCCGATGGGGACAAATCTTCGGAAACTGAAATGATAGCTGCACGACAACTAGCTGGAGAAACACTGATCTGAATCTCCGTCAGGATGATTCTCTGATTTATCTGATATCATTGCATTCTCAAATCATCAAGGGATCACCGATTACACGGTAACTGGCGATTTGCCAACCGGACAGGTAAACGGTACTCCGATTGGTAGGAACATCTTCAACACTGAGCATGCCAGTTGCACGACAACTCTGCTGGGAAATTGGTCCTGCGGTAACTGGTGAAGGGTCTAATCTTAAATCTCCGTCAGGATGATCATCTGATTTTGCTGTAGATCTTCGTCCTCAAGTCATTAAGGGATCACTGGTCACTCGGTAACCGGTGATACATAGCTGGTATTGCCGTCAGGCATTCTGCGACACTGCGGCAGAAGAATTCCTTGGGACTATCCAGTTAATCATGTTGTCGGGCATTCAAAGAAATTTTTGGGCGTCAGCCGGACTTCGTCAGTAAGTCAGGAGATTCGGCACTACTGCCGGACTTCAATCATCAAGTCTTCAAGGAAATCTCAACTCCTCTATTTAAAACCTGCTGGGGAGGACACATCTCCGCTGGGGATTCTGGAGAACTATCGAGTAACTCTGCTTCGGGGCTTCATAAATCATTCTGGATGAATCAACTCTGCTGAGGACTTCAAGAATCATCTTGGACAAATAAACCCATCGGGAACTTCAAGAATCATCCTGAACCAATAACTCTGTTGGGGATTTCAGGAATCGTCCTGAGCAACCACTCTGTCGGGGACTCTAAGCATCAACTTGAGCAGCCCTCTCAGTTGACCTCACTGGGGATTTTAAGAATCATCTTAAGCAAACCACTTCGCTGGAGAGTTCAAGAATCATCTTGGGCAAACGACTTTGCTGGGGAATTCAAGAATCATCTTGGGCCAAACAACTCTTCTGAGATCTCAGGAATCATCCTGAGCAAACACCCTGTCGGGGAACACCTGCAAAACAAGAACGGTAACGACCTAGCTCATGTTTCATATGCATAAGATCGTCAATGGCGTAATGCTCCACACGGTGGAAATGCTACGCGTATTTAGGGTAAATGCTATGCAATCATGCAAAATGCTATGACCCCATCAGCAAAATAAATGCTGAAAGGCAAAACATCCTGTCAAGGAGAAAGGACCACTCTGGTGGAGAGGAGGAATCATCCTGCCGAGGAGAAGAAGTCACACCAATCTCAATTGGACTCCGCCTGGGGAAACGAACTTCAGTCGACTGCTGCGGGGGAACAAAGTTCTACAAGAACCTGTTCATCTAGGTATTCAAACTACAAACTGTCGAGGAAACGATATCAGTCGTAGAAATAAACTGCACGGCATTCGCAACAAAAATTTTCTAGAGATAACGACTCCGATGGGGAAAAACAACCTCAGTTATTCAACACTCTACTGGGGAGAACCAATCATGGCTTTGACGGCTTCCAAGGACTCGGATCTCTTAGGAGATCTTCAAACTCGGCTGGGGAAGTTGGGATCATCCTGCTTACAGGGGAGAGTACAACTCTGCGGGGAATTTCAATTCTGCTGAAGACTTCGGTCTGTGCTATCGAGCGCTGCATACTTCAGTATATGGCTTAGCTGGGGAGACGATGATCCTTCAGGGTACATCTGATTGGGGAGAGAATCTTCTCTGCTTAGGGGATACATATCAATGCTCTTGGTTCTGTGCTCAGACTCCGTGAGGAGATGCTGCTGAACTTGCCGGGGTAGAAGGAATCATCCTGCTTGGGGACGCATACGGCGTACTGCCTGGAATGTGCTATACCTGCATCAACACAAACAAACAGACAAGATACCCTTCTCAAAGGGACCTATCAAGGTTATCATCTTGTGACAATGTTCAAGTAATTCATTATTTCAACAATCAATGGCCTAGGCCAGTAAGTTTATGTATGTGCATTTTATCAAAAACATCGGCGTTCTTTTTCGCAAACAAAATAGATAGATGCTAAACAAACAAACAAAATTGCTGAATAGTATATATTTTATTGATAACAAACCCCTGAATGGGCAAAAATGTTTTACAACAGATGCAAGCTCCTGGAATGAGGAAGCCGCGCAAATATAAAAACATAAATATACATCAGTATATACACAAATGTCGGCAATGAGGCGTAGACGAACACCATGAGTTGATCCCTCTATGACCCACTCGACTTCGATACTTCTCCGACGCTTCAGCTTCAGAAGAGATTGATTCAGATAAACGACCCTCATGTCTTCCAAACCACTAAACAATGAAAGTCCACACGCGGAACGCAGTCATTTGCTTTTTCAAATCCCTAACTTTTGTCTGAATCGCCCATCCGGGTTTTTGATTCACCGGGATACCCCTTTTTGCCAAAGTTGCCCATCCAGGTTTTTGACTTTGCGGGTGTACACTTTTTCTTTATATCCCTAATTTTTGCCCGAACCCTTTTCCCGTTTTTATGGTTCGCCGGGATGCCCCATTTTTACCTGGATATTCTTTTTCTTTCCAGCGGGTCATTTTCTAAGCAAAGTATTTTTTAACTGCGTCCGCATTCACCGGGGATGCAAAGTCTTCGCCATCCATCGTGGATAACAACAAGGCTCCTCCCGAGAAGACCTTGCTGACGACGTACGGACCTTCGTAATTGGGAGTCCACTTGCCCCGGTGATCGGAGTGTGGAGGTAGAAGCTTTCAGGACGAGATCACCCGTCTGAAAGCTTCTAGGACGCACCTTCTTATCATAAGCTTTCTTCATTCGGCTTTGGTACAGACACCCATATGCAATCGATGCTAACCTCTTCTCGTCCATCAGGCTGAGTTGGTTTAGTCGGTTCTTAATCCATTCTGCCTCATCGAGTTTCACGTCAACCAAAACTCGTAAAGAAGGGATCTCAACTTCTGACGGTAGGATGACTTCCATACCGTACACCAGTGAGAAAGGAGTTGCCCCGGTTGATGTACGCACCGTTGTACGATAACCGTGCAGTGCAAATGGCAGCATCTCGTGCCAATCTTTATAGGTCACAACCATCTTCTGTACAATCTTCTTAATGTTTTTATTGGCCGCTTCAACGACGCTATTCATCTTCGGCCGGTAAGGAAATGAGTTGTGGTGTTCAATCTTGAAACTCTGACACAACTCCTTCATCATCTTGTTATTCAGATTCGAACCATTATCAGTAATTATCCGCTCGGGAATTCCATATCGACAGATGATGTCCCTCTTTATGAATTTAGCCACCACCTGCTTGGTCACGTTAGCATACGAGGCTGCCTCCACCCACTTGGTGAAGTAGTCGATGGCTACTAAAATGAAGCGATGACCGTTAGATGCAGTGGGCTAGATCTTGCCTATCATGTCGATGCCCCACATAGAGAACGACCACGGGGAGGACATGACATTTAACGGGCACGACGGCACATGAATCTTATCAGCATAAATCTGGCATTTATGACATCTCTTCGCGAATTTGAAGCAATCCGACTCCATCGTCAGCCAGTAGTACCCTGCTCTCAGGATCTTTCTTGTCATAGCATGCCCGCCGGCTTGCGTACCAAATGTGCCTTCATGGACTTCTTCCATGAGCATACTTGCTTCTTTCTCATCTACACATCTGAGTAGCACGAGATCGTGGTTTCTTTTATACAAAACTCCATCAGGATTGAGATAAAAATTTCCAGACAGCCTCCTCAGAGTCTTCTTATCCTGGGTTGACGCTCCCGCAGGATATTCCTTAGTCATAAGGAAGGTCTGGATATCATGGAACCATGGCTTGCCGTCGGAGGCTTCCTCGATCACGAAGACGAATGCAGGTCTATCAAGACGAGAAAGGATAATCCTTGAAGCTTCATTCCAAAAATTGACTTTATACATCGAAGCCAACGTGGCTAAGGCATCAGCCATCTGGTTTTCAGCTTTGGGCACATGATGGAGTTCCACTTGATCAAAGAACGGAAGCAGCCTTCTGGCATAGTTCATGTACGGCACCAAATTCGATTGACGAGTCTCCCACTCTCCTTTAATCTGGTTAATCACAAGTGCTGAGTCACCATATACATCTAGGTTCCTGATTCTCAAATCAATCGCCTCTTCTAGACCTATGATGCATGCTTCATACTCCGCTTTGTTATTGGTGACCAGAAACGTCAGTCTCGCAGTGAATGGGATGTGGGATCCATGGGGAGTTGTGATGATCGCCCCAATGCCACTTCCATAAGAATTAACCGCCCCGTCAAATATCAATTTCCATTGGGATTTCCTATCTGGACCCTCGTCGGGCAACGGTTAATCGCAATCTTTCGCTTTAAGAAACATGATATCCTCATCAGGGAATTCAAATTTCATCGGCTGATAATCCTCGATCAGCTGTTCGGCAAGGTACTCAGACAATACACTTCCCTTGATGGCCTTCTGGGAAACGTATTGAATGTCATATTCCGTCAACACCATTTGCCATCTGGCAATCCTGCCCGAAAGCGCTTGCTTCTCGAAGACGTACTTGATTGGATCCATCTTCGAAATTAGCATGGTTGTGTGATTAAGCATGTACTGTCGTAAACGTTTGGCAGCCCAGGCTAGTGCACAACACGTCTTCTCCAGCATCGAGTAACGAGATTCACAGTCTATGAACTTTTTACTCAAGTAGTAAATGGCATGCTCATTTTTACCCGTCTCGTCGGGCTGACCGAGAACACACCCCATACTATTCTCAAGAACTGTCAAGTACATGATTAAGGGTCTTCCGGCCACTGGGGGTATCAAGATCGGAGGTTCCTGCAGATACTGTTTTATCTTATCAAATGCCTTCTGGCAATCCTCGTTCCAGATAATCGCCTGATCTTTTTTCAGCAGTCTGACCATCGGTTCACACGTGGCCGTGAGCTGAGAAATAAACCTTGCAATGTAGTTTATTCTGCCCAGGAAACCACGAACTTCTTTTTCTGTTTTTGGCGCTGGCATTTCTTGTATTGCTCTTATCTTCGCAGGATCAACCTCAATGCCTTTTTCACTCACGATAAACCCCAGTAGTTTTCCAGACCGTACTCCGAAAGTACACTTGTTAGGATTCAGCCTCAATCTGAACTTCCTAAGCCTCTCAAAAAGCTTCAGCAAATTGACCAGATGTCCCTCCTCCGTTTGGGACTTCGCAATCATGTCATCAACATAGACTTCAATCTCATGATGAATCATGTCATGAAACAAAGTAACCATTGCTCGTTGGTAAGTGGCCCCTGCGTTCTTCAGACCGAAGGGCATTACCTTGTAGCAAAATGTTCCCCAAGGTGTAATAAACGTAGTTTTCTCCATGTCCTCCGGCGCCATCTTGATCTGATTGTAGTCGGAGAAACCATCCATGAATGAAAATACGGAGAACTGAGTTGTATTGTCGACCAACACATCAATATGGGGAAGCGGGAAATCATCTTTAGGGCTCGCCCTATTCAAATCCCGATAATCGACGCACATTCGCACCTTACCGTCCTTCTTCGGTACAGGCACTATGTTGGCGACCCACGGAGGGTAAGTAGTGAACGCTAAGAAGCCAGCATCAAGTTGCTTTTGTACTTCTTCTTTGATCTTAACGGCCATATCTGGTCGCGTCCTCCTAAGTTTCTGCTTAACGGAAGGACAATATTCTCGCAGCGGCAAGTGGTGGACCACGATGTCCGTATCAAGTCCGGGCATATCTTCGTATGACCAAGCAAAGATGTCACTATACTCTCTCAGCATCTCGACCAATCTCTGCTTGACATCACTCTGCAATGCAGCCCCTATCCTGACGTTCCTGACAAGTTCTTCAGAACCCAGATTCACAATCTCAATCTCTTCTTCGTGAGGCAGAATAACTTTCTCTTCTTGTTTCAACAAGCGGGCCAACTCTTCGGGAAGGTCTTCGTCTTCATCAATCTCTTCTTCGGCTTGATAGATCGGGCAATCGAAGTTGAAGTGAGTCGTAGAAGGTCCAGAGTCGATGTCATCTGCTATGTGGATCCTGCAATAACAAGGGTTAAGCTTAAGACAAGGATATGCAGGTTAGCACAAACCCCATTGCCATTTTATTGTTTTTCAAAACAAATATAAAACAGGAATAACAAAGATCTTAATATTTGGATGCGAAGAAAAATGCCTTTTGATTTATTGGTAAAATGCATGTACATAATCAAAAAGGGCCATGACAATAAAACCATTATGCCCCGGGTAGGACATAGGGTTGTACAACGATTGGAGAAAGCAAATCATTACTCTTTGCCTGTCACTTGGATGGTATCCCTGATGGACCAATTGCTGAGGCTCTCACCTGGTCTGCTTGGCTGGATCCAAGACTCTAGGTCACAATCACTGTGTTCGCCGTCTTCAAACACTGCGTTGAAACTTTCAAATATCACCCCGCCACTGGTAAACTGGATCGGCCCTTTACCTCGCGATGCATTGTGAGAAGAGGAGGCTTCAGCCGCAGGAGAGTACCCTAAACCAAACTTGTCCTGTTTGTTAGGTATTTCTAGAATTCGCCCCCAGCCTGGGTAGATCCGGCCTGAACAACGGCTCGGGCTTCCTTGAAGGAAGAGAAAGTCATCTCTGGTTTCTCAGTGATTACAGGAGCCACGTTCTTGACTTTAACAGCTTCGAACGCCTGACATAGGGTTTCGTGGATTTCTCCATCCATCTCAACATACTTGAAGGACGACAAATGGCTCACCATTATGTCTTCCTCGCCACAAACGGTTACGATGTTGCCTCCGACAGCATACTTGAGTTTCTGGTGCAACGTGGAAATCACGGCGCCAGCAGAATGGATCCATGGCCGGCCTAGGAGACAGCTGTAGGCTGGCATGATGTCCATAATGTAAAAGATCGCGTCGAAAGTTTCCGGCCCGACTTGGATTTGCAACGTTACCTCTCTAAAAACATGACGTTTGGTTCCATCGAACGCTTTCACAACCAGGTCACTGGGTGTGTAGATCAATCCTCGAGTATCTAACTTCATCAATGCTTTCTTCGGAAGAACATTGAGCGATGACACTGTGTCCACCAACACATGAGACATAATCGTTCCCCTACACTCTATCGAGATGTGCAGGGTGCTGTTGTGGTTTCTTCCCTTCGGCGTCAGCTCCAGGTCAGTGAACCCTAACCCGTTTCCAGCATTCACGTGGGCTACGACCCCTTCCAACTATTTGACCGATATTTCCTGTGGTACATATGTGGCATTCAAGACCTTTAACAACGCGTTGCGATGTGCCTCCGAACACAGCAACAAATTCAGGATGGAGATTTTCGAGGGTGTTTGATGGAGATGATCTACGATCTTGTAGTCACTCTTCTTAATCAACCTCATGAACTCTTCAGTGTCCTTAACAAGTAAGTCCTTCTCTACCCCACAAGGGGTTTCTTCAACGACCTTACTCTTTCCCTTATCGGTTACTTCAGCTTTGTCCGCCACAATCTCAGGTGGAGCAAATACCCTTCCGCTGTGCGTGATTCCGCCAATTCCCACTAGGTTATCCACAGACCGCCCAGATGGTTCTAGTTCTAACTTCTGCCCGTTGCAGTAGACGTCTGCCCCATAATGCCATGGGACAGCGTTGGTGCTTTCAAAAGGTATCGGCCCAGATTTGGTGATGGTAATCATGGGCGGTCTGGGTGCAGAAATGGTGATCGTCCGGCGAGGGATGGTGATGGTGGCAACCTCATCATCTTGCTTCAGCATTACCTCTCCAGATCCATATTCGGCCCTTCAGATAAATTGCAAGATTCCTTCGGTCATCAGACTTTGAATCCCTTCTATCAACTGTTCACATCCATCAGGACGAGCCGCACAACCCATACACAGTTCTCCACAGCCCGAAAATAATCCTCTCTTCATCAGCTTGGCTTTAACGAAGCTAAGCGGTGTCTTCAGATCTCTGACATCAGTCAACACATCCAAATTCTCGTCCTCAATGATGGCATTCACCCCACCTCCCCGGTGATTCGGCATAGGGTTCTTCGTGACATTTGGCACATTATCTGAGAAGTTGATGATCTTAGCGTCCACCATATCCTGTACCTTGTGCTTGAAGGCTTTGCAGTTTTCTTTCGTATGGCTAGGTTCCCCCGAGTGAAACTCACAAGTTGCATTCGCATCATAACCTGGCGGAGGTGTCCCTGTCAAGGGAGCCAGGGTTCTCTTCTGGATTAGCTGTAACTGAAGCAGAGTCTGTAACAGCTGAGCATAAGACATGGGCGGTGTTTCAAGGTGATGACTTGATAGAGGTGCCCTGTTCTGATACTTTCTGTACCCTTACTGGTTCGGCTACTGCTGCTGTGGTTGGGGTTGTTGGACTGCAGGGATGGTTATGCTAGCCACCTGCTGGTGCTGGCCCTTACCTTTCCTTCGAGCGTTGGACACGGTGCTCGTCTCTCCTTCACGCCTTTTACTACCATATGGTTTCTTTCCTCCTCCAGTTGAGGATATATCACCTTGAATTTTCCCCAGTTTGATCCCGTTTTCAACGTGCTCGCCGGTGATGATGAGATCTGAGAAACTTCCAGACATACCGCTGACCAATTTCTCGTAATAAACCCCTGGGAGGGTGGCTACAAACATTTCAACAAGCTCCCGTTCGACCATCGGCGGTTGAACTCTAGCTGCCAATTCACGCCACCGCTGGGCGTATTCCTTGAACCCTTCGTTGTTCCTTTGTGACAAATTTTGCAGTTGGACTCGGTTTGGAGCCAAGTCACTGTTATACTGGTAATGGTGCACGAGTGCCTCAGCAAGTTCCTTCCACGTGCGCACACTAGTAGGTTCCAAACTCATGTACCATTCCAAGGATGGCCCGGACAAGCTATCCTGAAAGAAGTGCATCAGCAACTTCTCGTCTTCAGAGTGAGTGGACATCTTTCGGTAGTATGACCTTAAGTGGACACGAGGGCAGGTGGTGCCCTTGTACTTCTCAAAATCGGGTACCTTGAATTTAGGAGGCACCTTGAAATCAGCAATCAATCCCAACTTGGACATGTCGACACCCATAGTGTTCAAGTTCTCGAAGTTCCTCATTTTGTCCTCGAGTGCCTTAAACCTCAGGCGTGCTTCAGCAGTCAGCTCTCCTTCAGCACCCTTCTGTGAGAACAAATCTTCTTGACGGTCTTCTGACCATGGCTGAGGCCCATACAGATTTCCGACACATGCGTTGCCGTTGCCCAGTCCAACATTGACATTAGCTTCAAAATTCCCATTGCCGACGCCAGTCGTATTACCATTGAGCCCCATGTTAGCGATCACATTACCGTTACCACTACCGTTCCCCCCGGTCACGGGGATGCCATTCTGAGGAGTTTCAACAGGTGGAGGGGTTGGAACGCTCCCACTATGGAGTACACCATTGTTGTCAACCCTTGAGATCAGAGGCTGGACCAATGTTCTGAGCTGGTCTTGGCCGTTGGCAACCACTTGCATGAGCTCTATGAAGCGGTCCATCCTCTCTCGGAGCTCCTGAACATCAGTCTGCACTTGCTCCATTGCACTAGCTTGATTCGCTCTGGTCGGATAGCGGTGGATTGGTCTTTGATCAATCCTGGAACAAGCTGAAACAACCTGTATACACAAAAGGGTTAGAAAAAACGACGAAGTGCTCGTTATGCAAATGCTTCATGCAAATGCAAACGTGTGTCTGTGTGTTAGGGAGATTTCCCCCCGATCCTAGTGCCTGAGTGCCAGTGCTGATAATAAGAAGTCCGAGTCCAGTCATGGAGATAACATCTCATATATATATATATATATATATATATATATATATATATATATATATATATATATATATATATATATATATATATATATATATATATATATATATATAAAGAAAGCCCATCAAGGCGGTACACAACGTGACTGAGTACAAGTAGAATCAATAGCATGACCTCGACCAACAAGCCTGGTGATGGCCAGCATACAACAATGATCAAAACAAAAGAATTACAAATATAGTCAAGCACGGCCACGGGCGCGGAACTCTTCTAACAGATTCCTCGTTTCTGGATGATCAGGCCGAGTGAGCAGCCCTTCGAAGAGTAACTCCCTCTGCGTAATAGTGTACTAAAGACCTTCAACTGATTCTTCCCATGCTCCTTCGCCGAAACAATCTTCTAACTTCCGCTTCTTGGATTCAAACGTCAGTTTGCGCTCCTTCAGGTTAGCAAGAGCCTTGTTGAGCAGGCCTTCAGCGGCATATCTGCGAGCGGTCTCTTCATCAAACCTCCTCTCACTAGCCTTCACCAGGGCTTTCAACTTGGAGATCTTCTGTTTCAGTTTATCCTCCTGTTCCTTGCCGTTGGCTAGGGTGGCCTTCCAATGCTGATTAAACTTGGATATTCTCCGGTACGCTTCATCCAAGTGCTGCTTCTTAGTGGCCAGTATGTCATTGACAGCTTTGAAGTCCCGACCCAAATGCTCGCGCTCAGTCATCTGCTTAGTCAAATCCGTCCCTAACTGGTTCACCAGCTCTGTCTGCCTCTTGAAGGAATGGACGGCTTCGCTTCTCTCACTTCTGAGTTGAGCCAATTCTTTCTCCAGTTCTTCATTTGCCTTCTTCAGCTTATCTCTCTTAGCTAACACCTTATTATGCTGCTGAATAGGCACGGTGGTAGGCTCTTCAATCACTTGAGGGATTTCTAGCTTGGCAGGTGGAAACGGCATCCCTATAATATCTTCTCTGGCTCTGATCCAGGTCACATATGGAGCGTAGGCTTGGCTATTACTCTTCCCCAGAAACGATTTTCCCCGCTTACTGATACCATTCCAAGCGCGCTGAAGATTAGATAACATATCCCCCTCTAGAAGACCAGTGAGGTACAGAGATTCCTGCACCTCTTCATCCTTCGGCGGAGCTCTCAAAGCATAAGCAAACTGTCGGACCAACAGAGATGGGTTATAGTTTATACAGCCCTTCCTGCCTATCAAAGGCACATTCGGAAACCCGCTGCAGTTGAAGATAATCTCAGTACCCAACCTATCTCTATCAAACCAGGCAATATCCTCCGCTGACAGACTCATCAACCGCTCAGACCACTCAGCTGTGGCTGCAGACGAAGCAAAGAGACCCTTCTTGGGTAGGTGACTATCAAGCCATCTATAGAGCAGGGGCACACAGCAGTTTCCCATAAGACTTTCTGAATTCGCCTCTCACAGAATCATCTGCCAAAGCAATCAGACTAGATAGCTGAACAACATCAGGAATGGGGAGCTTGTAGGCCACAGTTTTCCTCAGAGAACCCATAGTAGCACAATAGAAGGCAAGAAAACCTGAACTGGGGGAAATGGTACCTGCAACACAGACACGCGTTAATGAAATGCAAATGAGTATGCAAAACAATGCAAAATGCGATCATGCAGCAGGAGATCAAGACGACTGCGCTGTTGAAGAGATGAAGGTTTTGTATAAACAAAACCACAATACTGCTCTGTCAAGAACAACCCTATCTCTGATGACAAGAAAACCCTGACATCGGACCATAAATCTGCTCTGTCAAGAACACACATATATCTGATGACAAGAACTTCTGATACATGACCATAAATCTGCTCTGTCAAGAACACACATATATCTGATGACAAGAACTTCTGATACAGGACCATAAATCTACTCTGTCAAGAACAAATACACATCTGATGATGAGAACCTCTGATACAGGACCAAAAATCTGCTCTGTCAAGAACAAGCACATATCTGGTGATGAGATCCCCTGATGCAGGACCAAAAAAATCTGCTCTGTCAAGAACAAACACATATCTGGTGATGAGATCCTCTGATCCAAAACTGATCCACTATCAAGAAAACCAGGTAGTCTGAAGGTTAAGGTTTCTTGCAACAAACCCGACCCTGCTCACAGGTATGGACCTAAACTGACACAAGTTCGGCATCCTAGGCGATCATCAACGTCACAAACATTCAAGAGGGGTGATACGATACCCAGAAGGTGTGGCATCACCATCTCTTGAAGCGGCCTCACTCAGCTGAATCCCAAATGATCGGTCCCCAGAGTCGACAATCCTCCAAACCAACAACCCCTCAGGCCCAAAGGACCGGAAAAGAAGTCAACCAGGAGAACCTCGTCTGAGCGTGGATTTCATGAGACACTAGTGCCTGCAAAGCAAGCACGCGCCCACTAATTTCCACAACTAATGTTAGGTACACTCAAGCCTGGGTCTGGCTTCTTACTCATCAGAATGCCCCTCCCATGACAGTACAAATAATCATGTTATACTGAAAATAAAGTGCGGGAAATAAAATGCGATAAATAAACACAACCTGACAAGTAATCATACAAGCGCTAGGATTGACTCTCGCAAGGGAAGTTGGATCCCCAAACTGACTCGCATAAGGGACGTTGGATCCCAGGAAACTATCAAGTCCCCAGCAGAGTCGCCAGCTGTCGCTACTGCGAAAATAAGGTGCCGGCAAAACAGAAGAGTCGCCACCTTTCGTTATTTATCCCTCCTCAAGCCTCAGCTCCAAAATAGACTCCACTATCAGGCTTCAATCCCAATTGCAAGTATCAACTTGTTCCTTCAGGCTCTCAAAGTATCAGACACAAGTATCAACTTGTTTTCCTCAGGCTTCAGCTTTTTCATCTGATTTCCATTTGATCTTCTTCACACAAGTGTCAACCTGCTCTCCTGGACCTTCAAGCCTCAGCTTCAATGGCAGTCTTCAAATACAAAGAAGTAGCAACCTCTAGCATCTTCAATATTCTAACAAGGAACTCTATCCTCTAGCAAGGGAGAAAGATTCATCTAACAAGAGTAAGGTTTGGATGATTGACAGCAGAGTAAGGACCAAAGGTCACCACTAAGCCCTCCATCATCAAAGAAAGGAACCCTCAAAGGTTCTACCAACTTGTGAAGAGCCACACATCCTACCAAAGGAGGGATGAGGCCTTTACAATGGGACCTTACATCATAGGGAAGAATGGAAGTGATCAACACATTCCATATTTATGAAAGAAGAGAATCTATCTAGAAGCTCTACCTACAAACCCTAATCTTAACACCTAATCAACACTACACCAAAAGAAGGGAAATCTTCACATCCAAGCTTCTTCAAGCATTCCATGGTAGCCCAAGCTTGTCTTCAACATCATCCAAGAGCAAGAGAGGCAAAACCCTAATCTAAGGGAACTAAAGAAATCAATCTAATTGAATTAGCAAATTAGGATCACCTAAAACCTAATACTAAAGTTAGTCTTAACTAAAATACCAAAACCAATTGTAAAATCCTACAAAAATAACTATGGGACCCTAATTCAATCATGAATCTACCATACAAAATCCAGAGGTTGAATCATCCACCAAGTCCTAGAAATAAATCCTACATCATGAAGTACTAAGGATAAACCCTAAAACTAGAGCACCTAAAGTTTCAACTTAAAACTAGCCCTAAACTTCTTCACAAAAATGTGAGAAAATTACTAGGGGAACATGCATATCTATTCTAGCTACACACAAAAAATCAAGGCAAGAATCATCACCACATGCTCAAACAAAATCCAACAAAACAAGGTATCAACCATGACCATTTTAATATCAATTAATATTAAAAAAAAAAAGCAAATAAAATCACAAATGCATGAATTCCTAATATTTTTTATCTACAAAATTCTAGATTCAATCATGAATCAGGGGAAAAAAGTTTGGAATTAATTGATTTAATTTCCTATTTTTTATGAATTAATCCCTAAGCCATATGAAATGATGAAAATAAAAGGAAAATAAATGAAATTAATAAGCATGTGTGGCAAATAGCAATCCCAGGCAGTTCATTTCAAGAAGTTGGGCCAAAGGGGGGTGTGGATATTGTCGCACCTCGAAGAAATCCATTCGAAAATACGACCCTCGCGCGAAAGGCGCGGAAATGCGGTTCGACAGAGTCGCCACCGAACTTTATTTTTCCCGAATAAACGGGAGAGGAAAATATCGAGAAAACCTCCTAAAAACGAAAAGATAGGAACAGGGCTGTCGCAACCAAGTTCCGGGTTCAGGAGTCGGTTACGTGAGGGGAAGGTATCAGCACCCCTCACGTCCGTCGTACTCGACGGGAACCTCTTAAGGTAAATTGTGGGGAGTGTTGTTTAGGTTTGCTTGTTTTCTTCTCGTCGTTAAAGGTAGAATTGGTGAGTTGAAAGGTTAAAGACGCGAAGGAGAGATGGGTGGTTAGAGAAAAGGGTGCTCGCCAAGGATTGGGGCCCTTGTGCCTACGTATGCTCATTCGGACGAGAATGAGAAATCAGAGCGTCGTAGTTCGACTACGGGAAAGGATGGGGGGAAACGGAAGATGGATGGAAGTGTGCTCGCCAAGATCATCGCAATCTTGTGCCTACGTATCTTATATTCAAGAATGAATAAAGAATCAGAGCGTCCGTAGTTCGTGGTAACAACCACGAAAAGGTGAGGTTGAATGAGTTGAAGGTTTTGCGAAGGAGACGAAAGGATGACTGACAAGCAACCCAAGAGCGCGTCTCAAGAGCTTGTCACTCAAGAATCCAAGGAATGCGAGACTCCAAGAACTCAGTCCTTTCGGGAATTGACTGAATAGATTGAAGATAAAGAGTTGAATGTTTTGAAATCGAAAGAATGAATTAATAACAACTCAAGGGCGCGCCTCGAGAGTTACTCATTCGAATATTCAAAGAATGCTTGATTCTGAGAATATTCCTCTTTCGTAAGTTTTTTTTAAAAAAAAAAAGAGTTTGTGAAAGGATCGAATCAGAGAATGGCATGCGAGGCCAAAAGGAAGTTATTTTGAAGTAGTTCGACGACGTGTCGAGAATTTGATCGAAGATTGAACCGGCTTGACGACGTGTCAAGGGTTAGAACGGTGAGAAACGATATCAGTCCCTGAGGGTGCTCCTAATATCGAAACCACAAGGTATTGTGAATGAAATGTGGGTTGCGAATGCGGACGAGCATTCGAATTAGGAGAACGTTTGAAAAAAAGGATTGAATTCGAAAGGTTGAGTGAATAACAACTCAAAGGGCGTGCTTCGAGAATTATTCACTCGAAGACACAAGGAATGCTAGACTCCAAGTGCCTCTTTCTTTCGGGGTATTGATCAAGAGACGTTGAGAATATGCTTGAGAAAATCAAAAGAATGAATGAATAACAACTCAAGGGCGTGCCTCGAGAGTTGCTCATTCGAAGATCCAAGAAATGCTAGATTTCAAGAATCTCCCTCTTTTGGAGTTTTTTTCGAGAAAATGTTTAAAAGATAATTTGAAGTGCAAGTGAAAAGTCTCGACTAAAATTATCATCTATCAATAATTTTGACCGATAATAATTTAAAAATTGTCATTGACCAAAATAAGCAAGAAATCGATAAAAATAAAAAAATGAAAGAAGTTTAAAAAGAAAACGGTCTCGGGTTTGTCGTTACTCGTCAATAATTTGACAAAGTTATAACTTGGGATATCGTCATCGACCCAAAAACGGTAAAAATGGGATAAAGTCAGAAAATGAGAAAGAAGAGAAAAAGTCGGTCTCGGATCCTTCATTTCTCATCAATAATTTGACAGAGAATCGAAAGAAGCTTCTTCATTGAACAAAACAGTGGAAATAAAATAGAATAAAATGCCCAATAACAAAAAGAAAAAATGAAAAAACTCAAAAAATAAAGTGATTCAAAACTCTAATATTAAAAAAAAAAGTTTAGAAAATATAATATAAACTATATAATATATACAAATCTAATAACTATTTAATAAATAAACTAATTAAAAATAATCTATTAATATTTATAAAAAGTATTTACAAATAGATATTAATATATTTACATCATAATAGTAATAATAATAATATTTACATAATATAAAATATATTTACATTATTAAAAACAAAAAGATGAAACATGTGCAAATGTGAAAGATGGGTATGGTGCACCAGAGCAAAAATAATAATAAAATAAAGTTTAAAAAAAAACACTTAATTTGTAAATAAATAAAAGAAATTAAATAAATAAAAAAGAATTAAAAAAGAAACGAAAAACGAAGACCAGAAGGTCTTCCTTCTCTCACTGTATCTCACTTCCCTCTTCTTGTCTCTCTGTTTCTCACGTCACTGTTCTCACTTGTCGTTCGTTTTTCACTGTTTTCGTTTGTGTTCGTTTGCGGAGGTTGAGATGGGGTTAAAACCGCGGTGAATAAGATGATGGATTTTTTGGTTTTGACGCTTCAACAATGGTCGTCGAGTTTCATCGGAAGAAAAATGGAGGTGAAGTGTGTTTAGGTTAGGTTCTGTTTAGGGTTTAACGGAAATTTGTTTCGGTCGGAAGAAAAGGGTCGTGAACGGCCGTTGTTTTATGTTGATGATGATGGAAGATGAAGTTTTGAGGGATGGGTTTTCTGGGCGTGTTGATTTTTTGGTTTTTTTTTTTTGGTTTGATGTTGGTTAAAAGTTTTACGGGTTTGATGCTTTGGAAGGGTAATGAGAAGTTTGTTGAGATATTTTTGGAAGGAATTTCTGGGTAGTTGGAGTTTGATAATGGTTCTGAAAGTGGTCTAAGGAGGTTCAGTTTGTTGTTGTTGGGATGATGATGATAGAATGAATATGAACATGATGAATTTTTCCGGCGGCCAAGTCCCCTAGGGTTTCTCAAGCTGGGAGATGATGAATAGTTGTTGTATTTATAGGAAAGTAACACGTGGCAATTGGGGGGGGGGGGGGTAATTGGTGGTCTAATTATCTGTGATTAGTGATTTAATAACTAATAAACAAATAAAACTTAATATAATCCTAATAATAAAACTATACTAAAATAATTAAATAACTTTAAAACTAATTTTTAATTAATTATGTACAGAAAATACAAATAAATAAATAAATAAATAAATAAATAAATAAATAAATAAAAGAAGTCCATCCTTTAGGTATAATACAAGCAAGTCCATCCACTAGGACAACAATATAGGACAACAATATTTTCCTTTACAAACTTGAACAAATACATATATGTACATAAACAAAAAGATAAAACTGAAATAAAAACAAAACTGTTGGAGGTGGGAATCGAACTTGCAACCTTTAAGTATAAGGCACACAAGCCTAACCACTGGGACACATTTACTTCTATTAAAGAATTTGCACAAATAAATATATCTTTCATAAAAAGTTGATTTGAATAAAAACTAATTTGAACTAATTAATAAATAGACAAAAATAAAAGCTAATAAATATTCTATGATAAAACTAATTCTAATATAATAAATAATAAAATGAGAATAACTTTAAAAAGAAAATTCTAAAATATTTCTAAAATTAAATCAAATCTAATTAATTCTAATACTAAAATGATTATAAAAACAAACTAATTATATGCTATAAAAATAATCTATTTCTATTCTAAATAAGAAAAAAAATATTTCCAATAAAAATTCTAACTAAATTAAAATTCTATATTAAAATAAAATTAAATAAGTGATAAAAATAAAAATATGAACAAAACAGTGATATTTGCAAGGAAATGAGAAATTAGAAAAAGATTGAAATATTTACGAAAATGCCCTTATGCCACGTGTTGCGCTCCCATTGGGCAAAAAAGTCGAGATTCGAGAAATGCCCAATCGGGGATGGGTATGTGTCTAAACGGCATGAAATTAAGTTTAAAAAATGCAAAATAAAGATGCGAAAATATTTGAAAAGAGGTAGGACAAATTTAGGGTATGACAGATGCCCCTATCTAATTGGCTTAGACCGAGTAAGATGAACGGCTATGGCGCTCACTCTTTCAAGCTAGAAGACAATTAGATATAAAGAAGACCCTGAATTCGTCCGAAAAGAAAAGGAAAGCTTGGGAATTGGAAACGCTGGATGAGGTGTACCTCTGAGTAAACCGTGGATAAATAGCAAAAGGTTACCATCACCAAAAGGATGACGGGACGAAACACACACAAACAATATCGCACAATCTGACACCAATCCAGATGACAGACCCCCCACCAAAAGGATGACGGAGCGAAACACAAAATAAAATCGCACAATCTGGCACCAATCCAAGTGACAGACCCCCCACCAAAAGGATGACGGAGCGAAACACAAAACAAAATTCGCACAATCTGACATCGACGAAATGCCAGACCTACCATTAAAAGGATGATAGAGCGAAAACACAAACAAAACATCGCACAATCTGATATCGACGAAATACCAGACCTACCACCAAAAGGATGACGGAGCGAGATAAACAAAATTCGCACAATCTATCATTAATGACTATGATAGACCTCCCACCAAAAGGATGACGGAGCGAGACAAACAAAATTCGCACAATCTGACATCGACGAAATGCCAAACCTACCACCAAAAGGATGGTAGAGCGAAACCACAAACAAAACATCGCACAATCTGATATCGACGAAATACCAGACCTACCACCAAAGGGATGGTAGAGCGAAACACAAACAAAATATCGTGCAATCTGACATCGACAAAATGCTAGACCCAACACCAAAAGGATGATGGAGCGAAAACACAAACAAAACATTGCACAATCTGATATCGACGAAATACCAGACCTACCAACAAAAGGATGGTAGAGCGAAAACATAAACAAAACATCCCGCAATCTGACATCGACGAAATGCCATACCTACCACCAAAAGGATGGTAGAGCGAAAACACAAACAAAACATCGCACAATCTGACATCGACGAAATGCCAGACCTACCACCAAAAGGATGGTAGAGCGAAAACATAAACAAAACATCGCACAATCTGATATCGACGAAATACCAGACCTACCACCAAAAGGATGGTAGAGCGAAAACATAAACAAAACATCGCACAATCTGATATCGACGAAATACCAGACCTACCACCAAAAGGATGGTAGAGCGAAAACACAAACAAAACATCGCACAATCTGACATCGACGAAATGCCAGACCTACCAACAAAAGGATGGTAGAGCGAAAACATAAACAAAACATCGCGCAATCTGACATCGACGAAATGCCAGACCTACCACCAAAAGGATGGTAGAGCGAAAACACAAACAAAACATCGCACAATCTGATATCGACGAAATACCAGACCTACCAACAAAAGGATGGTAGAGCGAAAACATAAACAAAACATCGCGCAATCTGACATCGACGAAATGCCAGACCTACCACCAAAAGGATGGTAGAGCGAAAACACAAACAAAACATCGCACAATCTGACATCGACGAAATGCCAGACCTACCACCAAAAGGATGGTAGAGCGAAAACATAAACAAAACATCGCACAATCTGATATCGACGAAATACCAGACCTACCACCAAAAGGATGGTAGAGCGAAAACATAAACAAAACATCGCACAATCTGATATCGACGAAATACCAGACCTACCACCAAAAGGATGGTAGAGCGAAAACACAAACAAAACATCACACAATCTGACATCGACGAAATGCCAGACCTACCAACAAAAGGATGGTAGAGCGAAAACATAAACAAAACATCGCGCAATCTGACATCGACGAAATGCTAGACCTACCACCAAAAGGATGGTAGAGCGAAAACATAAACAAAACATCGCACAATCTGATATCGACGAAATACCAGACCTACCAACAAAAGGATGGTAGAGCGAAAACATAAACAAAACATCGCGCAATCTGACATCGACGAAATGCCAGACCTACCACCAAAAGGATGGTAGAGCGAAAACACAAACAAAACATCGCACAATCTGACATCGACGAAATGCCAGACCTACCACCAAATGGATGGTAGAGCGAAAACATAAACAAAACATCGCACAATCTGATATCGACGAAATACCAGACCTACCACCAAAAGGATGGTAGAGCGAAAACACAAACAAAACATTGCACAATCTGACATCGACGAAATGCCAGACCTACCAACAAAAGGATGGTAGAGCGAAAACATAAACAAAACATCGCACAATCTGATATCGACGAAATACCAGACCTACCACCAAAAGGATGGTAAAGCGAAAACACAAACAAAATATCGCGCAATCTGACATCGACGAAATGCCAGACCCACCACCAAAAGGATGATGGAGCGAAAACATAAACAAAATATGTCGTTATCACCAAAAGGATGATAGGACTACACAGATTTGAAGCTTACCAACACCAAAAGGATGCAGGCTAGGTTGAACTGACGAAGTTCAACTATCACCAAAAGGATGATAGTAAGGCAATTGACAACGGTCACGCTTGCTGGGTACAACTCTCTGGGGAACCCCCAAGAGGAAAATTGAATTTGAAATGAGTCAACGGGGTACGCCCACCGTCTTCGCTTGGAAATCATAGTTTGCTGAAATAATTTCATGGTTACGCCCATGAATTCTGAAGAGGATGCCCCTGACTAGGCTGAGTTTGTTTTGATGTCTTGTCTTGCTCGACAAAAGGTTGATCAACTTCGTGGAAAACACCCACGGTCTTAAATGGTATGCCCCTGGCTGGAATGAACGTTGATTTGCATTGTTGATCAACCACGAGATTGAAATTCGTCATGGGAGACGCCCATGGTCTTGAAAAGAATGCCCCTGACTGGGCTGAATCTTGCTTTGAATAACTTCGGATTTTGATGGGAGAGACCCACAATTGCAGAAGACTTCCCCTGACTGGGTTGATGATTGCTTTGAAGCTCTTGAAAATCGTGGGACAAACCCACCGTCTTGCGGAGGATGCTCCGGACCGGGTTGATGATGGTCTTGGAAATCTTCAAGATTGATCCTGGACCTTGACTTGCATATATGAATGCTGGATGATAAATGATATTCCATATGAGTGGAAGTGCGAATGCAAATGCTGACGCGCGGGGATGTAAGAGTTGGGGAAGTATGATACGATTGGGTATGCATATGATGCAAGATATTTATGAGGTCGAATGCGATGTGTATGATGCATATGATTGCAGACAGGTAATTGGAAATGCAGGGAGACGCCAGCATGGTGGAATCTGGAAGTTGCCAATGTAGATTGGACTTTGGGTGGTGGGAGGGATTGACTTCCTCGACACGCAGTTTTGCTGAAGACGCCACGATTGAAGTAAAAGATAACGCCCTGGATGTCCCAAGTCTAGGATATCTGGATGACTGTGAATTTGCTTCAGAGAGAATTGCAACTCTGCTTGATGGTCAGGACGACCTGGTCTTGCCCCAGTATGAACATTGTAATGGTTTGCCCTAGATTAACCCGTTTTGAAGTTGAAACCGAACTCTGATGGCTTGCCCCTGCTCGAGCTGTTAAGTGATTTGCCCCAACCTGTGGGTTCTGAGGTAGTCTTGCTTCGTGACAGTCACTGAAAGTCAAGTTCTTCCTTGATTGCTCCTTGCTGAGATGTCTTTGAATACCTAGCACTGATTTGCAATTAAAATTGTACATTCATAGATGGTAATATTAATGCAAAGTTCAAGGTAAGTTTGAAAAAGTGTCTTTTATTGAAGTGTCATGATAGTGAGACGAATGGACTGCTAGCCCAGACGTTGTGCTGTTTGATTGGTGCGAAAATATATAGCAAGCAAAAGGACACCAATATTGATGATTAGAAATCATGTGAGGAGTCAGGTTACGCAACCTTGCGACAATAAACCTCGTCTCAATTAGGTCTTTCAAGGGTTGTAACGTGGTCTGGTTCACGGTTATGAAACAAAGGATATTAGGTTCAAAGTATGATTTGTACCCACCCCTTCTTCTTAATGATCTCCAGTCCTATGTTCAGTTAATTCTACGCTTGTCTGGACGGTGTAAGCTTGAAGGTTCAAGGTTTGCTCGACATGGCAGTCACCTTATTTATGTTTTTTTTTATGGATGCCAGTGCCCCTTTGATCTGAGTGGCCACTGAGTTTTTTGTTCTTGTTGAGGATTTCGGGGTCCTCTTTTGCTTTTGTTTTGATCCCTAACTTTTGCATGGATTGACTTCGTTTGTCAGATCCATCGGGATTGCCTTGATTTTGCCTAAGTCCCCTCTAAGGTGTCTGACTTAGCAGGCTTTCGATGTTTTTTTTGGAATTTTGTTGGAGGATTGTGACTGCCATAGCATGGGTCATTGAAGAACAACCGTCTTCTGGATTTTGTTTGTTGATTCGAGTGCGGGTTTGAATTAACTGAACACTACCCTGCCCCAGGTTGAGTGTAAAGGCTTGAATATCCGAAGGCAACTGCTACTTCTAGGCTCGAAGTGGCTTACTAGGGATTAACTCCTTATATCTCCGGTGTTTGGGGAATTGAAGCAATGCCTGTACATCATTGACGAGATTCTATCTGAGAGCATATGAGTTTGCAATTATGGGTATCTCGTTTTCATCATCCTCCCTCAAATCATGCTAAACAACAGTGAATAGAGTGGAGTAAATAAGTGTGTTGGTGATAAGTGAAAAATGAATGAATACGACATAACTAATTCAAAACATGCATAAACGATACATTAATGAAAACCAAATACGAATGACAATTGTTCAAAGCATATGGGACTTAAACGTATAAAGACAAAATACAAGAAATGCGAAAGATTAAATGGCAGCATGACGGCCTTCTTCAGAGAGTAGACTTGACTTGATTGGATTTGACGTTGGCACTAGTTGGCTGGTGGCATCGGGTCGTTGATGGCACTGAGATACTTCCCATCAAAGGTGAGAGCTTCCTTGTCAATCAGGTCTTGAATTTTGTGTTTGAGAAACCTGCAGTTCTCAATGTCGTGACCTGGAGCGCCCTTATGGAACTCACAATGAGCATTCGCGTCATAATCAGCAGGAAGGACAGTTGAGGGAGCTAGATCCCTTGGGACGATAGCCCTTTGTTCCATTAATTGAGCAAAGATATCTGCATATGTCATTGGAAGACTATCAAATACTCTCTCTGGCTTCCATGTCCTGTGTTGATTTTGCTGACGCGGTCGTTGAACGGTCTGTTGTTCTGATTCCTTTCCAGTTATGGAGAGGGCTTCGAAGATCTGATCCATCTTTCTGTTGAGGGATTCCAGCTCCTTCCTGATAGCAATTTGCTCTTGCCGAATCTGCTCCATCGATCGTCTGGTACTGGCTCTAATTGCGTATTGGTGTCGAGGAATCAGCTTGATTTACTGGAGAAGAAGGAACGGAGACATAAGATTCTGTTGAAGGACTGGAGATGCAAAATGCACAACATATGAAATGCAATGCAAATGATATGCAAGATGCAATGCAAGACACAAGATCCAGGATCACAGGATCACAATCAAACAACTCCTGAAGCTGGTAACTGCGATAGATAAGTAACCATAATTCCTGCTCAAAGAAAAATTGACAGGTAAACCCTATATGGGAAGATCTAGACACTCTACCCATAAACCCACTCACGGAATGGTTTCTATGTTTGGTTCCCAGGATCACGGACACTAGTCGTATTAGCGTCACGCAACAGGCTAGCTGTATTACGACGATAATGACGATAAGGTCTCTCTTGAGCGGGGTCCTCGTGCTAGGCGCACAAGGAGCGAGTCCTTGGAGACTAACACTACACGACCACCAATATCGGAACTGGCGCTAACAAAAGGTTCCCAGAATCACGGACCCTTCATTAATCGAGTCGTGTAACAGGCTAGCTGTGTTACAACAAGATCTACGAATAGGTCTCCTCTGGAGGAGCTTTCATGCTAGGCCCACAAGGAGCAAATCCTTGGAGACTAACACTACTCGACTACCAATTCTAAACTATGTGTTCTCTCTGCTTTTACCAAAGCTCGGGCGTAGAGCCTTACTCGTGATGTTATCCCAAGAACCAACAGGCAACCAAGATAACAAGCGCAAATAAAATCTACAAGAGAACAAATACAAAAAAGAAAACAAATAAAAAACAAACACTCCTCACAAACCAAAAGATAGGCTCGACTCTCTCTTTGCATGGAGCAAAAATGTCCCCAGCAGAGTCGCCAGCTGTCGCACCTCGAAGAAATCCATTCGAAAATACGACCCTCGCGCGAAAGGCGCGGAAATGCGGTTCGACAGAGTCGCCACCGAACTTTATTTTTCCCGAATAAACGGGAGAGGAAAATATCGAGAAAACCTCCTAAAAACGAAAAGATAGGAACAGGGCTGTCGCAACCAAGTTCCGGGTTCGGGAGTCGGTTACGTGAGGGGAAGGTATCAGCACCCCTCACGTCCGTCGTACTCGACAGGAACCTCTTAAGGTAAATTGTGGGGAGTGTTGTTTAGGTTTGCTTGTTTTCTTCTCGTTGTTAAAGGTAGAATTGGTGGGTTGAAAGGTTAAAGACGCAAAGGAGAGATGGGTGGTTAGAGAAAAGGGTGCTCGCCAAGGATTGGGGCCCTTGTGCCTACGTATGCTCATTCGGACGAGAATGAGAAATCAGAGCGTCGTAGTTCGACCACGGGAAAGGATGGGGGGAAACGGAAGATGGATAGAAGTGTGCTCGCCAAGATCATCGCAATCTTGTGCCTACGTATCTTATATTCAAGAATGAATAAAGAATCAGAGCGTCCGTAGTTCGTGGTAACAACCACGAAAAGGTGAGGTTGAATGAGTTGAAGGTTTTGCGAAGGAGACGAAAGGATGACTGACAAGCAACCCAAGAGCGCGTCTCAAGATCTTGTCACTCAAGAATCCAAGGAATGCGAGACTCCAAGAACTCAGTCCTTTCGGGAATGGACTGAATAGATTGAAGATAAAGAGTTGAATGTTTTGAAATCGAAAGAATGAATTAATAACAACTCAAGGGCGCGCCTCGAGAGTTACTCATTCGAATATTCAAAGAATGCTTGATTTTGAGAATATTCCTCTTTCGTAAGTTTTTTTTTAAAAAAAAGAGTTTGTGAAAGGATCGAATCGGAGAATGGCATGCGAGGCCAAAAGGAAGTTGTTTTGAAGTAGTTCGACGACGTGTCGAGAATTTGATCGAAGATTGAACCGGCTTGACGACGTGTCAAGGGTTAGAACAGTGAGAAACGATATCAGTCCCTGAGGGTGCTCCTAATATCGAAACCACGAGGTATTGTGAATGAAATGTGGGTTGCGAATGCGGACGAGCATTCGACTTAGGAGAACGTTTGAAAAAAAAGGATTGAATTCGAAAGGTTGAGTGAATAACAACTCAAAGGGCGTGCTTCGAGAATTATTCACTCGAAGACACAAGGAATGCTAGACTCCAAGTGCCTCTTTCTTTCGGGGTATTGATCAAGAGACGTTGAGAATATGCTTGAGAAAATCAAAAGAATGAATGAATAACAACTCAAGGGCGTGCCTCGAGAGTTGCTCATTCGAAGATCCAAGAAATGCTAGATTTCAAGAATCTCCCTCTTTTGGAGTTTTTTTCGAGAAAATGTTTAAAAGATAATTTGAAGTGCAAGTGAAAAGTCTCTACTAAAATTATCATCTATCAATAATTTTGACCGATAATAATTTAAAAATTGTCATTGACCAAAATAAGCAAGAAATCGATAAAAATAAAAAAATGAAAGAAGTTTAAAAAGAAAACGGTCTCGGGTTTGTCGTTACTCGTCAATAATTTGACAAAGTTATAACTTGGGGTATCGTCATCGACCCAAAAACGGTAAAAATGGGATAAAGTCAGAAAATGAGAAAGAAGAGAAAAAGTCGGTCTCGGATCCTTCATTTCTCATCAATAATTTGACAGAGAATCGAAAGAAGCTTCTTCATTGACCAAAACAGTGGAAAAAAAATAGAATAAAATGCCCAATAACAAAAAGAAAAAATGAAATAACTCAAAAAATAAAGTGATTCAAAACTCTAATATTAAAAAAAAAAGTTTAGAAAATATAATATAAACTATATAATATATACAAATCTAATAACTATTTAATAAATAAACTAATTAAAAATAATCTATTAATATTTATAAAAAGTATTTACAAATAGATATTAATATATTTACATCATAATAGTAATAATAATAATATTTACATAATATAAAATATATTTACATTATTAAAAACAAAAAGATGAAACATGTGCAAATGTGAAAGATGGGTATGGTGCACCAGAGCAACAATAATAATAAAATAAAATTTAAAAAAAACACTTAATTTGTAAATAAATAAAAGAAATTAAATAAATAAAAAAGAATTAAAAAAGAAACGAAAAACGAAGACCAGAAGGTCTTCCTTCTCTCACTGTATCTCACTTCCCTCTTCTTGTCTCTCTTTTTCTCACGTCACTGTTCTCACTTGTCGTTCGTTTTTCACTGTTTTCGTTTGTGTTCGTTTGCGGAGGTTGAGATGGGGTTAAAACCGCGGTGAATAAGATGATGGATTTTTTGGTTTTGACGCTTCAACAATGGTCGTCGAGTTTCATCGGAAGAAAAATGGAGGTGAAGTGTGTTTAGGTTAGGTTCTGTTTAGGGTTTAACAGAAATTTGTTTCGGTCGGAAGAAAAGGGTCGTGAACGGCCGTTGTTTTATGTTGATGATGATGGAAGATGAAGTTTTGAGGGATGGGTTTTCTGGGCGTGTTGATTTTTTGGTTTTTTTTTTTTTGGTTTGATGTTGGTTAAAAGTTTTACGGGTTTGATGCTTTGGAAGGGTAATGAGAAGTTTGTTGAGATATTTTTGGAAGGAATTTCTGGGTAGTTGGAGTTTGATAATGGTTCTGAAAGTGGTCTAAGGAGGTTCAGTTTGTTGTTGTTGGGATGATGATGATAGAATGAATATGAACATGATGAATTTTTCCGGCGGCCAAGTCCCCTAGGGTTTCTCAAGCTGGGAGATGATGAATAGTTGTTGTATTTATAGGAAAGTAACACGTGGCAATTGGGGGGGGGGGGTAATTGGTGGTCTAATCATCTGTGATTAGTGATTTAATAACTAATAAACAAATAAAACTTAATATAATCCTAATAATAAAACTATACTAAAATAATTAAATAACTTTAAAACTAATTTTTAATTAATTCTGTACAGAAAATACAAAAAAAAAAAAAAAAAAAAAAGTCCATCCTTTAGGTATAATACAAGCAAGTCCATCCACTAGGACAACAATATAGGACAACAATATTTTCCTTTACAAACTTGAACAAATACATATATGTACATAAACAAAAAGATAAAACTGAAATAAAAACAAAACCGTTGGAGGTGGAAATCAAACTCGCAACCTTCAAGTATAAGGCACACAAGCCTAACCACTGGGACACATTTACTTCTATTAATGAATTTGCACAAATAAATATATCTTACATAAAACGTTGATTTGAATAAAAACTAATTTGAACTAATTAATAAATAGACAAAAATAAAAGCTAATAAATATTCTATGATAAAACTAATTCTAATATAATAAATAATAAAATGAGAATAACTTTAAAAAGAAAATTTTAAAATATCTCTAAAATTAAATCAAATCTAATTAATTCTAATACTAAAATGATTATAAAAACAAACTAATTATATGCTATAAAAATAATCTATTTCTATTCTAAATAAAAAAAAATATTTCCAATAAAAATTCTAACTAAATTAAAATTCTATATTAAAATAAAATTAAATAAGTGATAAAAATAAAAATATGAACAAAACAGTGATATTTGCAAGGAAATGAGAAATTAGAAAAAGATTGAAATATTTACGAAAATGCCCTTATGCCACGTGTTGCGCTCCCATTGGGCAAAAAAGTCGAGATTCGAGAAATGCCCAATCGGGGATGGGTACGTGTCTAAACGGCATGAAATTAAGTTTAAAAAATGCAAAATAAAAATGCGAAAATATTTGAAAATAGGTAGGACAAATTTAGGGTATGACAGATATCACTCTGAGTGCTAAGCCCAAAACCAGACAATTAATGAAACAGTGTGTTTCATTTGAAAGACTCTCTTCAGCGCTTGAGGTGCAATCGTGGTCATTCATCCATTGCCTGAGTCAAAGGTCCAACCCTGATCTGAGGGCTCTTGTTCATCGTCCCCAATTTGAACCTGCAACCTGCGCGCGAACCAGCCATCGCCGGTGACTTTTCCGGCCACCCCTGCAGAACCCTAACTTCCTCTACAGCCAACCATTTGCCACGATTCCTGAATGAATCTTGACCAGAATCTTCCCAGCAATTCAATCATACCAATCTCCACCGAAAATGACATTTGACCTAAATCATCTCTAATCAAGCAATTAAACATCCTAAATCTAACTACTCATCATCAGGATCCTAACCGCATATGAATTTCTATCTATCACTCCCTAAATCATGCATAATCAAGAAATTCACCAACCTGTGTTCAAGCTTGCAACAAAAGTGGTTCTTGCACGATTCAACCTCCACAACAATCCAGATTCACTCCAAATTTCCCTCTGAAGCTAATGCACACCTCAAATTGGCTTGGTTCTTCCTTGAATTGAAAATTCGATCTCAACTTGCATTCATGAAACTTTGATCTCCCTCTCTGCAACCAGCTTCAATTCCTTCCAAAAAAAGCACTGAACTCACTCAATGACTTATATAGAAGTGTTTAGATTGATCTAGAAACTTCTGGATTCATCCAAATGAGATTTTGGATTTTCAATTTCTCCTCCAAATATCATTCATGGCATATGCAATATCTCCTCTATTTGGGCCTCAACAAACTTGGTTTTCACTCCTCATGAGCTAAGGAATTGAATGGTGATGGTTGTTTCCTTGTTTGCAAGCCAAAGGTATGAATTGGATATGTTGCTTCATCATGAAGAAATGAAATGGAATGATATGCAAATGACCTCAAATCAAAATTCTAACATTGTCATTGTTTCTAAAATCAGTTTTCCAATCAATTTGACCTATAATTTGGTTTCATTTGGTCACAAAATGAATTATTTAAATTTTTGATCATTTAATCCTTTTAATTCTTCCTTTTTTCAAAATTTCTTGAACCAAGTCTCTCCTTGAGCCATTTCAATGCCTCATTGATGCATGGTTAAGGTTAAAACACCATTTTGAGTAACTTTCTTGTTGAACAAAATTCCATTTGAGACCTCTAAGTTTGTGAAAATAGCCTATGATCACAAATGACCTATAATCACCAAATGTCCAAAATACCCTTGACTTGTCAAAGCCATAACTTAAGTTCTACAAATCCTATCAAGGACTTATAGTACTATCTAGAAAGCTAAGAGAATAAGGAACAACATTCATGTTGACCAAAAGTTCATAGGAGGCATCCTTCTAGGGCAAAAGTTTCTTGCAAGTTGGGCAACTTTCAAGCCCCAAATTCACATACCTCAGGTGACTTGTAACTTGTCAAAGCCATAACTTGAGTTCTACAAATCCTATCAAGGACTTCTAGCACTCAAATTAAATCTAAGATCATGCTATACAACAATCATGTTGGGGGTAAGATGATATGACAAACACATATTGAGCTAAATTGCCTTGAAGATAGGGGTCAAACTAGGGGATTTTACACTATCAAGCCTTAGAAACCCTAGCTTGAAACTTCTCAAACTCTTCAATCATGATGATTTGACCTTGGAATCATCCTTAGAACATATTAATGTATCAATCCATGATCACATGGCTCTTGGATTAGGTCTCAACCTTCTTCAAAACATCAGTTGACTTAGGGTTGACCCAGTCAAACCCTAGCTGCACCAATCATGGCTGAGGCTTCTTAATCTTGCACAATGACCTACCTAGGCCTCAAAGTGATCTTCAACACTTCTCATGAGCTCTCTCAAGACCTCAAGTCCAACTTCATGGCTTCAGAATCATCTGATGACTTCCCACAACTCTCAAGTTAAGAGACCTACACACTTGGCTTCAACCACTCTTTCTGAGGCTCTTTCAACTTCTCTGACAAGGATATCAACCCTTGAACACTTGAATAACCTTCTTAGATAGCTTCATAGTCTTGTATAGATCTTGATTGGTAATCATACCTCTTAATCTCCTGCATACATGTCAATGAAATGCAAATGATAATGCTAATGTGAATGAAATGAAACATAAGCTAGGTAAAGAAAAGTTGGGCAAGTTTTAGGGTGCAACAGTTGGGCAAGCTCTCTAATAGGTTGAATTCACGTCATGCCTTTATAGTCATGTATTATTTTGATATGTTTTCACTTGTATATCCTGCATGTTGGTCTCCTGATTCAAGAATCACTTTGGAAGAGGCGACTAAAATTTTCAAAGCATATAAGAGGAAGGTAAGAATTATTATGAATGAATGTAAGGAAGATAACTTTTATCTAGATAAGTTTATTTGATGAGAGTTAAGGCTGGAAGAAGAATATGTGAAAGAAGAAGAAAAATGCATGACATCAGATGAAAAAGATGCATTACTAATAGAAGAATTTGAGGCAAACAAGAAATATGGGAAAGGAGAAAGAAGGAAACTTGAAGATGATCTAAGTCTGAATGAAAAACCAAATTTAATTTTTTTTGAAGATGTAGACATCCAACAAGAAAATCTTCAACAAAAGAGTATCCCTAAAAATTATTTTAACAACAAGGCAGATGAAAGACAAGAAATTGACAAAGTATTGGATGCCATTTATGCCTTGTTCACTAAAATAAAACTGAAAATGATTTGGAAGCAATATCATCAATATCTGAAGTTCATGGGATTGCTACCAAATAAAAGAAAGAAAAAAGTTGATGAGTTCTTTGTGTCAAATAGGTCACCCTAACATGGAATGAGACTTCAAGCTAATGATGGTAAGTGAGCGTTTCTTTGGAGGCAACCCAAGGGAGTTATTCGTAATTTTTTTTATAGTCTTTAATTTTATATTAATTTTTTTAGTTTTTCTTGCTTTCAGTTGGTTTATTTTCTACCTATTTACTTTCATAGAGTAATATGATAATTATAAATTTAGTGGTTGTGTGAAAAAGTATCCAAATTAAATGTGTGTGTGTCTTCTATGAATGTTAACTCACCAAACTTTTTTTATATACTTCTAAATGATCTGATTGGTTTAATTAAGTTATACTGAAGGTTGGGCAGATTTACCACAATTGGTTGTGAAGCCTCATCCAATAAGAGGTAATGTGTAGGATGTCATCTCTATCCAACATGGTGAGGACAAAAAAAAGCCAAACACATTGGTTCATCATGAGAGAGCATTCATGTATGTATCTATTATTCATAACTTGTGTATGTTTTTTATGATGACACACACTGAGACACATTATTTGTTTTAGCCCTGAGTCTTTCATCCATCCCTTTTAATTGTTTTTATTCCTTGCATAATCCCTTTGAGTCAATTTCCCATTTGTTTATTTGTAACCCTATGTGTAATCCTTAGCCTAATCATTTCCTACCCTACTTGGAATAGAAACACTACATCTCAAAGATATGTCAAATTTAAGTTTGGGGTTGTTGTTGGAATATCAACCAATAAGTTTGGGGAATCAATTATCAATTGAGGGAATTAAATGAATATGAGTACAAATTTGAAAAAAAAAAGACGTGAGTGGGAAATATACAAAGTTGAAAAAAAAAATCAAGGTACTCAAAGAAAACTGAAAATTAAAAGCCAAAGAGGACTCAGTTGAAAGAAATATCTCACATTAGTTTTTAATTAGACATTGTCAATGAGAATAATACTCATTACTCCAAGTCTCAACCTACTCTTTAAATATATCACACTCGAGCCCCAACCCCATTACAACCTGCAAGATCTCAAAAAGTGTGTGTATCGTGCATCTTGCCATCTAATTAGAATTTATTCAATCATATGGTACAATGTTTCATATTGTGAAATTTGAGTGAAAAACATAAATATCTGAGAGATTTGGTGAGAATGTGCAATGAGGTGACAAGTGAAGCAGTATCATCAATGAAAAATGTGGAAGATCAATTAACCACGGTAAACAAGTAAAACTTAAGGTCATGGTAAAAGAGGACCACAAAAGATCCTATAGGTATGGTATTTTCCAAAAATTTAACTTTATTGGAGTTGACATGAGTAGATAGTCTTAAAGTTACTTGAGGAAAAGCAACAAGTTAAGTTTGGGGTTTTGATCAGTAACCATTTCTGCTATAGTTATTATCACTTTAATAGGTGAAAATATGCGAGTTATTTACATTTTCCATAAAGATTGAGTGGTTTATATGTCAATTTCTTTAATTTTTGTGTTTTTTATGTTTTAATTATTCCTAGTTTTTTTAAATCTTTTTAGGAAGGTTAACGTGTTTTGTAGGTTGGAGGAAGTCAAAGAAATGGTCAAAAAAGGAACACGACAAATCTTCAGAAGGATTCACAAACTCTATTTTTCAACATGTTGCACATTATGATAAACATGTGATATTTTGATCATATCTAGAGCGTCGTAACTCAGAATGACGTGGGACTAGCCGAAAATAAAGGGCTACAACTTTCATGAAAACACCAAAGGTTAATTCTAAATTTTATGCCTATACGCGTATCCGCTTGCTCATACGCGTGTCACATCCAAAAAAATGTGTTTCTCTGCCCATACATGTATCCTTAAGCGTATGACGTACCCTCAATACGCCCCATACACATATGAGACACCTCAAATGCGTTTTTTAGCTACCCCTACCATATATGAGATACCTTAAATACTAGTAACTAGCCTTAAATGCGTATGGGGCCCTGAATCACATTAAGGCTAGTTACTAGTATTTAAGGCCAGAAAGTGATTTTTTTTTTATGGTTAGACTTGATTTTTGATGGAAAAACACAAATTAGGAGTCGAAAAATGCAGTAGATCAAGGTGGAATATCACCTTCAAGGTATTTTCGCCATTGAAGACTCTTCATCTTCTTCTTTTTGTAATGTTTGACTAGATTTAGATGTTTTTTTAAATATTTTTAGTTATTATAATGAGTAGTTAAACCGTCCAATGCTAAGGGGTGCCCATGTTCTTGAATTTGTTGATTATTATGAATTGAACCTTGTAATGACCTATACTTCCTATTATTCTGATTTACTTGTATCTAAATCTAATGCTTCCTCTTTTGGTAAAATTGATAATTGATTTACGATTACCTGTTACGAAGGACTTTCAACAGTAAAACTTGATTCAAGTATTTTATAGTAGATATCACCTTGGACTAGAGATACCCTATAGAAATCATATTGTTCTCGATATTTAATTGCTTAATTTCATATGTAATTCACTATGGACATAAGGATTAATTTTAATGATTAAAGGTATGCTCACTAAAGACTTAGGAGCAAACATACTTGACAACCGATAATAAGTAGGGATAAAATAAGTCGTTATAAGGTCAATTTGGGATTGTTAATAATTCAAGTTTAAACACTCATTCCTTGCATTCTCTACTCATAAAATTTTCTACTCTATTTAATTTGTTGTTATTTTCTCTTTTGAATTAAAACCCAAACAAAACCCTCCAATTGCTTTTGTTTAACTGGATTAAAACTCAAAATTTATATCACTGCGCAGTCCTTGAGATCGATACTTTGGGATGTCCTATTATTACTATTTCAACAGATTAGTGCACTTGCTAATTTACCGATAAGCGCATCCAGGAATTCTAACTCGGTTATTTATTAGTTGAGGTGAAATTTTTGTCATAAAATGTGTTATTTATTGTAGTGTTCCCATATCTCACCTCCAATTTGTCCAACATGTCTATTTTCTATTGGCACTACTGGATATGAAGAACGTTATGCTCCTAAAATTAGTTATAGAAACGAAGTTCGTCCATAGCAGTTGACATCTCTTCTATGGAACTTTCCTCGACTTTAAACTCATCATTGGTTGGAGTTGTTATCTTTTTTGTTCATTAGGGTAGTTAAAGGATTGGCGAAAGGATAATAATCCAACATAGAGATGTTATGGTGGCCTTGGTTAGTTTTAGCAGGGCTCTACAGTGTGCGCCAATTTTACTTGCTAAAGTATAAGTGCGTGACAACCTCTAATGATTAAGGACTATCATAGACTTTAAGGTTTGTTGTGGGATTGAGAGCTAGCTCACATATGGTTGAAAAGCTTTCTCTTTGTGGATTTCCATATCAGAATTATGTTGTCCCTCTCAACCATGGTGTTGGGGTATTTATAGTCGTATTGAGCATAGATCCAAGGCTTCCTTAGAAATAGCAACAACTTAGGGAAAGGGATATTGTTTCTTGATATTCAGAAAGAACATGGTCTATTTCTCCCATGACTTCTTTTGTGCCATTACAGAATGAGGGTACATCACTCACCAATTCCCAAGTCCGACTACTTATCCCCGAGGAAGGTGAAATATCTAATAAAAAGGGTGATATATCTAATAAATAGGCAATTGATCTAATAAATAAGGGATTAAAAGTCTCATGTCGTCTCTAAAGACTTCCCCACATATATACTAATATAAATATGATATAAGTATTCTATTACATCTCATTTTATGAAACATATGGTAAACATTATTTAAGAGATAAGTTATTTTAAAAGGTCCTTTATAATTTTTTGATATTAATAAAATTACGAAGTTAACCCCCAAAGGTTGGTTTAGCGATGAAGGCTTAGGTCTTGAGAGTGTGCTCCTCTCAAGGTCCTGAGTTCGAATCCCATTAGGTGCTAACAATCCTTGTGTTGGGGCATTTCATACAGAGTTTTTCTCTGGCTTTGAACGGGACCTTCGTTAGTGGATGGTGGCATTGATCATCTTGGAATAGTCGGCCGCAAGGCCGGATAACAAAAAATTACGAAGTTAGTGTATCTAAATAGAGAATTTTTCTGCCACCCCTCGAGTTGTACTTGACATCCCCACCAAATTTTTTGTAATACCAAAAATAGGCCTCTTATTTTTTTTCATTAACAAATTATTAGAAAATTTTCTCCCGCGTAAAAAATATGGTATGCATTTTTACCAGTATTTTTCCAAAACAAAAAATGGTTTTTGACAAATTTTACCAAATTTTTAAAATAATTGGTAGAAAATGTAGGTGCATCGAGTTTTTCAGAAAATTTGGTAGGCTATTTTTTTAATAATTATTTTTAAAAAATAAAGTTAATACTATCGGTTTTTTTATAAATTCAGTGTGTTTTGTAGTTTTCTAAATATTTGACAAAATTGGTATAAAATTATAATTTGATTTTAAAATCTATAATTTTACACTTGATATTTGAAAAAACCAACATAAAAAAGTTTGATGTTATATAGGTATTTTCAAATATCCAATATAAAAAATCATAAATTTTGAAAACAAAATAAATTTTTGTACCGATTTTTTTTAATTATAAAAATTAGATATTAAATCTATGTTTTTATATCGGCTTGTCAAAAATCTAATATAATCTCATTAATTTTATACCATTTTTTTTAAATCATGTATAAAATATATTTTATATCAATTTTTTTAAAAAATTCGATATTAATTATAAAAAAAAAATTAATTTAAAGATATCATAGTAAAAATGCTACTAATAGGGAGGCCAAGTACAACACAATGGGGTAGGAAGAAAAATCCTCATCAAAATATCATAAAACTGTTGTATAACCGATTCATTATGCTTAATGGGCTCTCTTTATAAGCAATTTCAACATGCTTCATGGACTTTAGTTAGCCCGGTTTCATTATGGAAGAAGCTAAATAATTGGAATTGCGGTGTAGATTTTGAAACTCACCCCACAACAATCTTACTACACCCACGATTGCTTTTATTCTTTTCTGACATAAACATATGGCAAGTCTCAATAAAATGTTTATTCCTAGATTATTTAAGCACTTAAGTGAGTTCCTAGTATACGGTTTAATTGTTTGTGCTTAACTTTGAAAAATGTTTGAAGGAATTTTATGGATGCTTTACGAAATATACACACAAAAACACACTATTTTTTGATGAAGTAGCACTCTTATTAGTAACATGGCACTTATACATTATAAAGGTCGATACAATGTTTACACATACACTTTTTTTTAATGATCTAGCATTCTTATTAATAAGATGACACTTAGACATTGTAAAGGTTGATAAAATGTTTTTCATGACCCTCTCATTATTATTGTAATTAGTTTTATTTATATTTTTTTATATGAGATAAAGAGATTAAAAGAAAAATAAAAAATCGAAAAGATTAAAAATTGCGAGGGTAAGCAATGCCCGTCGCAGTGTTGTATGAATTAACATAGTTTAGTTGGAGGATTTAAAAATGTCATAAGTTCACAAGTCCACCGCATTCCAAGCTTTATGAGATAATTGACACACTTATTATCTTCTCTTAGAGAATGATGTTAGACGATAGGCTTCGATTTAGAGGGAGGGTGAATAGAACACACGTAAAAACTTTTGGAAAAACTAAATTTGAAAAATTTTATGGCACAACGAAAATAACACGAATCGAATCGTCTAACCGAACCTCTATTGAAAAGCTCGGATATGCGTAAAGGTACACAAACGTATGATAATGAACGTAAATTGTTCAACAACAATTAATCACAAACAATTGAATGCTAAGCTATACATAGAGCTTATTCCCAATGATTAAAACACACAAAAATACAATAAAGCAATTTATCGAACACTTTGTGTGCAATCGATATCGTTTAGAAATTTGCTTTGTTTTGTTGTTCTTAAATATCAATCACAATCAAACGGATTATGATTATACCAACAAAATCTAATTCAAAACATGATCCAAAATAATTTCCAAACAAATTAATCAAACGAACAATGAATTAAATAATTTTCAAACACAAAATTAAAAAAGAGAGAGTGTGAGAGAGAGAGAGAGAGAGAGAGAGAAAGTACACAAGGATTTATTTAGACAGTTCCCCAATCGGCCTCGCTATAGGTACGTCTGTCCTCAATTCGAATTTGAATTAAGATATTATAATATATCTTACTTTGCAAATGTGTGTATACAAGAGATGAAGAGCTTTAATCCTACAAACCATGATATCAAATAACGACTTCCATATTTCATCAGTAAAATCATAAACCTTGTTACCTATTGTGAATTTAAAAGCAGAGCCACGCCGATCGTGTAGCTCATAGTAGAACACTCGAACAAGGTATTCATTGTAGTCTTGTGAGAGTTGCAATAAATAATTGATTTGCTGATGCTCGACAAGCCGAATAACCCCGGGAATATCCAAACAGCCCGCAACCACTGGTTTTCAAACATGTTTCATAACTAGACGATGTTATTGTTTTTCTTCAAACTCTTTTACACAATCAGAAGAAACCAATGAAAAAGTGTAACGCCCCAAATTCTGAATTTCCCATTTTTGTTGAGTCCTTTTTAATTCATTTGGATAATTAGTATTTTAATTGTGAAATTTATGTGTTGATATGTTTAATTTTAATATTGTGCTATTTTACCGATTTGGAGAGTTTTCGGGGAAAATAGAGTAAAGGGTATTTTAGACATTTAATATTGAGTGTTAAGTGGATTGTTGTGTGAGAATTAATTGGTAAGTGTTTGGAAAGAAATGGAGAGGAAAGAAAATAGAACATGAGATAAGAGAGAAAAAGGAATAGATAGAAACATTAGTGGAAAAACAAGGGAAAGAAAGAAGAGAGAAGAGAAAGAGGAGAAAGGAGAGGAAAACCTAGGATTTCATCAAAGATCAACATCCAAGCTTTCGATCAATCAGGTAAGGGTGTGAAACTCTATTATACTGTTAATGTGTATGATTATGTATGTTGTTGATCGTTTGATGATGGATTGAGAAGAGTTTCTACTCATTTCCATCTTAGGGCAACATTAGGATTTAATCGGTAGAACGTGGTTTAACCGGTTAGAATCGATAATGAATGGAGTAGGATAGTCGAGCGTTATTGGGTTGAACTTACTGGGGTTGTTGGGTTTTAGAATCGGTCGATTTGTGAGGTTTAAGCTTTGGACAGCCATGGAAGTTCTGAGTTCGCAGGCTCGCCAGGCGAACGGCAGCGAAGCTTCGCCGGGCGAAGCCCAGCGAACGGCAGCAAACTAAGTCAGAAGCATCCACCCTATCTTTGTTGGCAAGTTCGTCAGGCGAAGGAGTGTGGCGAAGGTTCGCCAGGCGAGTGTGCAGGCGAGTGCTAGCGAGTAATTCCAGAATAAATCCCAGTGGTCTTTGCTGGCAAGTTGGCCCGGCGAACTAGGTGGCGAAGGTTCGCCAGAGGCTTCGCCCGGCGAAGGTTGGCGAATGTAACAATATTTTCCTATTTTCTGTGTTTTCCCTTTTCATGCGGATTTCGTTGTTCAGTTATGTGTAATCCTTATCGAATTGAATAGTTTTGTGTGTTGTGTGGTATGATATGTATGGGTAGCCGCAAGGCGTGAATCCTAGAATGTGGAATTTTGATTGTGAAAATATATGCCTTATATGGAATGGTATGTGTTGAAATGAAGAGTATGTGTGTTTTATGGAGTATAAGTATATTGTGAATATGCATAGTGATATATTTGCGAATATGTATGCATGTAGAGTAATGTTGAGAGTCATTTTGCATAAAGGCATCATGATGTACATCCTAGCGATGTTGATTCCTTGGAGAATCTGCTGAACATTTGATTCCTCGAAGAATCTGCAGAGTATTTGATTCCTTGGAGAATCTGCTGAATATTCGATTCCTTGGAGAAGCTGATGAATATTTGATTCCTTGGAGAATCTGCTGAATACTTGATTCCTTGGAGAATCTGCTGAATTGAGTCGGTACCGCATTTGCATCTGCATAGAGTCGTGAGTCGGTCTCTATGGGTTGCATTAGTCATCTTTATATGATGCATGGAGTGAATTAAACATAATTCTAGATGTTTATGTGGAAATTATGAGTGTGTATAGATGTATGATTTGATGATTGTGCTTGATTGTGTGAATATGCATTGCGAGGTATATGATGAATTGTGGTGAGAATATGAATAATATTAATCTCATGTATGTATATAGATATATATAAATATATGTATTGGCTGTTATGATATTGTTTCTCACCCTTCTGTTGTTTTATGATGCTCTGTGAGGCATTGCAGAGTAGGATTGCTGGATGTCCTTTTGTGAAGCAGGTCTTCATTATTTTGGTCGATGGCTCTGATATGTAACATTTGGGTAGTTAGGAAGCTTTTGGTTCTTTTGAGAGATACTTTTTCTTTGATTTCTTTTGTGATACATCTGCGTATGTATCTGATATTGGATGTTTGTACATATGAATTAACTGAATGATGTATATATGTTTACATGAATGTATTGATTCAATGTTTAGATGTTTCCGCTTTATTCTAAATATTGAGATGTGAGTTTTAGAACTCTGTTCTTCAGTTGTGAATTGCCCATTGTTGCATATCCATTTGAGCAGGTGTTGTAGATGTTTGACTTCATGATAATGTGACACACCTCTTTTATATCTTGTATTAATTAAACTCTGATGAAACTTTTACCTAGTGCTTAAATGATTTAATTATTTATTTATTTTTTATTGTTATTAAGGGTATAGAGAGGGGGTGTTACATTAAGTGGTATCAGAGCCAGCGTTGAGTCAGTTGTGTCTGTCTTATTGTTATGTTGGTTGAACGGTTGTTTAACCCTGTTATTTTTGGGAATCCTCAGAATATGGCTGGTCGTAACGACAATGCTATGGCTGCGGAATTGGAGGCTATGGCTAGGGCGGTGCAAGGCGCACCGAATGTGAATGCGAATGATGAGTTTAGAAAGAACCAACCACCGGTATTCAAGGGGAGATTTGATCCGGACGGTGCTCAGATTTGGTTAAAGGAGATCGAGAGGATCTTTAGGGTTATGAATTGTGCTGAAGGTAACAAGGTGAGACTTGGGACTCACATGCTGAGAGAAGAAGCCGATGACTGGTGGGTCGGTATGCGGCAAGTTCTTGAAATAGACGATGAGGGAATCACATGGAATCTTTTTTGCACCGAATTTTTGAGGAAGTATTATCCCGAGAGTGTGAAGGGAAAGAAGGAGATGGAGTTCCTGGAATTGAGACAAGGCAACATGTCTATGACAGACTACACGGCTAAGTTCACAGAGTTAGTGGAGTTTCATCCTCACTATGATGCGGTGACGACGGAATTTTCCAAATGTATTAAGTATGAGAATGGCTTGCGCCCTGAGATCAAGCAAGCGGTGGGTTATCAGAGGATTAGGAGATTTTCGGACTTGACCAAATGCTGTAGAATCTTTGAAGAAGATAGTAAAGTCCGTTCCACTCACTATAAGAGTTTGAATGAGAAGAGAGGGAAGCAACCGGTAAGGAGTGGACCTTACATGACGCCTGCTGATAAAGGCAAGCATAGGGAAAACTTAGATAGGAAGCCCGGAGGAGGTTCTAGTGCGATTAAATGTTTCAAGTATGGCGTAATGGGCCACAAGTCCTTTGACTGTGGAAAATCTGTGGAGAAGTGTGCTAACTGTGGGGTTCCTGGACATGCCACTTCAGATTGTAGAAGGAACGTGGTGAGATGCTACAACTGTGGCGAAGTGGGTCACATTAAGCCCAATTGTACTAAGCCGAAGCAAGCTCCAGCGGGCGGAAAGGTATTTGCGTTAGCCGGTGCGGACACTACTAATGCGGATCGTTTGATTAAAGGTACATGCTTTATTAATAATGAACCTTTAGTTGCTATTATTGATACTGGAGCAACTCATTCGTTCATTTCTCTTGAGTGTGCCGAATGTTTGGATTTGTGCATGGTTTCTTTGAGTGGTGGTATGGTTATTGAGACTCCCGCTTCGGGGTCGGTAACTACTTCCCTGGTATGCATAAGTTGTCCTTTGACCATGTATGGTAAAGACTTCGTTATGGATTTAGTGTGTTTGCCGTTGGACGGTTTGGATGTGATTTTGGGTATGAATTGGTTGCAATATAATAAGGTTCATCTGGATTGCTATCACAAGTTGGTAAGATTTCCTTATTTGGAAGATGACGGAAGTGAGAGTTTTCTATCCACTAAAGAGTTGAAGAGACTTTTAGCGGACAAAGCTCAGTTGTTTGGTTTGTTTGCGTCCTTGTCGGTAGAGAGTAAAGTGGAACTAGAGGTGTTTCCCGTAGTGCGAGAATTTCCTGAAGTGTTTCCGGGAGATATTAAGGATGTGCCGCCGGAGAGAGAGATTGAGTTTTCTATTGATCTAGTTTCGGGTACTAGACCGATTTCGATGGCACCGTATCGTATGTCGGCATCGGAATTGGTAGAGTTAAAGAGGCAGTTGAATGACTTGTTGGATAAGAGATTTGTAAGACCGAGTGTTTCTCCTTGGGGTGCGTCGGTATTGTTAGTAAAGAAGAAAGATGGAAGCATGCGGTTGTGTATTGATTATCGGCAGTTGAATAAAGTGACGATTAAGAATAGGTATCCGCTTCCAAGAATAGACGATTTGATGGATCAATTGGTTGGAGCCCGTGCTTTTAGTAAGATTGACTTGAGATCGGGTTATCACCAGATTCGAGTGAAAGGAGAAGATGTTTCAAAGACGGCCTTTAGGACACGATATGGTCACTATGAGTATACGGTGATGCCGTTCGGAGTTTCTAACGCGCCAGGTGTGTTCATGGAATATATGAATCGTATTTTTCATGAGCAGTTAGATTGTTTGTGGTGGTGTTCATTGAAGACATCTTGATTTATTCTAAGTCTCAAGAAGAGCATGAGGGGCATTTGAGAATTGTGTTGCAGATTTTGAAAGAGAAGCAATTGTATGCCAAGTTGTCGAAGTGCGAGTTTTGGTTATCGGAGGTGAGTTTTCTTGGACATATTATTTCTGGAGATGGTATTAGTGTTGACCCATCCAAGATTGATGCGGTAATGCAGTGGGAAGCTCCTAAGTCAGTTACGGAGATTCGAAGCTTTTTGGGATTAGCCGGTTATTATCGGAGGTTTATTGAAGGATTTTCGAAGTTGGCACTTCCGTTAACTCAATTGACTTGTAAGGGAAAGGCTTTTGTTTGGGATATTGATTGTGAGGAGCGTTTTGTCGAGCTTAAGAGAAGGTTGACAACGGCGCCGATTTTGATTTTACCGAATCCAATAGAGTCATTTGTGGTTTATTGTGATGCTTCTTTATCTGGTTTAGGTGGTGTTTTAATGCAAGATGGGAAAGTTGTGGCTTATGCTTCAAGACAATTGAGAGTGCATGAGAAGAACTACCCTACGCATGATTTGGAGTTAGCAGCCGTGGTATTCGTTTTGGAAATTTGGAGGCATTATCTTTATGGTGCAAGATTTGAGGTTTTTAGCGACCACAAGAGTTTGAAATATTTATTTGACCAGAAAGAGTTGAACATGAGACAAAGGAGATGGCTAGAGATTTTGAAAGACTACGATTTTGGTTTGAATTACCATCCGGGTAAGGCAAATGTAGTAGCCGATGCTTTAAGTCGAAATTTGGTTCATATGTCAACATTGATGATAAGAGAATGGGAATTGTTGGAGAGTTTTAGAGATTTGAGTTTGGTTTGTGAAGTGACGCCGAGAAGTGTGGGACTTGGTATGCTTCATATTACGAATGATTTTCTTGCGACCGTTTGTGAAAAACAAAAATTGGATTTAAAGTTCGTTGATTTGACGATGAATGAGAATGAAGATTTCAAGGTTGATGAATTTGGTGTTTTGAGATTCCGTGGTCGTATTTGCATTTCCGACGATGTGGGGTTGAAGAAGATGATATTGGAAGAAGGTCATCGGAGTAACTTGAGTATTCATCCGGGAGCGAATAAGATGTACCAAGATTTGAAGAAGGTCTTTTGGTGGTCCGGACTAAAGCGAGATGTTGCTCATTTTGTGTATTCGTGTTTGACGTGTCAAAAGTCGAAGGTGGAACATCAGAAACCTAGTAGATTGATGCAACCGTTGGATATTCCAGAATGGAAATGGGATAGCATATCGATGGATTTTGTTACGGGATTGACGAATACGCAAAGAAGTCATAATGCTATTTGGGTGATCGTTGATAGACTTACTAAATCTGCTCACTTCATTCCGATTGATATTAGTTATCCTTTGGAGAAATTGGCCGAGATTTATATTCGTGTGGTTGTAAAGTTGCACGGAGTTCCTAAGAGTATTGTGTCAGATAGAGATCCTAGATTCACTTCAAGATTTTGGGAAAGTTTGCAAGGTGCCTTGGGTTCTAAGTTGAGGTTGAGTTCGGCTTACCATCCGCAGACGGACGGTCAAACCGAGAGAACAATTCAGTCGTTAGAAGATTTGTTGCGCACTTGTGTGCTGGAACAAGGTGGTGCTTGGGATGGTTATTTGGCATTGATTGAATTCACTTATAATAACAGTTTTAATTCGAGCATTGGTATGGCACCATTCGAGGCTTTATATGGTCGGATATGTCGAACACCTTTGTGTTGGCATGAGACGGGTGAGAGGTCGATAGTTGGACCGGAGATGGTACAACAGACGACGGAAAAGGTGAAGTTTATTCGGGAAAAGATGAGAGCTTCTCAGAGTAGGCAGAAGAGTTACCATGATAAGAGGAGGAAGGACCTTGAGTTTCGAGAAGGCTACCATGTCTTTTTGAGATTTACACCGGTTACGGGAGTGGGTCGTGCCTTGAAGTCGAAAAAGTTGACTTCTCATTTTATTGGTCCGTATCAGATTATTGCACGTGTGGGTGTTGTGGCGTATCGTGTGGCGTTGCCTCCGAACCTTTCGAATTTGCATGATGTGTTCCATGTTTCGCAACTTCTGAAGTATGTTCCGGATCCGTTACATGTTATTCCTATGGACGAAGTTGAAGTAAGAGATAACCTTACGGTTGAGGTTTTACCGATTAGTATTTTGGATCGTGAAGTTAAGAAGCTAAGGGGCAAGGATATTGCACTTGTGAAAGTAGCCTGGGGAGGTGCTGCAGAGGGCAATATGACTTGGGAATTAGAGAACAAGATGCGAGAGTCGCATCAAGAGTTGTTTGCATCAGGTAATATTTTCGAGGACGAAAATTTCTAAAGTAAGGGAGAGTTATAACGCCCCAAATTCTGAATTTCCCATTTTTGTTGAGTCCTTTTTAATTCATTTGGATAATTGGTATTTTAATTGTGAAATTTATGTGTTGATATGTTTGATTTCAATATTGTGTTATTTTACCGATTTGGAGAGTTTTCGGGGAAAATAGAGTAAAGGGAATTTTAGACATTTAATATTGAGTGTTAAGTGGATTGTTGTGTGAGAATTAATTGGTAAGTGTTTGGAAAGAAATGAAGAGGAAAGAAAATAGAACATGAGATAAGAGAGAAAAAGGAATAGATAGAAACATTAGTGGAAAAGCAAGGGAAAGAAAGAAGAGAGAAGAGAAAGAGGAGAAAGGAGAGGAAAACCTAGGATTTCATCAAAGATCAACATCCAAGCTTTCGATCAATTAGGTAAGGGTGTGAAACTCTATTATACTGTTAATGTGTATGATTATGTATGTTGTTGATCGTTTGATGATGGATTGAGAAGAGTTTCTACTCATTTCCATCTTAGGGCAACATTAGGATTTAATCGATAGAACGTGGTTTAACCGGTTAGAATCAAGAATGAATGGAGTAGGATAGTCGGGTGTTATTGGGTTGAACTTACTGGGGTTGTTGGGTTTTAGAATCGGTCGGTTTGTGAGGTTTAAGCTTTGGACAGCCATGGAAGTTCTGAGTTCGCAGGCTCGCCAGGCGAACGGCAGCGAAGCTTCGCCGGGCGAAGCCCAGCGAACGGCAGCAAACTAAGTCAGAAGCATCCACCATGTCTTTGTTGGCAAGTTCGCCAGGCGAAGGAGTGTGGCGAAGGTTCGCCAGGCGAGTGTGCAGGCGAGTGCTAGCGAGTAATTCCAGAATAAATCCCAGTGGTCTTTGCTGGCAAGTTCGCCCGGCGAACTAGGTGGCGAAGGTTCGCCAGAGGCTTCGCCCGACGAAGGTTGGTGAATGTAACAACATTTTCCTATTTTCTGTGTTTTCCCTTTTCATGCGGATTTCTTTATTCAGTTATGTGTAATCCTTATCGAATTGAATAGTTTTGTGTGTCGTGTGGTATGATATGTATGGGTAGCCGCAAGGCGTGAATCCTAGAATGTGGAATTTTGATTGTGAAAATATATGCCTTATATGGAATGGTATGTGTTGAAATGAAGAGTATGTGTGTTTTATGGAGTATAAGTATATTGTGAATATGCATAGTGATATATTTGCGAATATGTATGCATGTAGAGTAATGTTGAGAGTCATTTTGCATAAAGGCATCATGATGTACATCCTAGCGATGTTGATTCCTTGGAGAATCTACTGAACATTTGATTCCTCGGAGAATCTGCAGAGTATTTGATTCCTTGGAGAATCTGCTGAATATTCGATTCCTTGGAGAATCTGATGAATATTTGATTCCTTGGAGAATCTGCTGAATACTTGATTCCTTGGAGAATCTGCTGAATTAAGTCGGTACCGCATTTGCATCTGCATAGAGTCGTGAGTCGGTCTCTATGGGTTGCATTAGTCATCTTTATATGATGCATGGAGTGAATTGAACATAATTCTAGATGTTTATATGGAAATGATGAGTGTGTATAGATGTATGATTTGATGATTGTGCTTGATTGTGTGAATATGCATTGCGAGGTATATGATGAATTGTGGTGAGAATATGAATAGTATTAATCTCATGTATGTATATAGATATATATAAATATATGTATTGGCTGTTATGATATTGTTTCTCACCCTTCTGCTGTTTTATGATGCTCTATGAGGCATTGCAGAGTAGGATTGCTGGATGTCCTTTTGTGAAGCAGGTCTTCATTATTTTGGTCGATGGCTCTGATATGTAACATCTGGGTAGTTAGGAAGCGTTTGGTTCTTTTGAGAGATACTTTTGCTTTGATTTCTTTTGTGATACATCTGCGTATGTATCTGATATTGGATGTTTGTACATATGAATTAACTGAATGATGTATATATGTTTACATGAATGTATTGATTCAATGTTTAGATGTTTCCGCTTTATTCTAAATATTGAGATGTGAGTTTTAGAACTATGTTCTTCAGTTGTGAATTGCCCATTGTTGCATATCCATTTGAGCAGGTGTTGTAGATGTTTGACTTCATGATAATGTGACACACCTCTTTTATATCTTGTATTAATTAAACTCTGATGAAACTTTTACCTAGTGCTTAAATGATTTAATTATTTTTTTTTATTGTTATTGAGGGTATAGAAAGAGGGTGTTACAAAAAGCATTTTATGGAGTAGTTGACGATGCAATAGCCTTACCCTTGTGTTTGAAATCTCCTTTGGTTTTTGCAACCTTAGGTGCCATTGATAATTGATCAGACGGAGTTTACGCACTAGGTGTTTGAAAGAATGTGCAAATGATAAATGAAGAGGATTTGGCGAATATTTGATTACCCGCAAACCAAAATAAAGGCTAAAGATTCTAATGCACACACAAATGATGATGAATATAAATTCGAAATCTTGGAGACTTAGATGTGAATTGAAATATGAGGATACATAGACATTTATAGAAGATGAAGAATGGTGAGTTTCAATGAAAATTTTAAAAATGTAGAGTTTAATAAGTTGGTTGGAGGAATCCAAGAGAAATAATGGAGAAATTAAACACTTTGAAGTTTTACCAGACTCAAGAGAATTTGGAAGGATGTGAAGATAAGTGCATGAATGAGAAATGAATGCAAAAACATGTGAAAAGCTATTCAATGCATCATGACCCAACCATTGAATATTATGAGTCGACCTATGAATGCTACGAGTCAACACATACTTAAGCAACCTCAAAAGAATTCAAAAAATTACTTTATGTGTCGACCTATACGAGCATGTGTCGACACATACTGTCGCTACTCGAAAAATGCATCGTGCAACGACGGGGAGGCGAAAAAGATAGACAGAAGAGTCGCCACCGAACTTTATTTATCCCATGAGGGGAAAGGAAAATATCGAGAAAACCTTAAGAAACGAACGGATAAGATGGTCTCGCGACCAAGAACGGGTTCGGAAGCCGGTTATGCGAGGGGAAGGTATTAGCACCCCTCGCATCCATCGTACTCGATGGGAACCTTTTGTTTGTCGATGTGTGAAGATATCTGCTTAAATATTATGCTATAAGAAGTGTTCCACAGGGTAAAAGAAAGGTTAGAAACAAGAAAGTTAGGAGGAAAGAGAGAACAGGGAAGAAAAGAGAAAGAACAGACTCGGTAGGACTTCGCAGTCCTATGCCTACGTATTCTCAATAGATGTGAGAAAGTCAGAGTCGACGTAGTTCGGGGCTACGGATAGAGGGGGAATGTGCTCGGCAAGGATTGTGGCCCTTGTGCCTACGTATCTTTACTTGAAAAAGTAAAGAATCAGAGCAGCCGTAGTTCGGCCTACGGTGTGCGGGGAAGTCTTGGTAGACGCTGCTATCGTGCGCATTCTAGCAGTTAGGTGTATTGCTGCTCGCTCGTTGGAGACTTAGGCGTTACCTGTTTGCGGTAGAACGGACGTAGCATGCCTTTTTGGGAAAGGGGTGAAAAAAGAAAAAAAAGGGTGCTCGCTAGGATATTGCAATCCTATGCCTACGTATTCCCATTATGCATGAGAAATCAGAGCAACGTAGTTCGTGCCTACGGTGCGGATAACCGGTGTGTTCGGGGATGATGTTATCGTGCGCGTTCTAGCAGTTTAGGTGTTTTGCTGCTCGCTCGTTTGGAGACTTATGCGTACCTGTTTGCGGTAGAACGGACGTAACATATCCTGTTTGAAAGGTTGGTTTTCGCCATGCGAGGCAAGGTATCATGTTTGATTGGTTGAGATTGTTTTTGGGGAGAGATAGGTCCTCGGATAGTAACCCTTACAGGTAGTACCCAATTCTTTATCTCAAAGTTTTTGTTGTAAAAAAAATGTGTGGCGAACGTAGCGTCTTCGTATTGAAAGACGAGTATCAAGACCACACACACTACAGTGAGTATCCTGACACTCGGAGAGGAAGAAGACTACACTCAATCCTCTCTCTTTAGTTCAACACAAAGAGAACTTCATTCTCTTATTAAAGTGTTTTTGGTTTTGAATGGTAAGTGCTTTTTTGCGACAGAGAACCCTACGGTAAACGTCAGCACTCGGGATAGGAGAAGGCCTACGCCTAACCACTCCACGACCATTCAAGTTTTTGTTATGAAAAGATTTGAAAATGCACTCGGTACGGGGCCGAGGTTTTAGGTGTGAAAATTGCGGAAGGAAGTTGTGAAAGCGAGATGGTGGATAAAATCGCGTCTTCGTATTGAAAGACGAATATCAAGACCACCCTCACTACAGTGGGCATCCCAATATTCGGAGAGGAAGAGGTCTACACCCAATCCGCTCTTTTTAATTCAATACGAAGAGAATTTAATTTGGAAAATGAGATTTGAAAATGGACTCGGTACGAAACCGAGGTTTTGAAAATGTACTCGGCGCGGAGCCGAGGTTTTAGGAGAGAAAATGGAGGGAAAGCGTCTTCGTATTGAAAGACGAGCGTCGAAACCACCCTCACTACAGTGGGCATCCCTACGCTCGGAGAAGAAGAGGTCTACACCCAATCCTCTCTCTTTAATTCAATACAAAGAATTATTTGTTTATTGAAGAGATTTGATAACCTGCCAAAGAGATGAGATAAATTCGAATATATACAAGAAATAGATAATATACAAGATATATAATCAACAGTCCACCAATTTAAATTTTAATGGTTTCGATATTTTATTAGGTATTTTGAGAGGATGTACAAGTATTTAATATTTACAAGATAATAATAATATACAGATATAATATGTACAAGAATATAAATGACTGAAAATAAAACAGTTGTATATTCGACAGAAAATTAAAGCAATTGTATATTTGACAGGAAGATAAAGCAGTGGTATATTGACAGAAAATTAAAGTTAGTCGTCAGTTGGCTAGTGTATTGAATCGGGACTCGAAAGAATAAGATCTCGTCTTAACCACAAACAAAATGTCAATTAATCGAAGGTAGCCTATCGCGATCCCAAAGTAAGGAAGATGACCCCAACGGTCACCCCCCATAGATTTGAAATCGGGAAGGTTATCGACTTCGAAAAATCTGACGCTTGCGGATAAAAAAGCCTTCATCGATCCATAAGTCAAAATGAAATTTAAACGGAGAAGAGATGGGAAGAGAATGAGGTGGGTCTCGGATCCAACGATACTTATCAATATATTGACTTAGTAATCGATTTATAGAAGCGTCGTCATCGACAAAAAAAAAACGACAAATGAAATAAAGTCGGAAAGTGACATAAAGTTGAAAATGAGAAAGAGGAGAAAAAGCCGGTCTCAGATCCTTCATTTCTCATTAATAATTTGATAGAGAGTCGAAGGAAACTTCTTCATCGACCCAAAAGTGACAAATGGCCAATAATAAATAAAAAATGAGATTAACTTTAAACATAAAAATAAAATAAAATAATACATTCTGATATAAATTAAATATTGAAAGGTTTCTAAGAGAAAGTTAAATAAAAAATATTATTATAAACTAAAACTAAATTTAAATATATACTTACAAAATTTTATAAAAATATACACCTATAAACAGAATCTGTTTGAAAAAATATTATATAAATTAAATAAAATAAAAGAATTAACAAATTGTTCTTAAAATAAATATTAACAAAATATTATATATTACAAGGAAAGTGTTATCAAAAATATTCACAAATAAATAAATAATAATAAAAAAAAAAAAAAAAAAAAAGGAAAGTGGACCGGGTCAATGAGATCACGACCCATCAAAACAAACTGGAAAAAAAACTCTGTCCTTCAAAACAATGCTAACGCAAAACGAAAAAGCAAAACAGTTGCGAAGTCTCTTTCTCGATCTCTCTCTCGGTTTATTCCCAATCTCAAACTCTCTCTGTTTCCGTTTTCAATTTCACTCTAGACTTCTCTGTTGTTTTACGCTTCCAGATTTGGTTTTGTGAAGAACATGGTTGCTTCTGGGTTTGTTCATGGTGCTAAAGCTTGGAGTCGGAGGGTCTTGCGAGCGGCTAAGGGTTGTGGTGTCGATGAAGATTTGAAGATGATAGTGAGTTTGTGTTTTGGTTGTTGATGGAGGATTGTGAGTTATTCTGAGTTTCGGTTGGGTTTGGCGAAACAGGGTTCGATTTGGGGTTGTTATTGATGAAAATCTGCATCGTGTTAGGTTTGGTGTTTGAAAGTTAAAGCTTCATTTGGTTTTTAAGGTGAAGTTGGAAGGATATTGACGGTGAAGCGGTTTGGTCGTTGGATGCCTTACGGCGGTGAATTTGTACGGTGAAGAGTGAGTTAAAGATTTGGGGATTTGCAGTGGAGGGTTTCGAAGGTTTGATTGGGTTTTGAGGTTCATGGTGATTTTTGATTCTGTCAATCATGTGTTGTTATCTTTGTGAGTGGAAAATGGATATGTGTTTTATCGTTGATGTTTGAAAAGAAACTAGCGAGTCAATGGGTGTTGTGGTGATTGTTTTGTGTTTTAATTTCATGGCAGCTTGTTTTTTTTTGTTTGTACAAGAATATGGAAGAGATTGAACAGTGTTTTGGAGGTTTTATTGAAGGTTGATTGCTGAAGAAAAACGGAAGGTCTGTAGAGGAAGAAGAAGGTTGAAAGGATGAAAAGTGGGGCGGCTTGACCTAGGGTTTGGAGGCCACTTCAGATTAGGGTTGTCCTCCAAGTTTAGGGACAATGAACAGTAGACTATATAGTCCCTCCCTGACACGTGGCGGTTGGCTCCAATAACTGATTAATGGCTAAAATTAATTAAATCCTAAAAAAAAACTAAACTAATATAAACAAATAAAATAAAATCTAAATTATTAAAATTTAACTAAATAAAATCTGACTATTAATAATAAAACAAATTAATCTTAATTTAATAATCCTAATAAATACCATAAATCTTAAATTAATAATACTAATAAATACCATAAGTCCTAATTAATAAATAATTAAAATTAAAAAATAAAAAGAAAATAAAAATCTAAATAATAAATAACAATTAACCCTAATCAAATAATTTATTCTAATTAAATTAAATATTTTAATAAAATAATAAATAAATAAATAAATAAGCTAAAAACTCTAAATAATTCTAACTAATTCTAAAAAAAACTTAATAAAATTTACACAAAACAAAATTATATGTAAAAACAAAATAAAACTCTATTTAACTTCTAGTAATAAAAATACACTAAAATTATATTTAACCTAAAAGCTATTTCTAAACTATATAATTAAATCTATTTAAAATAAAAACTATTTCTAATAAAATTAAAAACGGTTAAAATTATAGAATAAAAAAAACGAAACCTAAAAACTATTTAAATCCTAAAATAACTCTAACATTACTAACTTAATTTTAAAATCCTAAAATATCTCTAACATTACTAACTTAATTCTAAAATCCTAAAATATCTCTAACAATACTAACTTAATTCTAAAATCCTAAAATATCTCTAACATTAAATCAAATCTAATTAATTCTAATACTAAAATGATTCTAAAAACAAATTAATTCTATGCTATAAAAATAATCTATTTCTATTCTAAATAAGAAAAAACTATTTCTAATAAAAATTCTAGCTAAATTAAAATTCTATTTAAAAACTATTAAAATAAAATCTATTCTAAAGAAAAAATAAATAACTATTCTAATTCTAAAAATAAAAAAAATATAATAAAACAAACTATTTGAATTAAATAAATGATAAAATAAAAATATGAACAGAAATTTAATATTTGAAAAGAAAAATGGAAAAAAGAAAATGGAAACAAAATTTACCAAAATGCCCTTAGGCCACGTGTCACGCTCCTACTGGGCAAAATAGTCGAGATTTGAAAAAAAACGTCTAATCGGGAGGGACACGTGTCTAGACGGCATGAAATTAAGTTAAAAAATGCAAAATAAAATGCGAAAATATTTACTAAAGTTGGCGGGAAAATTTAGGGTATGACACATACTGTAACAATTTTGAAAAATACCAAACTTAGGTTTTATGTACCGAACTATAACTCTTGTGAGTCAACCTATAAGGTCCAAAATTTTAAAAACTATGACACATATGAGTTTGTAACACCTTTTGAGGGACTCAACTTAACTTATGTGTGACTAATTGATAAGAGACACATGCATATGATAGCATTTCATGGTTTTCTAGCTAATGACATGCAAACATGTAAATGTAGGCATGAAATGGTAAAAGATATAGATCAAATGTAAATACATTTAGAATAGATCCAATATAAACATGTGAACTGCAAACGCACAATGGCCGCATTTGAAGTTTTTGGAAGTGAACACATATTACATACATCATACACATAATACATCACATACCTTTCAGAAATAAACAAGTAAAAGAAATACTTACTTATAAAACAAAAAAAGGATTGAAACGATATTACCTCACCGTACGAATGACGGAGGATACACTTATATTCCACAAGAAACTATTGAACAAAAGTTGGAATTAATGCAAAGTATGCCACAAACACTTACGAAACCAAAACACTCTTACCACTTTTCTCTTTGTACAAGTACTTGAAAGTGATAATTAATAATGTATCCAACGAAGTAATTAACTTGATGATCATCTTTTGTTGTTGGACTTTCACTCTTGTTCAATCATGATGATTATCTTGCTCTATTAGAACAAGATTTGTTCATGACATATTTTTCTTGGGTTTTAATGATAACAAAGTATCGAAAGAACAATGGTTTATTTGATGTGTGTTACATGTGTGCAGGTTCTAATACATGTAAATATTATAGTTAGAATCTGTTTTACATTAGCACACTTTGAGAGTTGCTGAATTGCTATCTTATGCCTTCCCCTTGCGTAACCGACTCCCGAATCCAGGACTTGGTTGCGATGACCTTGTCTTTCCCTTTTTTTGTTAGGTTTTTCCGATCGTTTCCTTTCCCTCTCTTTGGGATAAATAACGAACGGTGGCGACTCTTCTGTTTTCCCCTGGGTGTTTTTCGCAGTTGCGACAGCTGGCGACTCTGTTGGGGACAGGAATATCCTCTATGCGAGTCAATCCTAGCGCTTGTCTGTTGCGTCTTTGGGTGTTTATTTTTGTACAGTTTTTCGCTTTATGTATATTATCTATTGTTTATTATTGCATTGCATTTTTGTTGTTGTTGTGTTGTGGGTTGGGTTGTTCTATTGAGAGATAAGCCGGACCTGGGCTTGAGTATACACATAGGATTAGAGTGGAGATTAGCAGGAGCTTGTATGGCGTTTGGCTGCGCAATAGCTCGCGTAAAATTCACATTCAGACGAGGTTTTTCTTCGGAAATATTCTATCCTGCGCGTCTGGTGCATTTGAGGGAATATTGACTTAGAGAGACTGTCGACTCTGGAGACCGTTCATTTGGGAAGTCAGCCAAGTGAGGCCGCTTCGTTAGACCATGATGCTAAACCAGAAATGGTGAACGTATCATCGTTTCTCAAAAGTCTGTGACGCTGAATGCCCGCATAGGATGTCGTACCTTTCAAGACTAGAACCCACATGTGAGAGGGATGCGTTTTGCAGGAAACCTGGCCTTCAACCAACCCTGGTTTTCTTGTCAAGTGCGGTCTGTTGATCCGGAATGTTCCGTCCAGTGTGTTGTCTTAGGGTTTTGATCAGAGCAGAGCTATTGTTGAATTCAGTCAATGACACAACAGCGAATTTGAGCATTGGATACTTTGATCCCATGTTTGTTGCATCAACATTTTGCATTGCATTGCATTTGCATTTCATATTTGCATATCCATCATCAGCCGGAACAGGGAGCTCACTCATCTTTTGTCTGCTCCGTTAGTTGATTTCCCGACATTCGCATTGGACTTAGCTTCTGGAAAGATCATGAACTCAGTAGAGCAGAATATGGTTGTTACAAGGGCAGAGTTTGAATTGATGAAGAATCAGCTAGATCAACTCATGGAAGCCATGACAGCTATGTGTTGCACCCCAAAATTTGCTCAACCTTTTCTTACCTGGTTTATGTTTCATTGCATTAACATCTGCATAGTTATATCATTTGCATATTATGATATCATTCATATAGCAGGGGATCAAGTGTTATTCTTGTCAAGAGAAGCCTAGCAAGAGGTCTCATTCAAGATTGAAGAGTGGTCAAAGTCATCAGAAGGTGGTTTGAGTGCCTAAGGGTTTACGTGTTTGAGTATGAATCTTCTCCTAACTTGAGGATCAACTGAAGACCATCAGAGGGTTGTGAGGTGTTGAATGTGAGAAGAGGATGTGTATGGATCTCATAGAATGCCTAGAGGGCCATGAGAGAGTTTGGTCAAGTCATTGTGTCAAATGCAAGAGCCACTGTTGAGGTGCAAGCAATTAGGGTTTCATCTGGATCAATTCTAGGTCAACTAGACAATTGAAGAGTATCAAAGCCTACTTTTAGGTCGTGGAGTTCATGAAATGATGTGATAAGACATTTGTGGTGTTGTTCCAAGATCAAATCAAGAAGAATCAAGAGTGTGGGGAGTTGCTAAGTTAGGGTTTCAGTGTAAAATCCCCTGTTTAGTACCTAACTTCAAGGCCACATAAGTCAAGATACAAGTTTCAAATGGATCTTTGGCCAACATGAAACTTGTAGAGAATCACAATACCTTTAATTTGAATACTAGAAGTCCTCAATTGTATTTATAGAACTCAAGTTATGGCCCAGACAAGTTACAAGTCCTCAGATGCCACTGAAATTTGTCTGTGAAAATCATATGACTTCAAAGCTATTTTTTACCTATAAGGAGGTTTGACCTGAACTTTTGTCCAACATGAAAGTTGTTCCTCATGACCTTAGCTTTCTAAATTATACTAGAAGTCTTCAATCTGATTTGTAGAACTCAAGTTATGAGGTTTACAAGTCAGGAGTATTTTGGGAAAGTGAGATTATAGGCCATTTTCAATCATAGGTCAAAATCTCCAACTTGTACTCTTCAAATGGAGATTTGTTCAACATGGAACTTGCTCAAAACATGATTTTAAGTGAAATCAAGTGATCATTTGGGATTGTTTTGGCTTGTAGCAAAAAGTCACTTAAAATGGCCTAAAAAAGGGAATTTGTCAAACAGATTAAGGAGGGAAAATTGACTTTTTGAGTTAGAGGACCAAAACATGTCATGTGAGTATATTTTTTGAATGGAAGTCACATTTTAAGCACATTGGCATTGGCATAATTTTGAGCATAGGCCAAGTTTTGGGAGTTGTCATTTAGATTACGTCACCATGAAGTTACATAATCAAAAATAACCATTGGATCAGATACAAGGATCAAATCCCAGCCATTTACACTCCACATGTTGTTATTAGTTGAATTGAATCATTTTGGAGCCAAAACATTGCCATTTTCATGTACACTCTGTTGCACCCTAAAATTTGCTCAACCTATTTCACCTGGTTTATGTTTCAATTGCATTGTCATTTGCATAATAAGTCATGTACATAGTCTAATCATTTGCATATCATAGCATAACAAGTCATCTAACAAGGGATCAAGTGCCATTCTTATCAAAAGAGGCACATCAAGGGGTTTTTATTCAAGCTCAAGACCATCCAAGTAATCAAGAAATGAGTTGAAGCTTTGAAAAGTTTGAGGATCAACCAGTGGATTTCTCTCCTAATTTGAGGTATATTGAGTATCATCAATGGAGTATGAACTAGAAATTGAGGGTATGGAATATTCACAAAGATCATGGAAGACCTAGAGGGTCATTTTGAAGATGAGACAAGTCATTGATACAAGTACAAGAGCCAGAGTTGAAGTACAGTAAACTAGGGTTTCATCTGGGTCAACCCTAGGTCAACTGAGTGATTGAAGAGCATCAAGGCTTAGTTGAAGGATGTGGGATTCATGGATTTATATGTGGATATATGTGTGGTGTTGTGCCAAGGATAAATCAAAGAGAATCAAGAGTAGGAGGAGTTACCAAATTAGGGTTTCAGTGTAAAATCCCCTAATTTAGGCCTCACTTCCAAGCCAGATAAGTCAAAATTCAAGTTTCAAATGGATTCTTGGCCAACATGAAACTTGTAGAGCTTCTCAATAGCTTTAATTTGAGTACTATAAGTCTTCAAGAAGATTTGTAGAACTCAAGGTATGGTTCTTGCAAGTTATGGGTCATCAGAGGATACTGAAATTTATCTGTGAAAGTCACTTGAGTTCCAAGCAACGTTTTCCTATGAAGGAGTTTTCAAATGGATTCTTGGCCAACATAAGAGTTGTAGATCTTGATCTTAGCTTTAATTTTAGTACTAGAAGTCCTCAAGAGGATTTGTAGAACTCAAGTTATGGTCTTGGCAATCCAGGGGTATTTTGGGAAAGTTGAATTACAGGTCATTTTTCAACATAGGTCAAAATCTCCATCTTCCACTCCTCAAATGGAAAAATGTTCAACATGAGATGTGTTCAAAATGATGTTTTTAGGCTAGGTAAGAGGTCATTAGAGCTTGGAATGTCTTGCTTCACAAAATCACAAAAATGGCCTAAGATAAGGGTGAATTTTAAATAAACCAAGAATGAAAATTGGGGTTTTTGATCTACAAATACAAACCAAGCCATATGACATACCAATTTGATTGTAAAATACATTTTGAGAATATTGACATTGCCACATTTTTGAGTTGAGGATTAGTACAAGGACTTGCTTAGAAAAAATGGTTACTTACATCATAAGGCACATATGCAAAACCACTTTGTAAGGCATAACCAAGGCTTTAGTGAATCCTAACACATCCAAAATCTCATTAGAGGATAATTTGAATCAGAAACAAGGTGAATTGCAAGCTGCTGCATGAGCTGGTATGAACATAGCATGACATGAGATTTCATGACATGAGATTTTGATTTTCTCATTAGATCAATCCAGAAGATTCTAGAGTCTTCATTCACATTCTATATAAGATTTAGAACTGGTTCAAAGCTTGAGTTGGTGAGAATTGAGAGAAAATTGAGAGTTTGCAATTTCAACTTTCCATTTGCAAACAGAATTCGGTTACACCTTTCTACTCCATTTCAATCCATTCTTTTGATCTCAGAAGCTTGCTCTAGCATTGGTGGATGATTCCAGATGGATAATTGAGCAAGATTGGTGAAGAATCGTTTGATAGAATTTGGAATTCATCATCTGCAACTCAGAATCGAATTCAAGAATCCAAGCCATTTCAATCTCTTTCTTTGCATATAGAAGCATCCTTTGGTGTTGGTGAAGGTATCTGGAGCTTATTGAAGCTTATCTTGAAGCTTTGATCACTCTGTTCATCTCAAAATTAAAGGTATGTAAACTTCACTCCATGGCTTGATTTAGGTAGTTTCAATAGGTTTTGAATAGCTAGATTCAATGTAGATAGATGTAGGGAGCTTTCTGGTAGCATTAGAATTGATTTAGAGACAAAAAAATAGGATGGCACCATTTCTGTTCATGCTTGTATCTTCGTGTTCTTGGTGTTATAATCATGGTGTGATAGTGGAATTTGCTTAGTGTGAAGTGGTGATGAGTTTGGGATGATCAATTTTAGGTTTAGTGAGTTTTGGTTCTTGACCAAATTCTGAAATTGCAATCGTGTTTGAGAGTAGAGAGTGATTCAGTGTTCATAGATTACATGGTTAGATTCAGGGAAGAAAATGGAGTGGATTAGGGTTTTTAATTTTGATTTTTGATGAGGAATTGATGGAACACGATTGGGAGAAGATGAGGTTGAAGCTCTGAGTTTCCATGGCGTTTTCCCTCCACTGAGCTTTCAAAGGTTGAAGACAACTTTCTAACCCTAGGATGCATAGTATGACTTTGACCAAAACAACATCTAAGGGCCACGATTTGCTTTCATTTGTGAAGGAGTTCTGAGTGATCAAAACACACAGCATAACTTAAATCGTAGCATGGGCCTAAGTGACAAATTGATACTCACACCCCTGTTTAGAAGCCCAATAGGTTTTACACTGAATTCTGTTGCTATTCATACCGTGAATTTGTCCATATTCCTGAGTATTTTCCATTTAATTTCTGATGTAACTGGGCCTAGTAGCGCTTTTCTTCTTACACCCCCTTCCTGGGCCCATCTTTGTTTTACACTGCATTGGATTGCTATTGGACACACGCTTTTTTCTTTTTATCATATTTCGCTATTATTTTCACATTTTTTTTTAAGTTCTTTAAAAAATCATAATAAAATGGAAAATGGTTATTTTTGATTGGGAGTTTTTTTCCCATCTTCATCAAAACCTCAAGAAAATATTAAAAGCGTAAAATCATCATTTTATTCATTTTTCATTTTCTGGTGCATTTTTTACTTTTATTGCTTTTATTGCACTTTTATCTTGTACATTCAACTTTATGATTTTTGTATGGTCATTTGATTTATAATTTTGACTTGATTCTTTTTTCTCTAGTTTGAATATAGTATTAGGTTCCCCCTGGAATTTTATCACATTTTTTTATTTAATTTTAGTTTAGTTTGAACAATAAACTTTAGGGTGCTAGGATTAGGGTTTTACCTTAACATAGGTGCATTTCAACACATAGTGTTTTGGGTTTTTAAGATTGATTTAGGTCTTGGGGTTTATATGGGGTATAGGTTACATAGTTAGGGTCCCTTAGAAATTAATCTAGGATTTTAGGATGAGTATTACTATTTTCTCTGATTTTTGCAAGTTGGTTGTTGTTGTTGGTGTGTTTCTCTCTTGGGATGTTGTTGTGTTTGTTGGGTTTTGGGCATTTCAATTGGGCTTGGGGCTTGTGCTTGGCTTGAGGAGTATGTGAAGACATGGAAGAAGATTGAAGACAAATGATGGAGCTTGGAGCTTGAAGTTTCTTGTGCTTGAAGATGCTTTGTGGAGACTTAGGAGGTAGGAGATATGGGGAGAGCTTTAGAGTAGACTGATTTCTTCTATCAAACATAGAGAGCTTCTTGTGCCTCTATTCCATCCTATGACATAAGGTCCCCCAAAGAAGTTCCATCTCTCCTTAGGAGGAATGTAGAGCATGCTTTGATTGGGTAGAACCTTGAGGATACCTCTCACTTGCTATGATAAGATTTTAATGATTTCCCTAGGTTATCATTAAGCCTCTTAACATTCCAACTTCATCTATTAGTTGATTCTCACCTGTGAGTGTTTGCATTGAAGATTGGGAGCCTATTGAAAATAAGAAGGGTATTGATGACTGGATAAGAGGAAGCTTGTGTCTGTCAAAGCTGGTTAACTGTGAAAATTAGGGTTTTGCTGCTGTTTGAAGTTGTTTGCTTGTTGGGGATCAGTGCTTGCTAGAGCTTGGAGATTTCGGAGATAGAAGCTTATCTAAAGCTTGAAGATCATTGGAAAGTAAAGATGTGAGTTTGCTTGAAGTTGTTACTCTCAACCTTTTGCTATTAATCAATTGTAGCTGCCAGAGCTTGTGCTGTTTGAACTACTTACTGTAGGAGCTGGTGTTGCTGTCAGAGCCGGTGTTGGGTTTTATTTTCTTTTTTCTGTATTGATTGTTGGCTCGTTCAGTTTGCCCCTTAGGCTTGAAGTGAAGCTGTTTCACTTTGCCTATTGTTTTCCCAGGTTCGAGGTTGAGTGGGACTCCCTTGCCTCGCTTGTTTTGTTGCATCTCATGCATCTTATTGTTTACTGTATATATGTTGTTTCTTTTCCGTTTATCCCCTAGGATCTCTGTTTCTCTCTGTACAAGAGAGAAATATGACAAACATTAGGTTTTAACCCATGCATGACAACATTAGGTTAGTTTTGATTCCCATTTTTCAACCATAGGATTTTAGAGTGATGTTCTCTTCTATCTCAGAACAATTCAAAACACACTAATAGGGATAATCGATGTCGTACGTTACGAGCCTTAAGCTATTTGAGAAAAGGTTACTGGGGGGTCACTCTTCAGTAATCTGATTGCTTAGTGTGTTACCCTTAGGGTGACATACGATGTAGTCACCCTCAAACCATAGTCTCTAGTGCGTCAGAGATTGCAAACATCATAAAAAACAGTTCTTGCGTAAAAGACTGAAAACAAACATCAAATTGTCATTTTTGTCCGTTTGGACTCTTAATCAGGAAAACCCTTTCATAAGGAGATAAAACCAGTCAGACAAGCTTGTGTCTTCCGTAGCCCGAACTATGTTTGCTCTGATCTTTCATGCTGTGTGAAAGTACGTAGGCATAGGATGCGATATCCTAGCGAGCAACCTTCCCACCTTCATCCGTATTTAGGCGAACTACGTTGACACTGATTTCTCGTTCCAGACGAGAATACGTAGGCATAAAGTGCGATACTTTGCCGAGTCATTTTCTTTTCTTTTTAACCCAGACCTGTAGAGTAGATAGAATAACACACCCTTAGATAGAAAACAAGCGTGGATCCCGTCGAGTACGACGGACGTGAGGGGTGTTAATACCTTCCCCTTGCGTAATCGACTCCCGAATCCAGGATTTGGTTGCGATGACCATTCCTTTCCCGTCTTTGCGGTAGGTTTACTTCGAGCGTTTCCTTTCCATCCTTTGGGATAAATAACGCACGGTGGCGACTCTTCTGTCATAGCCGGCGCCGATTTTCGCAGTAGCGACTCTGCTGGGGACAGAAATATCCCCTATGCGAGTCAATCCTAGCGCTTATTTTCCCGTCATGGGTGTTGTATAGATTTAATTTTCTGTCTTTACTTTCCGCATTTTATTATCAACTTTATACTGTTATTGTTGCTGTGGGAAGGGGGTAATCTGTTGAGAGATAAGTCGGACCTGGGCTTGAGGTTACACATAGACTTAGAAGTAGAGAGTAGTGGTTAGTCTGCTTGCTTAGCTCGCACCAGCTAGCCGCAAAATTTACGCTCGGACAAGATTCTCTTTAATGCTTCTTGCCTGGCCCTTAGGGCTCGACAAGTTGTCTGACCCAAGGATTGTCGACTCTGGGGACCTATCAATTGAGATTCAACTAAGTGAGGCCGCTTCAAGGGATGGTGATGCCACACCTTCTGGGTATCGTATCATCGCTCTTGAAAGTCTGTGACGTTGAACCCGCATAGGATGCCGTACCTCGTCTGCGATTTAAGTACATACCTGTGAGGGGTAGGTGGGTCTGTTTGCAGGAAACCTTTGACCTCAGAGCACCTGGTTTATCTCTGTCAGTAAGATGTGGTCACAGGGTTCATTTGGTTGGTTAGATCTGAAATGAAGATTTAAGGGTTCTCAGGCTTCAGTATAGAGCAGCCCAGTCTATCAGCATTGCACTTGGTCCCTTGTTTGCATATGCATGTGCATTTTCATGATTGCATTTCATTAACATGTATTTATGTTGCAGGTGATCATTCCCCCTCTGATTCTAGTATATCTGCTAGCCAGACATGGAGTCCCTGAAGAAGACAGTTGCTTATTGTCGGTACTCGAAAAATACATCGCAACGACGGGGAAGGCGAAAAGGAAAAGGACAGAAGAGTCGCCACCGAATTTTATTTATTCCATGAGGGGAAAGAAAAATATCGAGAAAACCTTAAGAAAAGGACGGATAAGATGGTCTCGCAACCATAAATGGATTTGGAAGCCGGTTATGCGAAGGGAAGGTATTAGCACCCCTCGCATCCATCGTACTCGATGGGAACCATTTGTTTGTCGTGTGTGATTTATTTGCTTAAAGATTTTACTATGAAGAGTGTTCCAAAAGATATAGAAAAGGGTTTAGAAACGGGGAAAGAAAGGTAACGGGGGGAAGGAGAGAAAGAACAGACTCGGTAGGACTTCACGGTCCTAGGCCTACGTATTCTCAACGAATATGAGAAAATCAGAGTCGACGTAGTTTGGGAAACTACGGGTGATAGGGGGATTGTGCTCGCCAAGACATCGCCGTCTTGTGCCTACGTATCCTCATCTGGTATGAGAAATCAGAGCAGCCGTAGTTCGGCCTACGATTTGTTGATGGTTTTATGGATGATGCTATCGTACGCATTCTAGCAGTTAGGTGTATTGCTGCTCGCTCGTTGGAGACTTAGGCATTACCTGTTTGCGGTAGAACGGACGTATCATATCCTTTTTGAAAGATTAGTTTTCGCCATGCGAGGCAAGATGTCACATTTGATTTGTTGAATTGTTTTTTAGGGGCAAGATAGGTCCTTGGATAGTAACCCCTACGGGTAGTACCCAATTCTTTATCTCAAAGTTTTTTGTTATGAAAAGGTGTGGCGAACATAGCGTCTTCGGATTGAAAGACGAGTATCAAAACCACACACACTACAGTGAGCATCTCGACACTCTGAGAGGAAGAAGTCTACACTTAATCCTCTCTCTTTAGTTCAATACAAAGAGAACTTCATTCTCTTATTAAAGTGTTTTTGGTTTTGAATGGTAAGTGTTTTTGCGACAGAGAACCCTACGGTAAACGTTAGCACTCGGGATAGGAGAAGGCCTACGCCTAACCACTCCACGACCATTCAAGTTTTTGTTATGAAAAGAGTTTAAAAATGCGCTCGGTACGGGACCGAGGTTTTTAGGTGACAAAGGCTGCGGAAAGAAGTTGTAGAGGGAGATAGGTGGCGGATAAAGTCACGTCTTCATATTGAAAGACGAGTATCGAGACCACCCACACTACAGTGAATATCCCAACACTCGGAGAGGAAGAAGTCTACACTCAATCCTCTCTCTTTAGTTCAATACCAAGAGAATCGATTTATTTATTGTAAGTGTTTTGAAAATGCACTCGGTACGGGGCCGAGGTTTTTCAGGAGAAAAAGGTGTGGATGAAAACGTCTTCGTATTGAAAGACAAGTATCAAAACCACCCACACTACAGTGAGCATCTCGACACTCGGAAAGGAAGAAGTCTACACTCAATCCCTTCTCTTTAGTTCAATGCAAAGAGAACTTTACCCTTTTATTAAATATGGTGAATTGGCTTAACAATCGTTTGAGAAAATCCGCTTGACGTTGGGTCAAGGGTTTAATTGCTTAAAAAGGTTTGAGGTGACACGAACAAGGTCGATGGCGGACGCACAAGGCGGCCGACTTACATGGTCGAAAATGGCTCGATAAAATCGAGAGTTTGTTTTTTTTGAAAATGGTTATGTAATCAAGAGTCAACAAAGACAATAGCAATATTCACATATTAAAATCATACAAACATAAGGGGTTAGTCGGCTAAAAAAAATGAGACATGAAAAAGATAAAACATCACTTTTTTAAGGTAAAAACAAACAAGAAAATAAAATAAGCAAACTGATCAGTTCGCGCCGCGAAGGGTGTTCGCGCCGTGAACTGAGAAAAGTTTTGATTCTGTTTTTGACAGTTCGCGCCGCGAACATGGGTCGCGCTGCGACCTGAAGCGAAAAATACAGTATTTGCTGTATTTTTTGCTGTCTTTTATGATTTTCTTCCTTTTTATTGGTTCTAAAAACTGATTTATTGGTCCCCTTAGAACCTTACATGATATGCTCAGTACAACAACACATAAAAGAGGAAGTAAAATTAATATAAAAGCAAAAAGTAAATAGAGAAAGGTTTGAAATGGATACCCAAGAGCTTTCTATCTTTCTTGCAAGTCCTCCACTGATTTTTGTTGGAGGTGCTCTCCACTCTTCATTCTATGTTGTAAAGGTTTTATTTCTCAATGGTCCTCATGTGCTTCTATGTCACTCTTTTTTTCCTGGTTTTTCTTCCTTTATATTTTTCTGGTTTTCAAGGTTTCTCTTGCTCTCTCTATTTTCTGGTTTTTGCAATGTGTAGAATGTGTAATGTGTGAAGAGTGAATGAATGAACCCTCTTGTTTACAACCTCCTCCTCTTATCTCAGCTCCTAGGGTTTTCTCTTCCCCCCAAACATCAGATTTTTTCATGGGGCAATGTCTCTTGCCACCTTTTCTCATGTCACTCTCTTTCTTTCCATTTCCATGCAACTTGCTATGCTGCATTTTCTGCACTACTTTCCTATGCTATTTGTTGCAGCACCTTGTGCCTTGCACCCATTTTGTTGGTTTGTGTTTGGACAGCTCCTCTTGGTCAATGCCACCAACTCTTGACAGCATTTTGAAAATCCTGATATGTAGAAGCATTGTCACATGTTATTCCCTTGGTCTTGTGACATGTAGTTTTTTGTGACATGAGGAAACTTGCCACCTTTTGCATGGGACTGTTTTGTTCATTCATATTGCTCATGGTTGAACATGCATGGTATTGATCTTGAGATATTCCAACATTGAATTAGCTCTTAAATATTTTCCTTGCATGTTTGTAAGCACAAAGAGGGTCATGTGGACTTGATGGAGCATGGGGGATACCATGACATGAAGTTATTTTTAGAAACTTGAATTAAGACTAGAAATAACTTAATTTCCTAAGTATTACCAAGAGTTTGGATTTTGTAACAAGTGTGACATTCTTGCAAATATCATGAAATTTTCTTTGTAATATTCTTGAATCTAGCCTTGAATTCATGAATCTTGAATTTGGAATGATGAGCTTCCCTTATGTCATTGAATTTGAAGAAATGAGTCAAGCCTTGAAAGAGGTCAAATTTTGGGGTGCAACAGCTGCCCTTATTCAAACGACTTGGACCTGAAGGGATGAAAAGCAAACGCTTTCAAACATTCGAGGTAAAAGGTGATTGAATACAAAAGAACCCAAAAATTTGTCAACCGTAGAATGAAACCTCTGACATCGCCGTCAGGCACCTATGATAGGTAGAACATCTGACTTCGCCATCAGTCGTTGATCAAATACAAACACCTGACCTTGCCGTCAGCTCTTAATAGCATTCTAACTTCGCCGTTGGAACTCAACATCAAATCTGTGAGATCTGACCTCACCGTCAATATTCAACATAATCTGTAAAAACATATGATTGGTAGAACATCTGATCTCGCCATCAGTCCTCCATATCCTCTGACTTCGCCATCAACTTACAACATAATCTGACTTCGTCGTCAATTAAAATCATCTGACTTCACCGTCATTTCTCAAACCATTTTGACGTCGTCGTCAACCCTCTACATGATTTGACTTCGCCATCAACTCTCCACATAAAATTTGGAAAAACACCTGACTTTGCTGTCAGTCCTTAACATCAAATTGGTAGGACACCTGACTTCGCCGTCACCCCTCCACAACCTGACTTCGTCGTCAATTCTTTACATAATCCAACCTCGCCGTCAACTCTCAACATAACCTGACTTCGCCATCAACTCTCTTCATGATTTGACTTCGCCGTCGATTCCCAACATGGCCTGACTTTGCCGTCAACTCTCTTCATATTCTGACTTCGTCGTCAATTTTCTTCATAATCTGACCTCGTCGTCAATTCTCTTCATAATCTGACCTCGTCGTTAATTCTCTTCATAATCTGACCTCGTCGTCAATTCTCTTCATAATCTGACCTCGTCGTCAATACTCTTCATAATCTGACCTCGTCGTCAATCTTTTAATAACCTGACTTCATCGTCAATTTTTTAATAATCTGGCTTCGTCGTCAATTTTTTTCATAATCTGACCTCGTCGTCAATTCTTTATAATCTGACTTCGTCGTCAATTTTTTAATAACCTGACTTCGTCGTCAATTTTTTAATAATCTGACTTCGTCGTCAATTTTTTTCATAATCTGACCTCGTCGTCAATTCTTCATAATCTGACTTCGTCGTCAATTTTTTTTCATAATCTGACTTCGTCGTCAATCTTTTAATAACCTGACTTCGTCGTCAATTCTTTTTGCTAAAAAAGCTAGCATCGAACCCAAAGGTCGATGCAACCCTAAGTTCAGAAGAACATTCGTTGATTCACCATCTGGGTGAAGAAATCCATTGGGGAAACATGAACTTGAATAAATAGACTCCTCTAGGGAAACCAATAAGATGAACACATTTGTCAATGACCTGGCTGGAGGTCTGAATACCACGTAGGATTGAGAAATATACTGATAACCGCTGGAGATACGCTTGAAAACAAAGGGGTGGCAACCCGACTTATGTTTTACATGCATATGTTTGAATATGGCGTAATGCTCCATACGAAATGGAAATGCTACGCGTTTGGGAGGATGTTATGCATGATGCAAATGCCAAAGGAAACACTTTAGCAAAATAAATGCCAAAGAGGAAAGATTAATTCCGCCGGGGAAAAGACTAGACACGTCTAGTACAAATGTTGGGGTAAACAAATCCTGGAAGGTCTTCTGAGCAAACTTCTAGGTAAGATTGTTCCGCTAAGAGCAAATCCACCCTGCTGGGGATTAGACAATGAGGGAACCAACATCAACCTTTTCTTGGGGAAATGAGCAATAAACTCAACAAATACAACTTCCGCTTGAGGAATGAGTCAATGACCTAGACTCTGAGGGGAAAAGGAGCCAATTGCCCAAACTCTATGGGGAAAACAAATTTCTGAATTCGTTCCCTTGCTGAGGGATAAACCTACACCCGCTCACTGGAAACGGTCCTGCTCTGCTGGAGATGTCAATCTTGACCTGCTGAGGATATCCTCCTTTGATTGTCAAGGTTTCAAACTGCTGGGGGTGAGCACTGGGGATCGCCCATGACTTTACCGGAGATGCTCCTGTCTGGGCTGAATGTTGATTTGAAGATCTGATTAACCACGGGGTTGAAATACGTCATGCAATACACCCATGGTATTGAAAAGATGCCCCTGACTGGACTGGATTTTGCTTTTGTGATCTTGAGTTTTGTGGGAGGACCCACGGTCTTTGCAAAAATGCCCCTGACTAGGCGGATGGTTACTTTAAAGCTCTCAAATTTGTCCAACAAAAGTTGTACAATCTCCGTGGAGAACGCCCACGGTCTTGCGGAAATTCCCCTGACTGGGCTGATTATGATCTTGAAAATCTTCGAAATTGATCCTGAATCTGATCTCGCATATGTGAATGCTTGATGATAATGATGTTCCATAAATGGAAATGCAAACGTAAATGCTATAGTGGAGATGCAAGAGCTGGGGAGTATGATATGATTATAGGTATGCATATGATGCAAGATGCTTATGAAGTCGAATGCGATGCGTATGATGCATATGATAATGATGGATGCAGGCAGGTGATTGGGAATGCAGGTGATGACGTGGTGGACTTTTGGTGGTTGCCAATGTAAATTGGACTTTGGGTTGGAAGTACCAGATGAGGGCTGGTATTCGAAGGGTAGACCAGATGGGACTGGTTGGCGAAAGGTTAAGTTGTCAAAGGGAAAGGATTAATTTTCTGGTTTGCTAGATGAGAGCCGGACTTTGGGATGAGGTTTACCAGACAAGAACTGGTGGCAAAAGGTTAAGTTGTCAGACGAGAACTGACTTCTAGGTTTGGTGTCAGACTGGAACTGACTTTGTGGTTTTCCAGATGAGGACTGGACTTTGAAATTGTGTTTTCTAGACGAGGACTGGTTAAACGGAAGGCTAAAGGAAGGGTGACCAGATGGGAGCTGGTTTAAGGGCTGACATGTATTAGAAGGGAATTGGTGTTTAGTGAAGGGTTGACCAGATGGGACTGGTATAAAGGTTTGCCAGACAAGAAATGAACTTTGGAAGTTCTGATTTGTTTTGATAGGTGACAGGTTTAGGCTGTGGGATGAAGAATCTAATGACAGCAAGGCCCTTTTGGAAGGTTAAGGTTATTGGGTAAGGTGACTGTACGATTCCCCGACACTCATTTTGAACTCAACAGTTGCTGATGAGGATGAACTTGCTTGAGTAGCTTGCCATGAGATGACCTCAAGATGGCATGCCCTAGAGTTTGTACCACGAATAGATTCATCATTGTTTAACTGATTCTTGTGGTTGGCTTCAACATACTTTTGAAGTAGCTTGCTCTTGAAAGAGAATTGAAGTGACTTGACTTATCCTGATTGAACATTGGAGGGATCTATCCTTAAGTCAAAGGAACTCTGGGTCGCCTGCCCCTGATTGGCGGAATCTTGAGATAATTCACTTATGATCAACCGCTTATTGAAGGATCTGCCCCATGATCAACTGATGCTTGGGGATTAGCCTCAGACTGATTGATTCCAAGCTCTCGGATGCCAATGCACCAGATCCATAGGGTGACAAGGTATACTCGATTATGATCCAGACTATTGAATGATCCAGTCCTGTTTGATTGCTCTCTGTTGGAATTTCCTCGATGCCAACTACTGACTTGCAAATAAAATTGTTTGTTCGCGAATGGTAATCTTAATGCAAAGTTCATGCAAGTTTAGAAATAAATGTCATTTATTAAGTGTCGTGGTAGTGAGACGAATGGACCGTTAGTCCAAACGTTGTGCTAATTTGATTGGTGTGAAAGATACAACATGGATATTGACACCAACGCTGATGATTAGCAAAATTGTGAGGAGTCAGTTTACGCAACCTTGCAATAGTATGCTTTCATAATAAACCTCGCCTCAATTAGGTCTTTCGAGGGTTGTAACGTGGTCTGGTTCACGGTTATAAAACAAAGGATATTAGGCTCAAAGTATGATTTGTACCTACCCCTTCTTCTTGGTGATCTTCAGTCCTTCATTCAATTAATTATGCACCTATTTGTCTTGATGGTGTAAGCTTGATGGTTCAAGGTTTGCTCGAAATGGCAGTCACCTTATTTTGATGGAAGGATGTCAGTGCCCCTTGATTTGAATGGCCACTGAATCTTATTTTGTTTTTGTTGAGGGTTTAAGGACCTCTTTTGATTTTTTTTTTGATCCCTAACTTTTGCATGGACTGATTTTGCTTGTCAGATCCATCGGGATTGCCATGAATTTTCCTAAGTCTCCTTTTGAGGTGCTTGACTTAGCAGGCTTTTGATGATTTTTTTTTAATTTTGTTGGCGAATTGTGACTGCCATGTCGTGGGTCATTGATGAACAACCGTCTTCTGGATTTTGCTTTGTTTATTTGAATGCAGGATTGAATTAACTGAACAACTACCCTGCCCCAGGTTGAGTGTAAGGGTTTGAATGTCCGAAGAAACTCCTACTTCTAGGCTCGAAGTGGTTGACTAGGGATTAACTCCTTATATCTCCGGTGTTTAGGAGATTTGAAACAATGCCTGTACATCATCGATGAGATTCTATCTGAAAGCATCTAGTTTGCAATTATGGGTATTTCGTTTTCGTCATCCTCCCTCCAATATTTGTTAAAACAACAGTGATATAATGGAGTGGACAAAAGTGTATGTGTCTGTGATAAGTGGAAATAATGAGTGAATACGACGTGACCAATTCAGAAAATGCATAATCATTTCATTAATATCACCATTCAAAACAACAATGTTTAAACACAAGTAGCAATTAACAAGAAGTAAACTACAAATGCAAATGATGAAAAGTGTCCAAGGACTTCCAATGTTGAGGACATCTGCCTGTCTAGACCACTGGCTTCTGGAAATGACCCTTGAAATCTTCGAGCTTAGACAGCTGAGAGGTTGACATGGACAACCAAACTTCCTTCTGGAAAAGAGATGTACCCTTTGTCGATCAACTGCTGCACCTTGGCTTGGAAGGCTTTGCATTCTCCAGTCGAGTGCCCCATGGATCCACCATGATATCCATACTGAACATTGGGATTGTACCCAGGAGGGTAAGGTTCTGGCATAGGCTTAAGAGTTTTTAGCCTCCACCAATGAGTTTTGAATCAGATGTGGGAGAAGTTGACTGTGCGACATAGGGACTGAATGAAGAGGAGCAGTTCTTCTTTCCAAGTTGTTGTTGGGCCTATACTAATTTCGGCGCTGATTCTAATATCCTCGGCCATGGGCTTGTTGATTTGCATGATGAGCGACCCATGGCTTACGGAATGAAGCTTTAGGCATGACTGATTTCTCATAAGGATAACATGGCACTGGTAATGATGCATGTTGAGAAGATGAAGGACCATAGAGTTTTTCTGGTACATCATGAGGATACCCAATGTTCGCTATGAATGTGTTGGTTTCATCCTTGTCTTCCTCATGGAAATCATTGAAGGATTCAAGCTCACTGGCCTGACTGCTTGAGGCGTCTTGGATTTGTCCATTTTTAAGGTAGCTTTCGATGCACTCTCCTACAATCACAAGGTCAGAGAAGCTTGGTGGCGTACAACCAACCATTCTTTCAAGATAAGTTCCATGCAAACTGTTGATGAACATTTCAGTCAGCTCCTTGTTCGAGAGTAGTGGTTGCACTCTTGCTGCGAATTCTCTCCACCGTTGTGCATATCCCTTAAAAGGTTCGTTTTCATTCTGAGAAAGGCTTTGCAACTGCATGCGGGTGGGAATAATGTCTAGATTGAACTGGTAAAACTTTAGAAAAGTGCTAACTAGGTTCCTCCATGATTGGATATGGCTTCTTTCTAGGTTCGTGTACCAACTTAATGATGACCCACTCAGACTTTCTTGAAAACAATGAATCATCAGCTTATCGTCATGAGTGTATTTCACCAAATGACGCCTCAGGCAACTAAAGTCGGTGTATTTCTCGAAGTTGGGTATCTTGAATCTCGGAGGGATCACCAAATCTAGCACTAGACACATATCAGCAGCATCGAGGTCGGGCATGTCAGACACTCTCATAGCTTGAATTGTCTCCTCAAGGGCGTGAAGCTTTTCTTTCATGGGATCAGTCATTGGCATCCTCTTGGGTCGAGTAGGAACGTTTACTTGCGGAGGATGGCCATCAAGCGGAAGATCATACAATGGATTATTCGTCATGATAAATCCTTGTGGGGACTCAACATTCTGGCGGTCGTTCTCTGGCATAGCTACCTCAGTTTGCATTGTTTGACTTGGCTTTTCAAGGCTTCTACGTTCCTCTTGCTTCAAACTTTTTGTAGCTCTCACGAGTTCAACGGGAGTGTCGGGAAATCAACCAAGAGTTATGAACAGAGGATGGGTAAGCTTTTGGTATCTGGTCAGGGAAGAAAATGAAAAATGATGCAGAGATGCTTATGCGAATGCAATGCAATGAGTGCGCACGAGAACAGATCCATATCAAGAATCAAGGTCACAGATCCTGCAGGGTATTGTAACAAAATATATCTCACCACGGGTGGGCAATCTATTGGTTTATAAGAGGGAATCCCAAAAAAAGCTTTTAAACAAAGTCCCATGCACTAACCCTCAAAAGTTTTCCATCATAACGACTACTCGTAAGACGGTAATCCCTTCAAAAGGATGAACACAGAGTTATGTTTTAGTAACCTTTTGGAATAAGGTTCTACAAGAGGTCCTCAGAATCACGGAATCCCACGTCGGAAATAAAACACCGTTACGACTACACGTAGGACATAATCTTTCCAACGGGGTCTCATCTGAGCAGTGGAATTCGATCCAACTCAACGAGTCCTACGTCTCGCAAATCAGAAAGAAACCACCTCCTAATCTTAGTGTATACTCGAAAGCTCGGGTAGAAAGCTTTATCCTCACAAACCATCCCAATAAACCCAACAGGTTAGAAAGAAACACAATAATAAAATAAAATAAAACATAAAAACAAATAAAGCACAAATGCAACAAACAAACTAGGTTTGGCTTGCTAGGAATCCCCAGCAGAGTCGCCAGCTGTCGGTACTCGAAAAATACATCGCAACGACGGGGAAGGCGAAAAGGAAAAGGACAGAAGAGTCGCCACAGAATTTTATTTATCCCATGAGGGGAAAGTAAAATATCGAGAAAACCTTAAGAAAAGGACGGATAAGATGGTCTCGCAACCATAAATGGGTTCGGAAGCCGGTTATGCGAAGGGAAGGTATTAGCACCCCTCGCATCCATCGTACTCGATGGGAACCATTTGTTTGTCGTGTGTGATTTATTTGCTTAAAGATTTTACTATGAAGAGTGTTCCAAAAGATACAGAAAAGGGTTTAGAAACGGGGAAAGAAAGGTAACGGGGGGAAGAAGAGAAAGAACAGACTCGGTAGGACTTCGCGGTCCTAGGCCTACGTATTCTCAACGGATATGAGAAAATCAGAGTCGACGTAGTTCGGGAAACTACGGGTGATAGGGGGATTATGCTCGCCAAGACATCGCCGTCTTGTGCCTACGTATCCTCATCTGGTATGAGAAATCAGAGCAGTCGTAGTTCGGCCTACGATTTGTTGATGTTTTTATGGATGATGCTATCGTACGCATTCTAGCAGTTAGGTGTATTGCTGCTCTCTCGTTGGAGACTTAGGCATTACCTGTTTGCGGTAGAACGGACGTATCATATCCTTTTTGAAAGATTAGTTTTCGCCATGCGAGGCAAGATGTCACATTTGATTTGTTGAATTGTTTTTTAGGGGCGAGATAGGTCCTCGGATAGTAACCCCTACGGGTAATACCCAATTCTTTATCTCAAAGTTTTTTGTTATGAAAGGGTGTGGCGAACATAGCGTCTTCGGATTGAAAGACGAGTATCAAAACCACACACACTACAGTGAGCATCTCGACACTCTGAGAGGAAGAAGTCTACACTTAATCCTCTCTCTTTAGTTCAATACAAAAAGAACTTCATTCTCTTATTAAAGTGTTTTTGGTTTTGAATGGTAAGTGCTTTTGCGACAGAGAACCCTACGGTAAACGTCAGCACTCGGGATAGGAGAAGGCCTACGCCTAACCACTCCACGACCATTCAAGTTTTTGTTATGAAAAGAGTTTAAAAATGCGCTCGGTACGGGACCGAGTTTTCTAGGTGACAAAGGCTGCGGAAAGAAGTTGTAGAGGGAGATAGGTGGCGGATAAAGTCACGTCTTCGTATTGAAAGACGAGTATCGAGACCACCCACACTACAGTGAATATCCCAACACTCGGAGACGAAGAAGTCTACACTTAATCCTCTCTCTTTAGTTCAATACCAAGAGAATTGATTTATTTATTGTAAGTGTTTTGAAAATTCACTCGGTACGGGGCCGAGGTTTTTCAGGAGAAAAAGGTGTGGATGAAAACGTCTTCGTATTGAAAGACAAGTATCAAAACCACCCACACTACAGTGAGCATCTCGACACTCGGAAAGGAAGAAGTCTACACTCAATCCCTTCTCTTTAGTTCAATACAAAGAGAACTTTACCCTTTTATTAAATATGGTGAATTGGCTTAACAATCGTTTGAGAAAATCCGCTTGACGTTGGGTCAAGGGTTTAATTGCTTAAAAAGGTTTGAGGTGACACGAACAAGGTCGATGGCGGACGCACAAGGCGGCCGACTTACATGGTCGAAAATGGCTCGATAAAATCGAGAGTTTGTTTTTTTTGAAAATGGTTATGTAATCAAGAGTCAACAAAGACGATAACAATATTCACATATTAAAATCATACAAACATAAGGGGTTAGTCGGCTAAAAAAATGAGACATGCAAAAGATAAAACATCACTTTTTTAAGGTAAAAACAAACAAGAAAATAAAATAAGCAAACTGATCAGTTCGCGCCGCGAACTGAAAAAAGTTTTGATTCTGTTTTTGACAATTCGCACCGCGAACATGGGTCGCGCTGCGACCTGAAGCGAAAAATACAGTATTTGCTGTATTTTTTGCTGTCTTTTGTGATTTTCTTGCTTTTTATTGGTTCTAAAAACTGATTTATTGGTCCCCTTAGAACCTTACATGATATGCTCAGTACAACAACACATAAAAGAGGAAGTAAAATTAATATAAAAGCAAAAAGTAAAGAGAGAAAGGTTTGAAATGGATACCCAAGAGCTTTCTATCTTTCTTGCAAGTCCTCCACTGATTTTTGTTGGAGGTGCTCTCCACTCTTCATTCTATGTTGTGAAGGTTTTGTTTCTCAATGGTCCTCATGTGCTTCTATGTCACTCTTTTTTTCCTGGTTTTTCTTCCTTTATATTTTTCTGGTTTTCAAGGTTTCTCTTGCTCTCTCTATTTTCTGGTTTTTGCAATGTGTAGAATGTGTAATGTGTGAAGAGTGAATGAATGAACCCTCTTGTTTATAACCCCATCCTCTTATCTCAACTCCTAGGGTTTTCTCTTCCCCCCAAACATCAGATTTTTTCATGGGGCAATGTCTCTTGCCACCTTTTCTCATGTCACTCTCTTTCTTTCCATTTCCATGCAACTTGCTATGCTGCATTTTCTGCACTACTTTCCTATGCTATTTGCTGCAGCACCTTGTGCCTTGCACTCATTTTGTTGGTTTGTGTTTGGACAGCTCCTCTTGGTCAATGCCACCAACTCTTGACAGCATTTTGAAAATCCTGATATGTAGAAGCATTGTCACATGTTATTCCCTTGGTCTTGTGACATGTAGTTTTTTGTGACATGAGGAAACTTGCCACCTTTTGCATGGGACTGTTTTGTTCATTCATATTGCTCATGGTTGAACATGCATGGTATTGATCTTGAGATATTCCAACATTGAATTAGCTCTTAAATATTTTCCTTGCATGTTTGTAAGCACAAAGAGGGTCATGTGGACTTGATGGAGCATGGGGGATACCATGACATGAAGTTATTTTTAGAAACTTGAATTAAGACTAGAAATAACTTAATTTCCTAAGTATTACCAAGAGTTTGGATTTTGTAACAAGTGTGACATTCTTGCAAATGTCATGAAATTTTCTTTGTAATATTCTTGAATCTAGCCTTAAATTCATGAATCTTGAATTTGGAATGATGGGCTTCCCTTATGTCATTGAATTTGAAGAAATGAGTCAAGCCTTGAAAGAGGTCAAATTTTGGGGTGCAACACTTACCGGTTGCATTCGCCAGATATCAGTTCCTTGCTGGGTTTAGTTGCTCTAGCAGATGAGAGAGTGAGGGCTGAGTTCAGAGTATCTTATGGGAGATTACTCAGTTTGTTGTATAGACCTTCAGCATTCGAGACGACTGGGGTGTATACTTTGATGCAGTTTTATGAGCCGCAGCTGAGATGTTTCTTATTTCCCGACTATATTCTGGCACCCACTTTGGAGGAGTATTCCGCTATGTTGGGAGTTCCCGTGTTAGACCAGATGCCCTTTGTACATGTTGATTCTGAGCCTGAGTTGGCTACACTTGCTGAGATTGTCAGTTTAGACGCTTCTGAGTTCCCTGGAGGTTTGGTCAAGCTGAACGGAGCTTATGGCTTTCACCTGTCTGTCCTGGTTGAGAAGGTTACACAGTGCGCGAAGAGTGGATGTTGGGTTGCTTTCAGTGCCATTCTAGTTGTCTGCATCTATGGGATTGTCTTGTTTCCTAATGTGCCAGATTTTTTCGACTCGGATGCCTTCTTGATTCTCGCCTCGAAGAATCCAGTTCCTACTCTCTTGGGCGATGTTTATCATTCCGTTCACTACAAGAATGAGAAACGTCGTGGCAAGAATGTTTCCTGCTGTCTTCCTCTCTTGTACAGGTGGTTCCAAGGGCATCTTCCGAAGACAGGGCCTTTTGTGGATGCTGTTGATACTTTAGATTGGTCTTCCCAGTTGATGGGACTGTCTGCTGAGAACGTCATTTGGTTTGATCGGAGTATGCTGGGCACTGACATTATATATAGTTGCAGTGGTTTTCCGAATGTCCCCCTGATTGGACGGAAAGGCTGTATTAATTATAACCCTTCACTGCTGGTAAGACATTTTGGTTATGCTTTGAGGGACGCTCCTAGTGAGAAGGAAATACAGGAATCTCTGTATCTCACGGGCTTATTAGACGCGGCTGTTTTGATCAGATTGAGACATGCATGGGCTAACATCCATAGGAGAGGGAAAGCTTTGCTCGGTAAGAGCAACAACAGAGCTTATGATCCTTATTTGTCTTGGGTCCGAGAGAGAGCTAGGATTTCCTTGATGCCTTATCCTGCTGCAGAACTCCTGTATCTTTCCATGATTGAGGTAGCTACGTCGGCAGAAAGTGAGAAGTATAACAAATTGTTGGCTGAAAACGAAGAATTGAAGAAGGCCAATGATGAGTTAGAGAAGGAAATCTTCCAGTTACGTCGTGAGAAGAATGAAGCCACCTTCACTGTGAAGGAGCAGACTGAATTGATTAACAGGTTGGGATCGGAGTTGACGGAAGAGACCAACAAGAAAGAAAAAGTGGGAATAGCCTTGAGCGGTGTTAGCAAGGTGCTTACTTCCAAGAAGGAACTTCTAAGCAAAACTTCTGCCCGTCTCAGCAAGTGGGAAGCTTTGTGGAGTGCCACGCTTACCAAGCGGAAGGAGCGCGAAGACGAACTGAAGCTGCAGATTGCCACGCTAGAGGCACAGATTAGAGCCCAAGACGCAAAGATTGCTGAAGAGACATCACTTAGGAGCGCTGCTGTGCTCAGAGTAAGTGACATTGACAAGAAGCCGAGAGGTTATGAAGAGAAGGCCGGTTCCAAGAGGTATAGATTTGACGAGAGTTATGGCGAAGGAACCAGCCAGGACGACGCAACAAAGTTAAGATCCACTACCGAGCGGCATGCCTTACTAATACAGGAGCTGATCTCCCGACTAGGGCACTCGGAGACGTTGGGGATATTGGAAGATGTCAGAGCGCGCCATTTGGCCTGATTTACCTTTGCCTTGCTGTTGATTGTACTTGTATTTTGACCATCGCCAGGCTTGTTGGCCGAGGTCTCTTCAGTTGTGTTCATTTGTGCTCTTGTACTCAGCCTAATGGCATTTGTTTATATATGAGGGTTTTCCGATTCCTTGCTTTCTTAAATGGGGACTCCATTGTCATGATGGAATTCTCTCCGAAACTAGAATCAGGGGGAATATAACCTGTAGCATATTTACACAATTGCATCTGCATTCATATTGCATGACCGGTATTCTTGAATCTGTATCTTATTTCCTGCATCTTCAGGTTTTCAGGATTGACGAACAAAGAGTCCACCGCTACTCGACCAGAAACAACTGCAAGAGAATCATGGATCAAGTCCAAGTAGAGATGCAGGAAATCCGCGAGAAGTTGAATCTGTTCATGCAGGCAATGGAGAACATTGCTAAGGGCCAGGAGAGCCTCCAGACTTTGGTACAGCCGCTGCTGACACGGGCTAATGGGAATGGCAACAATGACCACAACTCTGCGCACGTTGAGACTATTTTGGAGGATGGGCCCCCTACGCTTGTGGTTCCTCCTGTGGTGACCCCACCTGTTGTGGTTGTAAACAATGACGCTGGCGCTGGCAATGGTAACACAGGGAATGGAAATGAGACTGTTGTTAACAATGTTGGATTTGGAGACGCCAATCTGGGCGGTGGTAACTACAATGGCGGTAATGGTTTTGGTAACAATGGGTTCGGCTATAATGACCAGGGGTTTGAGTACGACAATCAGGGCCGAAAATTTAGTTTCAACACGTAGGGTTTCGGTTATGACGGTTTTGGTAACACTAACCAGGGTTATGGTGGAAATGGTGCTGGATTGATTCCTGTCAACACTGGTTTCGGGCATGTTGGGGTCAATCAAGGTTATGGTAATAGAGGATGGGGTCCTGTGATTAATCAGCCAGGGTTTGGTCGTAACACTAGTTATGACGGGTACAGAAATGAAAATGTGAACTAGGGCGAAGATTGTCAAGAGGACGCCTTTTCTGGAAGAGGCATGGGATTTGAGGGACCCGTTGACAATACTTAGAGGATCAAGATGCTTGAAGAACAGGTGAAGGGTATGGCTAATCAGAATTCTACCGGATTAGACATGACTACTATGGGCTTGGTGCCTGGGCTGAGGGTACCGCTAAAATTCAAAGCTCCCACTTTCGACAAATATAAGGGGGACACTTTCCCTAAGGTGCATGTCCGCGCTTATTACAGAAGGATGTCCGCGTATTCAGATGACGAAAGGATGCTTATGCATTTCTTTCAAGACAGCCTGTCAGGACCGTCACTCGAATGGTACATGGGGTTGGAGCCCACTCAAATCAAAACCTGGAAGTAATTGGCGGATGCTTTCATCCTGCATTATAAATATAATAGTGATCTGGCACCGAACCGAGTTCAATTGCAAGGTTTGTCGCAGAAGAACATGGAAAGCTTTAAAGAGTATGCGCAGAGATGGCGCGATATGGCAGCAAGAGTACATCCTCCGTTAGCTGAAAGAGAAATGAATAGTATGTTCATTGGGACATTTACGGGGATATATTACGAGAAATTGTTTAATGTTTCGTTGAGCAGTTTTTCAGATTTGATTCTTATGGGTGAGATGGTCGAAGACGGGATTAAGGTTGGAAGATTCCAAGCAGGTGAGTCTTCCCCCGCAAGAGGTACCAGGAAAGCATTCGGTGGTAGACGACAAGGTGATTCTAGTGCCGTGTTTGGTGGCAGGGGCCGGGGCAGAGGACGAAGTCAGTATGCTTAGTCTCAACAGATAGCTAGCGTTACCATCCCTTTTCCATAACAACAACAACAGCAACAGCAGCCACAGAAGCCGCAACAACAAAGGCAACACCTCGCCCAACGCAGAATCCTAGAGGGCAAGCCAAGGCGAGTATTTGAAACGCCTCCTTTAACATATGCCGAATTGCTTCAAACACTACTAGGGTTGAATTTGGTCGAGAAAAGGACCATGGCGCCGTTAACGGGCACTCCTCCGTTTGGCTTTAATGCGGGTAAACACTGTGAGTTTCACTCTGGGGCTCCCGGACATGATATTGAAGGCTGTCATGCGTTTAAACATAAAGTCCAAGACTTGTTGGACAGCAAAGCTATCAACTTTGGACAGGCGGGTCCAAATATCGTACAACAGCCTATGCCCAATCATGGGGCAAACGCCATCCTGACAGAGGAAAAGTTGAATCTAGTGACGGCTGTCAACGAGCTGAAGACACCGTTGGGTGAGATTAAAAGCGCACTGTTAAAAGGGGGTGTATTCCCGAGGTGTGATGAATTCTGCTTAGATTGTTGGACTCAGTCAGGGGGTTGTAACGAGTTGAAGCAGGGTATTCAGGCTATGATGGATAAGGGTACTTTGCAATTTGATAGAACCGCGGTTGAGAAGCCTGTAGAGGCGTTGTGTGATGAGCAGAACGATGTTGCAACGATGACGATTCCGAGGAAAACAATAACGATAACGGCGCCCTCCAGGCGGCCGACGATCACTATTACTAAAGCAGGACCAATTCCTTTTGAGAGTACTAAAGCAGTGCCATGGACTTACGGGTTGGAGGTATATTGTGACCGTGATAAAATTAAAGTAAATAGACAACCGGCTGGGGTCGTAGATAATGTTATCGGAACAGGAGGTATGACTAGAAGTGGGAGAATCTTTACATCGCCTGAGGTAGAGGCAGAAAGATTGGCAAAAGGGAAAGCCAAGGTAGACGAGAGTGGCCCCTCGCAGATAAAGGAAAAGGAAACGTCGGTTAAGGACGTAGAGGAGTTTATGAGGCTCATTCGTAAAAGTGATTACAAAATTGTGGAGCACCTCCAGCAAACGCCATCAAAGATCTCGATCTTGTCACTACTATTATGTTCCGAGGCCCATCGGAATGCTTTGCTGAAGATCCTAGACACGTCATTCGTTCCTCAATACGTTTCGGTTAATCAATTAGAAGGGGTGATGGTGCAAGTTAATGCAGGGCACAGTTTGGGCTTTACAGATTTTGATTTGACTCCAAGAGGGAGGGAGCACAACATGGCGCTGCATGTATCAGTAGAATGTCGGGGCACGGTCATGTCCCATGTTTTAGTAGACACTGGATCTTCCCTGAATGTGCTACCGAAGAAAGCCATGATGAGGTTGGATATCAGGGGGATTATCTGCACGCCCAGTGACTTAGTGGTAAGAGCGTTCGATGGAACGAGGAGGTCAGTTTTCGGATCGATAACATTACCGTTGCAAGTGGGACCGGAAATTTTTGAAACTAAATTCTATATAATGGACATCCAGCTAGCATATAGTTGCCTTCTTGGACGCCCATGGATTCATGCTGCTGGGGCAGTCACATCCACGTTGCACCAAAAGTTGAAGTATATGGTGGGGGATAGTGTTGTCACTGTTTGTGGAGAAGAAGATATTCTGGTTAGCCATCTGTCTTCATTTAGATATGTGGAGGTCGATGGCGAAATACACGAGACACCCTGTCAAGCATTTGAAGGGCTAAGGATTAAAGACAAAGCTCCAGTACCCAAGATATCAGATGTGGCGGTGTCATCCTACAAAGAAGCTCAGGCTCTAGTGCAGGCAGGCAAAGCCAAAGGCTGGGGTCAGGTGTTGGATATTCCCGTGAAGAATGACAGGTTCGGGCTTGGATATCATCCTTCGTCATCAGCATCCTCTTCAGCAACGCCCAAGTTCATAGGGCTAATAACCATTACACCAAATGGAGTGAGCTTCGAGACTATCAATGCTGTTTCCGATTCTGAAGAAGGAGATAGCGACTGTGATATGGACGCATGGATCAAGCCAAGCGTGCCAGGACAAAGTCTCTGCAATTGGTCTATCCGGGAAACTGTTCCTGTGATAACTAAACAGTAATGATTTGTTTTCTTAATTGTTGAATAATCCTGTGTCCTACCCGGGGCATAGTGATCTTGCTTAGGGTCATTTGGTTATGTAAATTACATTGTTTAATCATGAATAAAGGCGTTTTCATATACAAATATTGTGATCCCTGTTTTTTTTCCTGTTCTTATCTTTTACAATAAGATGACAACGTGGTTATTTGCTTTGTATGCGTTTTGAAGCCTTTAACCATTTCCTTTGCAAGATTACTATTTCAGATGACATCTATGAACCGCCTATGACTCACTTTGACTTCGAGCACCCGGTATTTCAGGCTGAGGAAGAGATTGTGGAAGATGGCGACGTACCAGAAGAGTTGACCTGGTTATTGAAACAAGAAGAAAGAATAATTCTGCCTCATGAGGAAGTCATTGAGATTATCAATTTGGGGTCGGAAGAGGTTGTGAGAAACATCCGTATAGGGGTTGCGCTGCAGAGCGACATCAAGCAAAGGTTGGTTGAGATGCTCAAAGAGTACAGTGATATATTTGCTTGGTCGTACGAGGATATTCCTGGGTTGGATACGGATATGGTTGTTCACCGTCTGCCACTGCGAGAGGAATGTCCGCCTATTAAGCAGAAACTCCGAAGAACTAGGTCGGACATGGCTGTGAAGATTAAGGAGGAAGTTCAAAAACAGTGGGATGCTGGTTTCCTAGCTGTTACAAAATATCCCTCATGGGTCGCTAATATTGTGCCAGTGCCAAAGAAAGACGGTAAGGTGCGAATGTGTGTAGACTACCGTGATCTGAACAGGGCGAGCCCGAAAGATGACTTTCCACTTCCTCACATCGATGTGCTGGTTGATAACACTGCTCAATTCTCCGTATTCTCCTTCATGGATGGCTTCTCGGGCTACAATCAGATCAAAATGGCGCCAGAAGACATGGAGAAGACTACCTTCATTACTCCCTGGGGAACATTTTGCTACAAAGTGATGCCCTTCGAGTTAAAGAATGCTGGGGCAACATATCAACGTGCTATGACGACTCTCTTTCATGACATGATGCACAAAGAGATCGAGGTTTATGTTGATGATATGATTGCCAAATCCCAGACGGAGGAGGAGCATTTGGTTAATCTGCTGAAACTGTTCAAGAGGCTTAGGAAGTTCAGGTTGAGACTGAACCCTAACAAGTGCACCTTCGGGGTGAGATCAGGTAAACTACTGGGGTTTATCGTGAGCGAAAAAGGAATAGAGGTTCATCCTGCGAAAATAAAAGCAATACAAGAAATGTCGACGCCTAAAACAGAAAAAGAAGTGCGTGGATTCTTAGGGAGGTTGAACTATATCGCCCGGTTCATATCTCACCTAACTGCGACGTGTGAGCCGTTATTCAAGTTGCTAAAGAAGGACCAGGTTGTGACCTGGAACGAAAATTGTCAAAAGGCGTTCGACAAGATAAAAGACACTTGCAGGAACCTCCTGTTTTGATACCCCCAGTGGCCGGGAGACCTTTGATTATGTATTTGACAGTTCTTGAGGAAAGTATGGGTTGTGTTCTCGGTCAACACGACAAGACTGGGCGTAAAGAGCATGCGATCTACTATTTGAGTAAGAAGTTCACAGACTGTGAGTCCAGATACTCAATGCTCGAGAAAATGTGTTGTGCGCTAGCCTGGGCCGCCAAACGTTTGAGGCAATACATGCTGAACCATACAACCCTGCTAATTTCAAAGATGGATCCAATCAAATACGTGTTTGAGAAGCAAGCACTCTCCGGTAGAATTTCCCGATGGCAGATGGTGTTAACCGAATATGATATTCAGTATGTCTCGCAAAAGGCTATTAAAGGTAGCGTTTTGTTAGAATACCTTGCGGAGCAACCTGTGGAGGACTACCAATCGATGAGGTTTGATTTTCCTGACGAGGATATCATGTACCTAAAGATAAAAGATTGTGAAGAACCGTTGCCGAACGAAGGACCAGAATTGGGTTCCAAATGGCAGTTAATATTTGATGGAGCTGTGAATTCTTATGGTAGCGTAATAGGTGCAATTATTACTACTCCTCATGGGTCGCACATCCCATTTACTGCTCGATTGACCTTTCCGGTTACCAATAATGAAGCTGAATATGAGGCTTGCATCATGGGTCTTGAAGAAGCTATTGATTTGCGAATCAAACATCTGTACGTATACGGAGACTCAGCTCTAGTGGTGAATCAGATTAAAGGAGAATGAGAGACACGACAGCCCAATTTGATACCATATATGAATTATGCAAGGAGATTGTTGTCTTTCTTTGACAAGGTGGAATTGCATCATGTGCCACGAGCAGAAAATCAAATGGCTGACGCCCTGGCGACATTGTCTTCGATGTATAAAGTTAACTTCTGGAACGAGGCTCCCCGGATTGTTATCTCTCGGCTTGATAGGCCTGCATTCATATTTGCTATTGACGAAGCATCTGACGACAAACCCTGGTACTTTGACATCCAGAATTTCCTGAAGAACAAGGAGTATCCGGCTGGGGCATCCAGTCGAGATCAGAAGACTCTCAGGAGATTGGCTGGCAATTTCTATTTGAACCCGGACGGTGTCCTATACAAAAGAAACCACGACTTAGTGTTGCTACGCTGTGTAGATGAGAAAGAAGCAAAGTTGCTCATGGAAGAGATACATGAGGGTACATTTGGTACGCATGCTGGTGGGCATGCTATGACGAGGAAGCTGTTGCGGGCAGGTTATTACTGGCTAACTATGGAAACAGACTGTTTCAAGTTTGCAAAGAGGTGTCATAAATTCCAAATTTATGCGGACAAGGTCCATGTACCCCCAAGTCCTCTGAATGTGATGTCATCACCGTGGCTGTTCTCGATGTGGGGAATTGATATGATTGGCAAGATTGAGCCTACGGCATCGAATGGACACCGGTTCATCTTGGTGGCAATCGATTACTTCACCAAATGGGTGGAAGCAGCATCATATGCTAATGTCACCAAACAAGTGGTAGCCAGATTTATCAAACGAGATATTATCTGCAAATATGGAATCCCTGAGCAGATTATCACCGACAACGGTTCGAATTTGAATAACAAGATGATGAAAGAGTTGTGTCAGAATTTTAAGATTGAGCATCACAATTCTTCTCCGTATCGACCCAAGATGAATGGCGCTGTTGAAGCGGCCAATAAGAACATAAAGAAGATTGTTCAGAAGATGGTTGTGACGTATAAGGACTGGCACGAGATGCTACCTTTTGCTTTGCACGGTTATCGTACGACGGTACACACATCAACCGGGGCAACCCCTTTTTCTTTGGTATACGGAATGGAGGCAGTGTTACCGTTGGAAGTGGAGATTCCTTCCTTGAGGGTTTTACGAGATGTCCAACTTGACGAGGCAGAATGGGTTAAAGATAGACTGAATCAGCTAAGCTTAATGGATGAGAAGAGGCTAGCTTCTCTCGCATACGGTTGGTTGTATCAAAGCCGGATGAAGAAAGCATACGATAAGAAGATATGTCCGCGAAGCTTTCAGACGGGCGACCTTGTGTTGAAAAGGATTCTCCCGCCACAAACAGATCATAGGGGCAAATGGACGCTGAACTATGAAGGTCCATACGTTGTCAGAAAAGTCTTCTCAGGAGGAGCTTTGTTGTTGTCCACCATGGACGGTGAAGACTTTACGTCGCCTGTGAATTCAGACGCAGTTAAAAAATACTTTGCTTGAAAGTGACCCGCTGGACAGTAAAAAGAGAGTCCAGGAAAAAATGGGGCATCCTGGCGAACCTTAAAAAATGAATAAAAGGTTCGGGCAAAAGTTAGGGATAAAATTGAAAAGATGTACGCCCGCGAAGTCGAACACCTGTATTGGGCGACTTTGGCAAAAAAGGGTATCCCGGTGAATTGAAAACCCGCAAAGGGCGATTCACACAAAAGTTAGGGATTGAAAAAGCAAATGACTGCGGTCCGGGTCCGATACTGCATTGCTTAGTGGTTTGGGAGCACCTGAGGGTTCGTTTATCCAACACAATCTCTTCCGAAAATTGAATACCAGGAAAGTGCCAGAGTCAGGCGAGTCATAGGAGGATCAGCTCACGATGTTTGTCTGCACCACGTTGCCGACATGTGTACAAATTCGAGTTGTATTTGTATTTTTATGCTTTTTGTGCATATATGTATGTGTGCGCGTAACTTCCTCTTTTCAGGAGTTGCATCCGATGTACAAAGCTTTGCCTATTCAGAGGCCTGTTATTAATAAAACATGCCATTCAGTATTTGATGATTGTGCTTTACTGTTTTGTATGTGGAAAACGCCAATGTTCCGATGAACTTGCATGTGCATAACTTTGCTGGCCCTTGCCAATGATTGATAAAACTTCGAATTGACTGAAGTAATGTCACAGACACTAACCCGAATAGATTTGGTTGTACAGATTTGTGTTGTCTCATTTGTGTTTTGCAGGGTTCTCGCCTTTAAAGCGGACAATCAGAAATTGTGGCTCCAGCCGGAGGTTCGTGGTGAAAGACTTGACTTTGTGCGATGTTAATCCCCTCGCAGGTCGCACCTCATCCCCAGAGGTTGAGATGATGTTATCCCTTACCGAAGGAAGGATTATTTTCCCTAGAAGAGTATTCTTATGGAAGTTGTCCAAGAGATATCCCCAGCCAGTCAAAATCAGTATCTCCTGCAGAGGTTGCACTCCTCAGAGAGTCGAGTATGTGAATGATCAATCCCCAGCTGGGAGAATTCCCGCAGTGTTTAACCAAGTCATAGTTGGTTCAGAAGGATTATCCTCAGCGGAGTGGTAGCTTCGAGTTTGTAAGCTGTGCCCAGACAGTGTGTTTCCCCGGAAGGTTCATGTTTCCCCGGCCGAGTCGTTTCTTCCTCAGCTGGGTTACTCTCCCCAGCCGAGGATGTTCGTTCCTCCCAGTGGAAATTGAAGTCTAATCTCTCCCCGATGGAGTTGGTTGTATGTCTGGAATTTATTTTGCCGGAGGACTTTATGATACCCGTTCATCCCCAACATGGTGGTATTCGTCTTCAGCATTCCATGTTGACTAAGCAAGTCTATCAGAGTTTCCCCAGCAGCTTGAGCCTGCATTCGCATTTGCATATAGTGTCATATTTGCATCTACCCAAAAACGTGTAGCATATCCGTGTTGTACGGAGCATTACGCCATTCTCAAAAATGCGCATTTTGAAACATAAGCCCGGTTGGTTAACCTTTTGTTTTCAAGTGTTGTTTCCCTTGCAGGTGGAGGAAGCTCTTGCTCAGATCAATTACCAAATTTTAAAAGTCTCAGCATGAGACATGTGATGATAATGTTTGTCTTGTTATTATTACCCACAGAGTTGCTTGTTTAAGTTTCTCTTACCCCTCCAGCGGAGTATTTCTTTAAGATTGTTGTTATGTCAGTATCCAAAGATTTCGTGAATCAATTTTTGGAAGTTGCCGCCTATGTCAAAGTAGGTGTCTGGCAGTTTGGGTTCAGAAAATTCCCAGTAGAGTCCTTCTCAGATTTGTGTGTCAGCACTAAAAATTGGAAGACTAGACTCGTATTGTGTTGCCCATTTGATAAATAGAGTCAGCTGCTGCAAAGGATCGACAGAGAAGTTGTATCGGAGTATTACCCGTAGTGATGACGGTGTTATTTTCCTGTAGTGATGACAGAGTATTACCCGTAGTGATGGCGGTGTTATTTTCCTGTAGTGATGGCAGAGTATTACCCGTAGTGATGGCGGTGTTATTTTCCTGTAGTGATGACAGAGTATTACCCGTAGTGATGGCGGTGTTATTTTCCTGTAGTGATGACAGAGTATTACCCGTAGCGATGGCGGTGTTATTTTCCTGTAGTGATGACAGAGTATTACCCGTAGTGATGGCGGTGTTATTTTCCTGTAGTGATGACAGAGTATTACCCGTAGTGATGGTGGTGTTATTTTCCTGTAGTGATGACAGAGTATTACCCGTAGTGATGGCGGTGTTATTTTCCTGTAGTGATGACAGAGTATTACCCGTAGCGATGGCGGTGTTATTTTCCTGTAGTGGTGACAGAGTATTACCCATAGCGATGGCAGTGTTATTTTCCTGTAGTGATGACAGAGTATCACCCGTAGCGATGGCAGTGTTATTTTCCTGTAGTGATGACAGAGTATCACCTGTAGCGATGGCGGTGTTATTTTCCTGTAGTGGTGACAGAGTATTACCCGTAGCGATGGCAGTGTTATTTACCCGTAGTGATAGCAGAGTTATTTTCCTATATCATGGGCAGAGTCGTGTTTTGTTGGCAGAGTTATTTCCCCGGCAAAAGCGTCAGAAAGATTGTATGATGTTAGTAGAGTTAATCATACCCATTTGGTTGATGGAGTCACGTGAAAAAATAACAATCAATTGCGTGTGCATAGAAGGATAAGATATTGTAAATAGACAGAGACGCTACACAGCTTGAGTCGCTAGAGTCAAGTACTGCTACGATCGGCAGAGAGGTGGTGTTGTCTGTATGGATAGAATTAGTCCATGGCAAGATGGAATATTTTGGTGGGTTTTTGTTCCCCAAACAGTGGTGCAATTTATCTCTGCGGTTGGCAAATTTCCGGGTTCTTGGTATTCAACCGTCTCGTACCTCGAATGTTTGAAGGTTGTTCGCTCTTCACCCAGTCGGGTCCAAGCCGTTTGAATTGGGGCAGTTGTTGCACCCTAAAATTTTCTCAACCTATTTCACCTGGTTTATGTTTCAATTGCATTGTCATTTGCATAATAAGTCATGTACATAGTCTAATCATTTGCATAGCATAGCATAACAAGTCATCTAACAAGGGATTAAGTGCCATTCTTATAAAAAGAGGCACATCAAGGGGTTTTTATTCAAGCTCAAGACCATCCAAGTAATCAAGAAATGAGTTGAAGCTTTGAAAAGTTTGAGGATCAACCAGTGGATTTCTCTCCTAATTTGAGGTATATTGAGTATCATCAATGGAGTATGAACTAGGAATTGAGGGTATGGAATGTTCACAAAGATCATGGAAGACCTAGAGGGTCATTTTGAAGATGAGACAAGTCATAGATACAAGTACAAGAGCCAGAGTTGAAGTACAGTCAACTAGGGTTTCATCTGGGTCAACCCTAGGTCAATTGAGTGATTGAAGAGCATCAAGGCTTAGTTGAAGGATGTGGGATTCATGGATTGATATGTGGATATATGTGTGGTGTTGTGCCAAGGATAAATCAAAGAGAATCAAGAGTAGGAGGAGTTACCAAATTAGGGTTTCAGTGTAAAATCCCCTAATTTAGGCCTCACTTCCAAGCCAAATAAGTTAAAATTAAAGTTTCAAATGGATTCTTGGCCAACATGAAACTTGTAGAGCTTATCAATAGCTTTAATTTGAGTACTAGAAGTCTTCAATAAGATTTGTAGAACTCAAGTTATGGTTCTTGCAAGTTATGGGTCATTAGAGGACACTGAAATTTATCTGTGAAAGTCACTTGACTTCCAAGCAACTTTTTCCCATGAAGGAGTTTTCAAATGGATTCTTGGCCAACATAAGAGTTGTATATCTTGATCTTAGCTTTAATTTGAGTACTAGAAGTCCTCAAGAGGATTTGTAGAACTCAAGTTATGGTCTTGGCAATCTAGGGGTATTTTGGGAAAGTTGAATTACAGGTCATTTTTCAACATAGGTCAAAATCTGCACCTTCCACTCCTCAAATGGAAAAATGTTCAACATGATATGTGTTCAAAATGATGTTTTTAGGCTAGGTTAGAGGTCATGGGAGCTTGTAATGGCTTGCTTCACAAAATCACAAAAATGGCCTAAGATAAGGGTGAATTTTAAATAAACCAAGAATGAAAATTGGGGTTTTTGATCTACAAATCCAAACCAAGCCATATGACATAGCAATTTGATTGTAAAATAAATTTTGAGAACATTGACATTGCCACATTTTTGAGTTGAGGATTAATTCAAGGACTTGCTTTGAAAAAATGGTTACTTACATCATAAGGCACATATGCAAAACCACTTTGTAAGGCATAACCAAGGCTTTAGTGAATCCTAACACATCCAAAATCTTATTAGAGGATAATTTGAATTAGAAACAAGGTGAATTGCAAGCTGCTGCATGAGCTGGTATGAACATAGCATGACATGAGATTTCATGACATGAGATTTTGATTTTCTCATTAGGTCAATCCAGAAGATTCTAGAGTCTTCATTCACATTCTATATAAGATTCAGAACTGGTTCAAAGCTTGAGTTGGTGAGAATTGAGAGAAATTTGAGAGTTTGCAATTTCAACTTTCCATTTGCAAACAGAATTCGGTTACACCTTTCTACTCCATTTCAATCCATTCTTTTGATCTCAGAAGCTGGCTCTAGCATTGGTGGATGATTCCAGATGGATAATTGAGCAAGATTGGTGAAGAATCGTGTGATAGCATTTGGAATTCATCATCTGCAACTCAGAATCGAATTCAAGAATCCAAGCCATTTCAATCTCTTTCTTTGCATACAGAAGCATTCTTTGGTGTTGGTGAAGGTATCTGGAGCTTATTGAAGCTTATCTTGAAGCTTTGATCACTCTGTTCATCTCAAAATTACAGGTATGTAAACTTCACTCCATGGCTTGATTTAGGTAGTTTCAATAGGTTTTGAATAGCTAGATTCAATGTAGATAGATGTAGGGAGCTTTCTGGTAGCATTAGAATTGATTTAGAGACAAAAAATAGGATGGCACCATTTTTGTTCATGCTTGTATCTTCATGTTCTTGGTGTTATAATCATGGTGTGATAGTGGAATTTTCTTAGTGTGAAGTGGTGATGAGTTTGGGATGATCAATTTTAGGTTTAGTGAGTTTTGGTTCTTGACCAAATTCTGAAATTGCAATCGTGTTTGAGAGTAGAGAGTGATTCAGTGTTCATAGATTACATGGTTAAATTCAGGGAAGAAAATGGAGTCAATTAGGGTTTTTAATTTTGATTTTTGATGAGGAATTGATGGAACACGATTGGGAGAAGATGAGTTTGAAGCTCTGAGTTTCCATGGCATTTTCCCTCCACTGAGCTTTCAAAGGTTGAAGACAACTTTCTAACCCTAGGATGCATAGTATGACTTTGACCAAAACAACATCTAAGGGCCACAATTTGCTTTCATTTGTGAAGGAGTTCTGAGTGATCAAAACACACAGCATAACTTAAATCGTAGCATGGGCCTAAGTGACAAATTGATACTCACACCCCTGTTTAGAAGCCCAATAGGTTTTACACTGAATTCTGTTGCTCTTCATACCGTGAATTTGTCCATATTCCTGAGTATTTTCCATTTAATTTCTGATGTAACTGGGCTTAGTAGCGCTTTTCTTCTTACACCCCCTTCCTGGGCCCATCTTTGTTTTACACTGCATTGGATTGCTATTGGACACACGCTTTTTTCTTTTTATCATATTTCGCTATTATTTTCACATTTATTTTAGGTTCTTTAAAAAATCATAATAAAATGGAAAATGGTTATTTTTGATTGGGAGTTTTTTTCCCATCTTCATCAAAACCTCAAGAAAATATTAAAAGCGTAAAATCATACTTTTATTCATTTTTCATTTTCTGGTGCATTTTTTTACTTTTATTGCTTTTATTTCACTTTTATCTTGTACATTGAATTTTCTGATTTTTGTATGGTCATTTGATTTATAATTTTGACTTGATTCTTTTTGCTCTAGTTAGAATATAGTATTAGGTTCCCCCTGGAATTTTATCATATTATTGTGATTTAAGTTTAGTTTAGTTTGAACAATTAACTTTAGGGTGCTAGGATTAGGGTTTTACCTTAACATAGGTGCATTTCAACACATAGTTTTTTGTGTTTTTAAGATTGATTTAGGTCTTGGGGTTTATATGGGGTATAAGGTACATAGTTAGGGTCCCTTAGAAATTAATCTAGGATTTTAGGATGAGTATTGCTATTTTCTCTAATTTTTGCAAGTTGGTTGTTGTTGGTGTGTTTCCCTCTTGGGATGTTGTTGTGTTTGTTGGGTTTTGGGCATTTCAATTAGGCTTGGGGCTTGTGCTTGGCTTGAGGAGTATGTGAAGACATGGAAGAAGATTGAAGACAAATTATGGAGCTTGGAGCTTGAATTTTCTTGTGCTTGAAGATGCTTTGTGGAGACTTAGGAGGTAGGAGATATGGGGAGAGCTTTAGAGTAGACTGATTTCTTCTGTCAAACATAGAGAGCTTCTTGTGCCTCTATTCCATCCTATGACATAAGGTCCCCCAAAGAAGTTCCATCTCTCCTTAGGAGGGATGTAGAGCATGCTTTGATTGGGTAGAACCTTGAGGATACCTCTCACTTGCTATGATAAGATCTTAATGATTTCCCTGGGTTATCATTAAGCCTCTTAACATTCCAACTTCATCTATTAGTTTATTCTCACCCGTGAGTGTTTGCATTGAAGATTGGGAGCCTATTGAAAATAAGAAGGGTATTGATGACTGGATAAGAGGAAGCTTGTGCCTGTCAAAGCTGGTTAACTGTGAAAATTAGGGTTTTGCTGCTGTTTGAAGTTGTTTGCTTGTTGGGGATCAATGCTTGCTATAGCTTGGAGATTTTGGAGATAGAAGCTTATCTAAAGCTTGAAGATCATTGGAGAGTAAAGATGGGAGCTTGCTTAAAGTTGTTACTGTCAACCTTTTGTTGTTAATCAACTGTAGCTGCCAGAGCTTGTGCTGTTTGAACTACTTACTGTAGGAGCTGGTGTTTCTGTCAAAGCCGGTGTTGGGTTTTATTTTCTTTTTTCTGTATTGATTGTTGGCTCGTTCAGTTTGCCCCTTAGGCTTGAAGTGAAGTTGTTTCACTTTGCCTATTGTTTTCCCAGGTTCGAGGTTGAGTGGGACTCCCTTGCCTTGCTTGTTTTGCCGCATCTCATGCATCTTATTGTTTACTGTATATATGTTGTTTCTTTTCCATTTATCCCCTAGGATCTCTGTTTCTCTCTGTGCAAGAGAGAAATATAACAGACATTAGGTTTTAACCCATGCATGACAACATTAGGTTAGTTTTGATTCCCATTTTTCAACCATAGGATTTTAGAGTGCTGTTATCTTCTATCTCAGAACAATTCAAAACACAGTAATAGGGATAATCGATGTCGTACGTTACGAGCCTTAAGCTATTTGAGAAAAGGTTACTGGGGGGTCACTCTTCAGTAATCTGATTGCTTAGTGTGTTATCCTTAGGGTGACATACGATGTAGTCACCCTCAAATCATAGTCTCTAGTGCGTCAGAGATTGCAAACATCATAAAAAAAACAGTTCTTGCGTAAAAGACTGAAAACAAACATCAAATTGTCATTTTTGTCCGCTTGGACTCTTAATCAGGAAAACCCTTTCATAAGGAGATAAAACCAGTCAGACAAGCTTGTGTCTTCCGTAGCTCGAACTACGTTTGCTCTGATCTTGCATGCTGTGTGAAAGTACGTAGGCATAGGATGTGATATCCTAGCGAGCAACCTTCCCACCTTCATCCGTAGTTAGGCGAACTACGTTGACTCTGATTTCTCGTTCCAGACGAGAATACGTAGGCATAAAGTGCGATACTTTGCCGAGTCATTTTCTTTTCTTTTTAACCCAGACCTGTAGAGTAGATAGAATAACACACCCTTAGATAGAAAACAAGCGTAGATCCCGTCGAGTACGACAGACGTGAGGGGTGTTAATACCTTCCCCTTGCGTAATCGACTCCCGAATCCAGGATTTGGTTGCGATGACCATTCCTTTCCCGTCTTTGCGGTAGGTTTACTTCGAGCGTTTCCTTTCCCTCCTTTGGGATAAATAACGCACGGTGGCGACTCTTCTGTCATAGCCGGCGCCGATTTTCGCAGTAGCGACACAAACAAGAGCAAAAAGTGGTGAAATTTTGAAAATTCATTTTGGGCCTAGAGGCAAGGATTGGGCTTTCTCTTAATCAATATCCATTGTATATAACATTTCTAACCTTCATAAATCATCAGTTTTGGAAATTGGAGCAGAATTGATCAAGAACAAACTTGAAAAAGTGAAGAAAACTCAAAAAGTGAATTCTCAGATCTAGATCGTTTCAAGCCAAATTGTGAATTGAGAAAGCTTTATTGAAGATCATTGAACGATTCTGGAGAGTTTTGCGAAGCTTCATCAAGGATTAAAGGCTCAGTGGAAGTTCTCCACTAGGTACTTGAATTTCAACATATCTCTCTTAATACTTGATGATTCTTTGCCATTTTTGTTTCTTTGCACTCCTTGAAGCATGTAGATCATTTCTGGATGATAATTGTTGATGTTTATGACGTTCGAAATTTGGAGCTCCAAACTTGTGAGATGTTGTATAGACTGTTTTGGCATGATTTTGCTTAGTTTTTGCTTGATCTATAACCTCCATGACATAAGGTTGAGTTTAAAATTAATTTGGAGAGGTTTTGATGAATTTGAGTTTTTGGTACCAAACTTTATTTGCTTCGTTTCTCTTTGATGTTGCATTATTAATAATTTTGGATAAGATATTTGGAATCCTTGTGAGAAGTAGATGAATTTTGATATAAAAAACTCTAAAAACGGTTGAGTTTTACATTTTATGTGTGTTGCTTTATACTACCATGGTTGCCGGATTTTTGAGGAAGATGACCGGAGCTATTTCCGGTGGTGGTGGATTTAATGGAGAAGAAGCGCAGTTGCCGTTGGATCGGGAGGGGAGGGAGACAAAGTCTCCCGATCGGAGGGGCGAGAAGGCGCCACGCGTCCTAAAGCCAAACGACGTCGTTTGGCATGTGAAAGGGGACTGGGCGCGCGCGGGCTCGATCCCGCTGGTGTGTACTTGTTGTTTTTTCTTTCATTTTCATTTTACTATTCTTTTTTTGTTTTGTTTTAGGACCAAGCGCGCACCTGTTCGATTCCCACCCCGCGCAAAATTCATTTTTTCTGCTTTGAATTCTCACTAAACTCACCATTTCCATTTTCCATTTAATTTTCTTTTTCTTTTATTTTTCTGTTTTGGTAGCTGTTTGAATTAATTACGTAAAAAATAGTAAAACTAATCAAAAAATTATGAGATTTTTTTCTGTAGATCTTGATTATCTTAAGAAATTTTAGGCGTTGATTTTACATTTTTAGGATTTAATCTGAATTAGTTACGATTTTTCTTTTGTGCTAATGTCCATTGTGTTGCATATTTGACCATCTGTTTTGTTGAATTTTGTTCTTCCAATTGGTGATGAATTTGGCTTTGATGTTTTAGTATGTTTTAGGGTAGATGTTCATTTTCCCTTAGGATTTTTATTAGAAATTTTAGAACAACTTTAGGTTCTGTTTTAGGTGTTGAGATTAGGGCCTTCCCAAACTTGTGGATTACCTTGATACCTTTCAATCTAGATTTTATTTAGGTGATTTAGAAGTTGAATTAGGCTTTAATATTTTAACCCTAGGCTATTCAATCATGTATGTTCCCCTAGGAATTTAATTAGAATTTTACAACCCTGGTTTCTATTTTTGTTGAATTTTGCAAGTTGCATGTTTTTGTGTTGTTCTCTCTTGAGTGCCTTTGCTTGTTTGGCTTGGTTGGTGACTTTGGAGCTTGCTTGGCTTGGGATCCTTTTTGGGAGGTCTTCTGGACTTGGTGTAGTTGCTATGGCTTCAATATTGGAGCTTGGAGTTGAATTTTCCTTTTCTTTTAGGAGTTGTTTTAGGAGCTTAGGAATTAGGGTTTTAAGAAGAGCCATTAGAGCTAGTTTTGATTTCTTCATCAAACATAGAATGCATTGTGTGCTTCTATTCCATCCAATGACATGAAGTACTCCTAGGGAAACTCCATCTTTCCTTTGGAGGGATGTGTGGTATGCCCATAGTTGAGTAGAACTTTGAGGATACCTTTCCATTTCAATGTTGGTACTTGATGATTTCCTTTGGTTTTCATTGGGTTCTCAATATTGCAACCTTGATCTTAATGATTAATCCTCTGCTTGGAGTGTGCTTGCTAGAGCTTGAAGATGAAATTGATGAAGCTTGAAGATAGAAGCTATCTTGAAGATGAAGTCTTGCTGTCAGCTTTGCTGTCTTTTCAACTGTGCTGTTTAGAGCTTGTTGTTGCTGTCTGCTGCAGGAGTTTGTTGCTGCTGCTTGGGCTGTTTTCTCTGTATCCTTTATTTTTCTCTGTATTGTCTTTTTGCTTGTGTTGATTACCCTTAGGTTTGAGGTGGAGCTTGTCTCCTCTTGCCTGGTGTTTTTTTTTCTCTTGCCTCACTGGTACTGTTGCATAGCATGCATTTTACTGTTTACTGTTTACTGCTTGTTTTCTTTTGCTATTTTCCCCTAAGATCTCTGATTTCCTCTGTGCAAGAGGGAATTATGACAGACATTAGTTTTTGACCCATGCATGATAACTGTAGGTAGATTCCCTTTCAACCATAGTTTTAGGGTGTCTCTCTTTTCTCATCTTAAAACAATTCAAAAACACAGTAATAAGGCTAATTGAAGTCGTGCGTTACGAGCCTTAAGCTATCTGGGAAAAGGTTGGTGGAGGGTCTCTCTCCAGTAATCTGGATGTTCAGTGTGGTACCCTTTGGGTGACATACGAAGCGTTCACTCCTGGGTCATAGTCTCTAGTGCGACTGAGATTGCAAACATCCTAAAAAACAGTTCTTTCGTAAAAAAACTCAAACAAACATTCAAACTCTGTTTTTATCCTCTTGGACCTTTAATCAGGAAAACCCTTTTCAGAAGGAGATAAAAAACTGTCAGACAAACTTGTGTCTTCCGTAGCCCGAACTACGTTTGCTCTGATCTTTCATGTCGTATGAAAGTACGTAGGCACGAGATGTGATATCTCGGCGAGCAACCTTCCCCCATAACCCGTAGTTAGGCGAACTACGTTGATTCTGATTTCTCGTTCCAGACGGGAATACGTAGGCATAAAGTGCGATACTTTGCCGAGTCATTTTTATTTTCTTTTAACCCAGACCTTTAAAGTAGATAAATAAACACACCCTTAGATAGAAAACAAGCGTGGATCCCGTCGAGTACGACGAACGTGAGGGGTGCTAATACCTTCCCCTTGCGTAACCGACTCCCGAATTCAGGATTTGGTTGCGATGACCATTCCTTTCCCTCTTTGCGTTAGGTTTACTCTGAGCGTTTCCTTTCCTTCTTTTGGGATAAATAACGCACGGTGGCGACTCTTCTATCATAGCCGGCGCCAATTTTCGCAGTAGCGACAACTGGCGACTCTGCTGGGGACGTTCTGGTTCCCTATGCGAGTCAATCCTAGCGCTTGTTTTCCCGTATGGGGTTTTGTGTGTATTTATTTTTCTGTCTTTACTTCCAGTACTATATATTTGTTGTTGTGTTGTGGGTAGAGGGTTAGTTTGAGAGATAAGCCGGACCTGGGCTTGAGTGCACATTGACTTAGAAGTAGAGAGTAGTGGTTAGCCTGCTTGCTTTGCTTGCACCAGCTAGCTACGAAATTTACGCTCAGATGAGATTCTCTTTGATGGCATCTTGCTTGGCCCTTTGGGCTCGACAGGTTGTTGGATTTGAGGGTCGTCGACTCTGGGGACCTATCATTTGGGATTCGGCTAAGTGAGGCCTCTTCAGGGGATGATGATGCCAAACCTTCTAAGTATCGTATCATCGCTCTTGAAAGTCTGTGAAGATGATGACCGCATAGGATGTCGTACCTCGTCTGAGAGTTAAGTACATACCTGTGAGAGGGTAGGTGGGTCTTTTTGCAGGAAAACTCTGGCCTCAGAATACCTGGTTTATCTCTGTCAGTGAGAATTGGTCGTGAGGGTTCTTTTGTGGTTGGTTTGGTTTGAGGAGAAGATCTGATGGTTCTCAAGTGGCAGTACAGGACAACACAATTCTTCATTATTGCACTTGATCCCCTGCTGCATATGCATCTGCATTTTCATGTTTGCATTTCATTAACGTGTATTTATGTCGTAGGTGTGTTTTTCCCCTCAGATCCTAGTGTTCTTCTTGCCAGACATGGAGTCCATGAAGAGAACAGTTGCTTACAGGTTGCCGTCTCCAGATATCAGTTCCTTATTGCAGTTGGTTGCTCTAGCAGATCAGAGAGTGAGGGCTGAGTTTAGAGGGTCTTATGGGAAATTGCTCAGTTTGTTGTGCAGACCTTCTGTGTTTGAGATGACTGGATTGTATACCTTGATGCAGTTTTACGAGCCTCGGTTGAGATGTTTCTTGTTCCCTGACTTTATTCTGGCTCCTACTCTGGAGGACTATTCTGATATGCTGGGAGTTCCTATGTTAGATCAGATGCCTTTTGTTCATGAGGATACTGAGCATGAGTTGGCTAAGATTGCTGAGATTGTCAGTTTAGATGCTTCTGAGTTCCCCGGAGGTTTGGTCAAGCTGAATGGAGCTTATGGTTTTCATCTTTCTTGCTTGGTTGAGAAGGCTACGCAGTGTGCGAAGGATGGATGTTGGATTGCTTTCAGTCCTATTCTGGCTGTTTGCATTTATGGGATTGTATTGTTCCTGAACCTGCCTGATTTTGTTGATTCAGATGCTTTCTTTATTCTTGCCTCGAAGAATCCGGTGCCTGCTCTCTTGGGTGACGTTTATCATTCTATTCACTATAAGAATGAGAAGCATCGGGGAAAGAATGTTTCTTGCTGTGTACCTCTTCTATCCAGGTGGTTTCAGGGACATCTTCCTAAGAAGGGACCTTTTGTTGATACTGCTGGTACTTTAGATTGGTCTTCTCGATTGATGGGGTTGTATGCTGAGAACATTGTTTGGTTTGATCGGAACCTACTCGGAGTGGATATTATATATAGTTGCAGTGGATTTCCGAATGTTCCTTTGATTGGACGGAAAGGTTGTATTAACTATAACCCTTCTCTGCTTGTGAGACAGTTTGGCTATGCTTTGAGGGATTCTCCGGTTGAAGACGAGATACAGGAATCTCTGTATCTCATAGGTTTATTAGACGGAGATGTTTTGGATAGATTGAGGCGTGCTTAGGGTAATATTCACAGAAGAGGAAAGGCATTGCTTGGTAAGAGTGACAGTCGAGCTTATAATCCTTATCGGCTCTGGATCCATGAGAGAGTTAGGACTTCTTTGATGCCATATCCTGCTGCCGAGTCTTTGTATCTTCCGGTGATTGAGGAACCTGCTTCAATAGAGATTGAGAAGTATAACAAGCTGCTGGCTGAGAAGGAAGAGTTGCAAAGAGCGAATGAAGAGCTAGAGAAAGAGATTTTCCAGCTTCGGCATGAGAAGAATGAGGCAACTTTCACTTTGAAGAAACAGACTAAGATGATTAATAGGTTGGGTTCCGATTTGACTGAAGAGACCAACAAGAGAGAGAAAGTAGGAGTAGCCTTGAATGGTGTTAGTAGTGTACTTGCTACTAAGAAAGAACTTCTGAACAAGGCTTATTCTCGACTTTCCAAGAAGGAGCATGAAGATGAGTTGAAGCTTCAGATTTCCCAGTTAGAGGAGCAGATCAGTGCTAAGGATGCGAAGATTGCTGAAGAGGTATCTCTTAGACGTGACGCTGAGTCTAGAGTGAGTAGCATGATCAAAGAGACTAGGGGTGGTGAATTGAAGGCTGGCTCCAAGAGATGCAGGGTTGATGAGTGTTCTGGAAGGGGAGTCTGTGAAGAGGACGCCAAAAAGCTAAGATCCACTGTTGAGCGACATGCATTACTGATACAGGAACTAATCTCCAGACTAGGTCACCCGGAGACGTTGAGGATATTGGAAGATGTCAGAGCTCGCCATTTGGCCTGATTTATCTTTGCTTTGCTCTTGTTATTCGCACTTGTATTTTGACCATCGCCAGGCTTGTTGGCCGAGGTCTTTTCAGTTGTATTCAGTTGTACCTTTGTACTCTGCCTCTTGGCATTTGTTTATGTATGAGGTTTCTGATTCTGTGCTTGCTTATTTGGGACTCCATTGTCATTATGGCTTCTTCTCCGGAACTAGAATCGGGGGGGGGGAATTAACCTGTTGCATATTTACACGTGTGCATTTGCATATTCATATTGCATGGCAAGTACATTTTTGAGCTAGAATCTTATCTCATGCGTCTTTCAGGTTGTTTCAAGATTGACGAACAAAGAACTCACCGGTACGCTACAAGAAGCAACAGTAAGAAGGTCATGGATCAAGTACAGTCTGAGATGCAGGAGATCCAGGATAGGTTGGCCCAATTCATGCAGACCATGGAAGCTGTGGCTAAAGGCCAGGAACATCTTCAAACTCTGGTGCAACCGCTGCTGGCGCGAGCGGCTGGAAATACTGAATACAACTCTACTCATGTCGAGACTCCTCGCAGGGAGGAAGTGATACCAAATGCTGGTGAGACTGGTACTAACAACGGCAACGGCAACGCTGGTAACAGAAATGCTGATAATGTTAATGGGAATGTGGAAACCAACAGGAATGTTGGTATTAATACTGGTTTCGGTGACAACAATCAGGGTCTTGGCTTTGGCAATCGGGATGGCAATGATGGTTTCAATAATTAGGGCCTCGGCAACGGAGGGTTCGGTGATAACAATCAAGGTTTTGGTAATAATGGCTACGACAATGCTGGGTTTGGCAATGTGAATACCAATGGTGCTGGGATGGGTCCTTTCAATACTGGTTTTGGGACAGTGGCTGCTAATCAAGAGCTTGGCAATCTGAGGTATGATCCCAGGTTCTTCCAAAGTGGTCATGGTCATGGTCGTAATGTTGCTTATGACGGATATGGTAATGAGGGTCCGTACTGGAATAGAGATCGTCAGGAAGATGCCTTTTCTGGGCAAGGCATGGGTTTTGAGGGTCCCACTGATAGTGATCGGAGGATTAAAATACTGGAGGAACATATCAGAGGTATAGCCAATCAAAATTCTGTAGGGTTGGACATGGCTACCATGGGGCTAGTTCCTGGGCTGAGAGTGCAATTGAAGTTCAAAGCTCCCACTTTCTATAAATATAAAGGGGATACATGCCCACGGGTTCATGTGCGTTCATATTACTGGAGGATGTCTGCGTACTCTGATGATGAGAAGATGCTTATGCATTTTTTCCAAGATAGTTTGTCATGAGAAGAGAGAACGAACAGGTTCAACTAAGGGGAGACTATCAAGTCCTAATGTTTTCATGCCAAGGATTCATCCTATGGTTGAGGTTTGAAACAGGGAACTCCTAGAAGTTATCATGCATAGGTTTCAACCTAAAGTTCTAATCATCACTTCCTTATCAAAGGAAGTGAGATTCCTAGGGGATCATGTCAACGATAAACAGAAACAGATAAAGCATCAGCTTAAACAGTAAACATATCTACAGTAAAATGCATGCAATATAAGTGAGGGAGGAAATGTGTGTGGGACATCAGCCTCCACAAGCTCATCTCAACCTCAAGCCAGATATGAATAACTGCAATCATACAGAAGATAAAATGCCATCAAGCAAATCACAAGTGACTGTAATCATACAGAAGAAGTAACATGCTATCAAGCAAGATAAACCACATAGGCAAGGGAGCAGGGCTATACCGAATACCCGCAAGCAAAGCCATACAGTAAAAATACAAGCAGAGGGAGCAACTCAACCTCTAGTGCAATCATGCTCCTAGTTCAAGTCAATCTAGATATGGACTTATTCTAATGCATCAATCAAATCAAACAAGTCACACCAATACAGTTGCACAGAAAGCAAACAGGCCAGAAAGAAAACAGATCAACAGCCTTCTCAACTTCACAGCAAGCTCTTCTGACATTAGTTCAGTCCTCAGACTTCAACTGCTCTTCAAGGCTATCATCTTCAATAGCAAGTATCAACTTGCTTCTCTGAGCTTCTAACACATCAAACATAAGTATCAACTTATTCTCTCTTCCCCAAGCCCCAGCTCTTCAGTAAATTCCACCTTCAGGCTTCACTCCTAAAATCAAGTATCAACTTGGCTCCTGCAAGCTCTCAATGTATCAACACAAGTACTAACTTATTTTTCTTCTTCAAGCCTCAGCTCTTCACTCAATTTCAATTTGATCTTCTTCACAAGTGTCAACTTGTTCTCCAAGCTTCAGCTCTCTCCTCTTTACCAGTATCAACTTGTCCTTCTTCATCTACAAGCTTCAGCTTCTAAGGGTAATCTTCAAACACAAAGAAGTATCAACTTCTAGCATCTTCAGTCTTCAGACAAGAACTCCATCCTCTAGTAAGGGAGAAAGATTCATCTAACAAGAGCAAAGTTTGGACGATTGGTAGCAGAGTGAAGACCAAAGGTCACCACTAAGTACCCTATCATCAGAGAAAGGAACCCTCAAAGGTTCTACCAACTTGTAAAGAGCAACACATCCTACCAAAGGAGGTATGAGACCTTTACAAGGGGACCTTACATCATAGGGAAGAATGGAAGTGATCAACATCTTCCATGTTTATGAAGGAAGAGAATCTATCTAGAAGCTCTGCCTACAAACCCTAATCTTAACACCTAATATACACTACACTAAAAGAAGGGAAGATCTTCACATCCAAGCTCCTTCAAGCATTCCATGGTAGCCCAAGCTTGTCTTCAACATCATACAAGAGCAAGAGAGACAAAACCCTAATCTAAGGGAACTAAAGAAATCGTTCTAGTTGAATTAGTGCATTAGAATCATCTAAAATTTAGCACCTAAACTAAAATCAAACAAAAATAGTAAACCACATTATAAATTCTTACAAAAATTCCTAACGGGTCCTAATTCAATCATGAATCTACCACACAAAAATTAGAGGTTGAATCATCCACCAAGTTCAAAAAATAAAATCTAAATCACAAGGTATCAACCATGAACCCTAAAAATGGAGCTCTTAAAGTTTCAACCTAGAACTACCACTTAAATTCATCACAAAAATGTGAGAAAAATCTAGGGTGAACATGCATATCTATGCTAGATACATACAAAAAATCAAGGCCAAAATCATCATCACATGTTAAAACCAAATTCAACAAAATCAAGCATCAACCATGATTATTTTAATATCAATTAAAATTCAAAAATGCACATAAAATCAAAAAGTGCATGGAATATTAATATTTTTTATCTAAAAAAAACTAGATTCAATCATGAATCCATGGCAAAAAGAATGGAATTAATTGAGTTATTTTCCAATTATTTATGAATTTTTCAATAACTATGAATGAAATGAAAAAAAAAAAAGGAAAATCAAAAGAAAAAGATAAACGCGTGGTGCAGGTAGCAACAAAATTCAGTTCATTTCAGGGTTGGGCCCAAAAAGGGGGTGTGAGTATCAACTATTGACTAAGCCCACCCAGATCACTTAAATGAAACGTTGTGTTTCATACAACTTAGAGTCCTTCACAAATTGAAACCAATCCATGGCCGTTAGATCCCATTTTGGGCAAAGGTCCACCTCCAATCCAATGGCTCTGGGATCATCTTCTTCCTTTTGAATTTCTGAGCTCAGTTCACCTGCGCGCGCTAGAGTCACCGCCGGTGACTTCTCCGATCAGCCATCCACAACCCTAACTCTCTCTAGAGTCCACCATTGGCCACGATTCCTTGATGAATCTTGTCCTAAATTTCCTCAGGAATTCATTCCTACCACTAATTCATTCGAAAAGTTCAAGATGTGCAAGAACACCATCTTAACCGAAAATTGCAACAACCCTAATTGGTCACTAATCTCTAAATTGATGATCCAAAAACCTTCCTACATCAATCTACAATGCATCTAATACAATAATTCCTCTGGATTCTACCTGAATCAAACCATGGAATAAGAACTGCATACCTGGTAAAATCGTGTGAACAGAGTGGTTGAATCCTCAAATCAACCCTCAAGAACTTGCAGATTTCTTCCCTAGCCTCCAATCAATCTTCTGTATGCAAAGAAACAAGTTGAAATGCCTTGGATTCTTGAATTCGATTCTGAGTTGCAGATGAAAAATTTCAATGGCTATCACACGATTCTTCACCAATCTTGCTCAATTCTCCATCTAGAATCATCCACCAATGCTAGAGCAAGCTTCTGAGATTAAAAACTTGGATTGAAATGGCTTCAAACCTTGTAACCGATTTTGATTTGCAAGGTGCAAACTCAAAATGCAATCTCACTCTCCTCTCTCAATCCTCACCAACCTTGGCCCTGAATCCCTTCATATGTTTATATAGAACATGAATGAATGATCTAGAAAGTTCTAGATCACTCTAATGAGAAATTCAATATCTCACTTCACTTGAAAATCCAATCTCATGGTATACTCAAGACAGTCCTTGCATCGGCTTGTATTCATCATGCTTTTCATCCAAATTCTCTCCAAATGAGATTACGAAAGTGTTAAGATGTGCTTGTACCTTGGTTTTAATCTTATGAGAAGTTTGGCATATGTTACTTAAACCTTAAGCAAGCAAAAGCAACTCCATGATTTTGAGCTCAAATGGGAAAAGTAACATTGCCATTGTCTTTAAAATGTCATTTCTGATCAAAATGACATATTACATGCCTTATCTTGGCCTTGAAATGAAAAATCCCAAATTTGGTCCTTTTAATGAGCTTTAAATCTTCCTTTTTAAGTCAATTTTGTAATTTTGAGTTACAAGCAATTCCAACCTCTCATGACCTCTTTCCTAGCCTTAAAACATCATTTTGAACAAGTTTGATGTTGAATATTTTCCCATTTAAAGCTTGCAAATAGGAGTTATGGCCTTATGATTGAAATGACCTATAATCTCCAAATGACCAAAATACCCTTGACTTGTCAAAGCCATAACTTGAGTTCTACAAATCCTATCAAGGACTTCTATCACTTTCTAGAAAGCTAAGAGGATAAGGAACAACATTAATGTTGACCAAAAGTTCATAGGAATCATCCTTCTAGGGAAAAAGTTTCATGCAAGTGGGACAACTTTCAAGCTCCAAATTCACATACCTCAGATGACCTGTAACTTGTCAAAGTCATAACTTGAGTTCTACAAATCCTATCAAGGACTTCTAGCACTAAAATTAAAGCTAAGATCATGCTCTACAACATTCATGTTGGGGGTAAGATGAGATGACAATCACATCTTGAGCTAAACTGTCTTGAAGATAGGGGTCAAACTAGGGGATTTTACACTGTCAAGTCTTAGAAACCCTAGCCTGAAACTTCTCAAACTCTTCAATCATGATGAGTTAACCTTGGAATCATCCTTATAACATCTCAATGTGTCAATCCATGATCACATGGTTCTTGGATTAGGTCTCAACCTTCTTTAAATCATTAGTTGACTTAGGGTTAACCCAGTCAAAACCCTAGTTGCACCACTCATGGCTGAGGCTTCTTAATCTTGCACAATGACCTGTCTAGGCCTCAAAGTGATCATCAACACTTCTCATGAGCTCTCTCAAGACCTCAAGTCCATCTTCATGGCCTCAGAATCATCTGATGGCTTCCCACAACTCTCAAGTTAGGAGACCTACACACTTGGCTTCCATCACTCTCTCTGAGGATCTTTTAACTTCTCTGACAAGGATATCAACCCTTGGGCACTTGAATAACCTTCTTAGCTAGCTTCATAGTCTTGTGTAGCTCTTAATTGGTAATCATACCTCTTGATCTCCTGCATACATGTCAATGAAATGCAAATGATAGTGCTAATGTGAATGAAATGAAACATAAGCTAGGTAAAGAAATGTTGGGCAAATTTTGGGGTGCAACAGCTGCCCCTATTCAAACGGCTTGGACCTGAATGGGTGAGAAGCGAACGGCTCTCAAACAATCGAGGTACGAGACGGTTGAATACCAACAAACCCGGAAATTTGCCAACTGCACAAGTATACGGTACTCTGATGGGGACAAATCTTCGGAAACTGAAATAATAGTTGCACGGCGACTAGCTGGAGAAATACTGGTCTGAATCTCCGTCAGGATGATTCTCTAATTTATCTGATATTGTTGCATCCGTAAATCATAGAGGGATCACTAGTTACACGGTAACGGGTGATTTGCCAACCGCACAGGTAAACGATACTTGGATTGGTAGGAACATCTTCAAAACTGAGCATGACAGTTGCGCGGCAACTTGCTGGGGAATTAGTCACACGGTAACCGTGAAGGTCTAATCTCCGTCAGGGTAATCATCTGATTTTGCTGTAGATACTCGTCCTCAAGTCATCGAGGGATCACCATTTACTCGGTAACCGGCGATACATAGCTGATATTGCCGTCAGGCACTCTGCGGCATTGCGGCAGAAGGGTTCCTCGGGACTCATCAGGTCATTAGGAACTTTTAACAATCAAGCTATTTATGCCGTCTGGCATTCAAAGAACTTTCGGGCACCAGCCGGACTTCGTCAGTAAGTCGGGAATAGAATCCTCAGTCAATCATGAACCAATAAGGATGTCTGATATTTCACCGTCAGGCACTCCGCGTCAGCTGGGAGAACTGCTTTGACATCACAGTTGGGCTTCATCAGTAAGTCTGGGGTTTTTGCACTACTGCCGGACTTCAATCATCAAGTCTTTAAGGAAATTTCAACTCCTATATTTAAAAACCTGCTGGGGATGACACATCCCCGCTGGGGATTCTGGAGAACTATCAAGTAACTCTGCTTCGGGGATTCAGAAATCATTCTGGACAACTAAACTCTGCTGAGGGAATCAAGAATCATCTTGAACAATAAACTCCGCTGGGGACTTCAAGAATCACCCTGAACCAATAACTATGTTGGAGATTTCAGGAATAATCCTAAGCAAACACTCTGTCGGGGACTCTAAGTATCAACTTGAGCAGCCCTCTCTGGCGACTTCACTGGGGATTTTAAGAATCATCTTAAGCAAACACCTTCGCTGGAGAATTCAAGAGTCATCTTGGGCAGCTCTTAATTGGTAATCATACCTCTTGATCTCCTGCATACATGTCAATTAAATGCAAATGATAGTGCTAATGTGAATGAAATGAAACATAAGCTAGGTAAAGAAATGTTGGGCAAATTTTGGGGTACAACAGTATGGACCTAAACTAACACAAGTTCGACATCCTATGCGGTCATTAGCGTCACAGACTTTCAAGAAAGACGGTACGATACCCAGAAGGTGTGGCATCATCGTCTCTTGAAGCGGCCTCACTTAGCTGAATCCCAAATGATCGGTTCCCAGAGTCGACAATCCTCAGATCCGACAGCCCCTCGAGTCCAAAGGACCAATAAGAAGTCATCAAAGAGAACCTCGTCTGAGTGTGAATTACATGGGAACTGATGCAAGCAGAGCAAGCACGTCCACCACTAATCCACTCTAATACTATGTATATGCTCTCAAGCCTGGGTTTTGGCTCATCACTCATCAGAATGCCCCTCCCACAATAGCACAGATAATCATATCATACTGAAAATAAAATGCGGGAAATAAAGTGCGATAAATAAACACAACCCAACAGGTAAACATACAAGCGCTAGGATTGACTCTCGCACAGGGGACGTTGGATCCCCATATTGACTCGCATCGGGGACGTTGGATCCCCAGGAAACTATCAAGTCCCCAGCAGAGTCGCCAGCTGTCGCTACCGCGAAAATAAGGTGCCGGCAAAACAGAAGAGTCGCCACCTTTCGTTATTTATCCCTCAGAACGGGAAAGGAAACGATCGGAAAAACCTGACGAAAAGGTATAAGATAAGGTCATCGCAACCGATGTCTGGATTCGTGAGTCGGTTACGCAAAGGGAAGGTATTAGCACCCCTCGCGTCCATCGTACTCGATGGGATCCACGTTTGTTGTGTTTATCTGACGGGTTTATTTACTATCTACCTATCAAGGCCGGTCTGAAAAGAAAAGAAAATGACTCGGCAAAGCATCGCACTTTATGCCTACGTATTCTCATCAGAGAATGAGAAATCAGAGTCAACGTAGTTCGACTAACTACGGGGTATGGGGAAAGTGGCTCGCCAATACATCAGTATTGTGCCTACGTACTCTCAACAGGTATGAAAGATCAGAGCTTACGTAGTTCGGGATAATACGGATTACGGGAATTCAGATTCATCTGTTTTTTTCGAGTAAGGTTAACAAACAGTTCCAGCAGTTTGGTGTATGCAGCTCGACCCTTGGAGACTTAGGCGTTACCGTTTGCGGTAGAACTAGGAGTTAACGACACTCTATTCTTCAGAAAAGCTTTCCTTTGAATTATTAGCCCACGGGGCAAAAAGATTTGAAGTTTGTTTTCTGTCTTTTACGGAAGAACTGTTTTTTAGTTGTCTGTAGTTGGTACAGCACTAGAGACTATGACCTGGGAACGAATGTGTCGCATATCGTCCAAAGGACGTATACTAAACATTCTAGACGATTGAGAGGAGACCGCTCAATTATCCTTACCCAAGTAGCTTAAGGCTCGTAACGCGCTTATACTAACTTGCCTTTATTACGTTTTTTACTGTTGTTTGAGATGAGAAGAGAGAACAGGCTCAACTAAGGGGAGACTATCAAGTCCTAATGTTGTCATGCCAGGGATTCATCCTATGGTTGAAGTTTGAAACAGGGAACTCCTAGAAGTTATCACGCATAGGTTTCAACCTAAAGTTTTAATCATCATTTCCTTATCAAAGGAAGTGAGATTCCTAGGGGATCATGTCAATGATAAACAGAAACAGATAAAGCATCAGCTAAACAGTAAACAGTAAACAACTATAAAATGCATGCAATGCAAGTGAGGGAGGAAATGTGTGTGGGACATCAGCCTCCACAAGCTCATCTCGACCTCAAGCAGAGGGAGCAACTCAACCTCTAGTGCAATCATGATCCTAGATCAAAACAATTTAGACATGAACTTATTATAATGCATCAAGAAAATCACACAAGTCACATCAATACAGTTGCACAGAAAGCAAACAGACAGGAAAGAAAGCAGATCAACAGCTTCTACAGCTCCACAGCAAAGCAATTCTTTGACAGCAGTTCAGTCCACAGTCTGTAACTGTTCTTCAAGTCCATCATCTTCAAGATAATGAAAGGTAATCCATCTTCAATCTTCAATCTTCATGGTAGACTCCAGCAAGAAGGAAGAGAATCAATAAGATGATTGTTTGATAATGGGAAGCAGACAGGAAACCAAAGGAATCCTGTCTGACACTCAACCAGTTATCAGAGAGAGGCATCCTCAAACGTTCTACTCATTGTAAATGTCACACATCCCTCCAAAGGAGAGATGAGACTTTAACATGATGACTTTGAATCATAGGATGAGAATGGAATGGGAACAAAACCAACCATTACTTGAAGAAATATCTATTTCTAAAGCTCTCTCCTAAAGCCCTAATTTCCTAAGCTACACAAAGCTAACAAAAAGGAAGGGAAAACTCCAATCCAAGATCCACCATCCACTTCACACAAGACTCATCATGTCCATGATATCTTCCAATGATATCCAGAAGCCCACTATGCAAGGAAGCCCAACTTTGAGTCCATTCCACATCAATCACCAAAATTGAAACACCAAACGAACAATCAACTTGAATATTCTATCAAAAATATCAAAACACATTCTAAAAATCTGATTATTTTTCTATGGGAACATGCATTTTCTAATGATCTACAGTTAAAAAATCAAGACCTAATTCAATCTCTAAGTCCTTCAATAAAATCCTAAGTTGAAAGGTATCACTAAAGAGATCCACTAAAAATTACTCCTAAACAACTATACTAAAAGCATTTTTAAAATCATTTAAAAATCATGATAAAAATCACAAGGCAACCTCAATATGTATATAACAACAATCAAAAGGAATGAAAAGCTTATCTCATGCTAAAAGTCATCAATAAAATCAATCAAAAGGAAAGACTATGTTATGAACATGTTAAGACTAGCCTAAGTATTAATTCAATCTAAAAAAACAAAACTAATTATAAAATCCTAAGAAAATTTCTAGGGGAACCTAAGCATGTTAGGTATCTATAGTAAAAAAACCAGAGCCTAAAACTATGCTTAAAGGCACTAAAGAAATCACACACCAAAAATGGTCAAAAGGGAAATCAAGTAGGGAAGCCTCTAAAGATCTAGTTCAAAACAGAACCTAAAGCTACCTAAAAATTAACCTAAATTTTTTTGGGAGTTCCTTAATATGTCTATAACAAACCAGCAAAGAATTAAGTCCGAATGCTATACTAAACTCCAGAACAAAAATCGGCAAGAAACTATGCAGTTTTTGACATTTTATTATCCAACTAAAGGAGAAAAACGAAATCAAATTGAAAATTAAACGAAACTAAAATCCAATTGCGCACAAAGATCATAGACATGATAAGGATCATCCCAGAATTTCGTCATAATTTTCTAAGCATTTTTTCTATTTTATATGAATTAAAATCAAACAACATACAAAACAGAATTTTAATGCCATTAAAAAACAACAATCAAATGGTTAAATTAAATCGGAAAACCAACCTACGGATCAGAGATTTGATCCGGTGATCGTTGATCAAGTGAATTTGCAAAGATCCAAACAAGATTATATGGAAAACTTCAAGATCCACAATAATTCTTGCAAGAAGATGAAGATCGAACACTTCGAATCCGAATTGCTCCGAATAAGTGCTTCCAACTTACACTCCAATATCCAACTTCAATTTGCACAAAAATTGATTCTGAATCTTGATCCGATAATGATGATGAGTGGAGGTTTATGCTCAAGATTCCATTGATTTCAATGAAAAATCAATGGATCCAATGACAAGGAGCTATGAGTGAGGGTTTGGAGAATGAAGAAAATTGAGATAATTGAGAGAGTGAGAGAATTCTTGAAAATGAAAAATGAAAATTGTGAGGAGTTTTTCTTTTTGGTTTGGAGTAGATCCCTTAAGTACTCCTTAGGCTTGGATCCCAAGGTAAGGTTTGGACTTTGGCTTGTGAAAATTGGTTTGGAGCTTAATGGTATGATTTTGGGATGTGTAGCTTATTCATGAAGTCACAAATTGGAACACCATGAAACAAGCCCCAAATGAAAATTCTAATAATGCCAAAGTGTTTAGAATATCATTTCAAATCAAAATGAGTACAAATTTGGCTTGAAATCATTCAATTACCAATTGTTTTGAATTTTCACCTTTTAATTCACTAAAATGGCCTTTATGTGAATTTTCTTCAACCAATGCTTGATATAATCCATATCAATGGACTTTTGATACTTGGTTAAGCTAAAAATATCATTTTGAGCAACTTTTATGTTGAATAAAAATCCATTTGAGGCTTGCAAGATGGTGAAATTGACCTATGATTCAAAATGACCTGTAATGTCCAAATACCCAAAATACCCTTGACTTATCAAAGCCATAACTTGAGTTCTACCAATCCAATCATGGACTTCTAGTACTCTTTAGAAAGCTAAGAGAATAAGGAACAACATTCATGTTGGCCAAAAGTTCATAGGAATCATCCTTCTAGGGGAAAAGTGTCATGCAAGTTGGGTAACTTTCAAGCTCCAAATTCACATGCCTCGGATGACTTGTAACTTATCTGGCTCATAACTTGAGTTCTATAAACCCTATCAAGGACTTCTAGTACTAAAATTAAAGATACGATCATGCCCTACAACAATCATGTTGGGGTCAAGATGATATGACAATCATATCTTGAGTTAAATAGCCTTGAAGTCAGGGGTCAAGCTAGGGGATTTTACACTGTCAAGTCTTAGAAACCCTAGCCTGAAACTTCTCAAACTCTTCAATCATGATGAGTTAACCTTGGAATCATCCTTAGAACATCTCAATGTATCAATCCATGGTTACATGGCTCTTGAATTAGGTCTCAACCTTCTGCAAATCATCAGTTGACTTAGGGTTGACCCAGTCAAACCCTAGCTGCATGAATCATGGCTGAGGCTTCTTAATCTTGCACAATGACCTGTCTAGGGCTCAAAGTGATCTTCAACCCTTCTCATGAGCTATCTCAAGACCTCAAGTCCAACTTCATGGCTTCAGAATCATCTGATGGCTTTCCACAACTTTCAAGTTAGGAGACACACATTTGGCTTCAATCACTCTCTCTGAGGATCTTTTAACTTCTCTGACAAGGATATCAACCCTTGAACATCTGAATAACCTTCTTAGCTAGCCTCACAGTCTTATATAGCTCTTGATTGGTAATCATACCTCTTGATCTCCTGCATACATGTCAATGAAATGCAAATGATAATGCTAATGTGAATGAAATGAAACATAAGCTAGAAAAAAAAAAGTTGGGCAAATTTTAAGGTGCAACAGCTGCGAGTTCCAATATGGAGCTCCAAGCCACAACATCGAAAATTGCAAAACCCTGAAGTATGTTGTTCAAGACCTCATTGACTCAAAAGCGATTAATTTTACCAAAAATACTCCCAACATCAAGACAAATCCCAGGCCTTATCATCATCACTCCACAAACATGATTGAGGGCTCTAGAGGGATTCAATTGATTTCAAATATTGGCAAAATGAAGACACATTTTTCTATTGTTAAAGAGCAACTCTTGTTAAAGAGCATTTATCCTGGTTGTCCAGCAGACTGTCACATTTGTATGATTAATCCTCAAGACTGTACTGAGTTGAAGAATAGTGTCCAAAGTCTGATTGATCAAGGTGTGCTTGTGGTAAAACAAATCTTAAAAGCTGAAGAATTTGCTACCCTTGATATTCCTATTGATGCACTGGATATATCGTACGATGATGAAATTGAACCATGGAATCTCCATAATAACCTGGCTTGTGCTTCGTTGACAATTCCTTTTGACGAAAAAGACTGGGATAATGTGTATGGTCAGACCCATGTGTTGCACCCCAAAATTTGACCAACTTTTCTTTACCTAGCTTGTGTTTCATTTCATTCACATTAGCATTATCATTTGCATTTCATTGACATGTATGCAGGAGATCAAGAGGTATGAGTACCAACCAAGAGCTATACAAGAGTTTGAAGCTATCTAAGAAGGTTATTCAAGTGTTCAAGGGTTGATATCTTTGTCAGAGAAGTTAGAAGATCCTCAGAAAGAGTGGTTGAAACCAAGAGGGTGTGTCTCATAACTTGAGAGTTGTGGGAGCTCCTCAGATGATTCTGGAGTCAAGAATGTGGACTTGAAGCCTTGAGAGAGCTTATGAGATGTCTTGAAAGCCATCATGAGGCCTAGATAGGTCATTGTGCAAGATTGAGAAGCCTCAGCCATGAGTGGTATAACTAGGGTTTGACTGGGTCAACTCTAGGTCAACTGATGATTTGAAGAAGGTTGAGACCTAATCCAAGAGCCATGTGATCATGGATTTATGAAATGAGATGTTATAAGGATGATTCCAAGGTCAACGCATCATGATTGAAGAGTTTGAGAAGTTTCAAGCTAGGGTTTCTAAGGCTTGACAGTGTAAAATCCCCTAGTTTGACCCCTATCTCCAAGGCAGTTTAGCCCAAGATGTGATTGTCATCTCATCTTGCCCCCAACATGAATGTTGTATAGCTTGAGCTTAGCTTTAATTTGAGTACTAGAAGTCCTTGATAGGATTTGTAGAACTCAAGTTATGACTTTGACAAGTTACAGGTCATCTGAGGTATGTGAATCTGGGTGCTTGAAAGTTACCCAACTTGCATCAAACTTTTGCCCAAGAAGGATGATTCCTGTGGACTTTTGGTCAACGTGAATGTTGTTCCTTATCCTCTTAGATTTCTAGAGAGTACTAGAAGTTCTTGATAGGATTTGTAGAACTCAAGTTATGGCTTTGACAAGTCAAGGGCATTTTGGTCATTTGGAGATTACAGGTCATTTCAAGCATAAGGCCATAACTCCTATTTCCAAGCTTCAAATGGAAAAATGTGCAATATCAAACTTGTTCAAAATGATGTTTTAAGGCTAGTAGGGAGGTCATGAGATGTTGGAAATGCTTGTAGCTCAGAGTTGCAAAAATGACCTAAAGTAAGGGCATAAGTTAAATGAATCAAAGTTGGAAATTGATATTTTCAACCTACACATCCAAACCATGGCATGTAATATATCATTTTGAATCTAGAAAACATTCTAAGAACATTGGTTTAGCCACATTTTTGAGTTGAGATTCAATTTGTGGACTTGCTTTGGAAAGTACTTGCTTGCATATTAAGTAACATGTGCAAAACATAGAATCAAGGCATGAGCAAGGCCCTTGGCAAGCTAAACCCTTTCAAAATGTCACTAGGGGAGAAATTAGAAGTGAATGAGATGAATTCCAAGATGTTTGCAAGGTTATGCATATCATGATACATGGTTGAAAATCTCATGACATGAGAAGTGGAAACTCTCATTAGAAGGATCTAGAGGGTTCTAGATTACTCATACACCATCTATATATTGAGTAGAGGTGATCCAATGCAGAGGTTGGTGATGATTGAAGGAGAGAGCATAGATTGAGATTGAGATTTCATAGCTTGCAAGTGCATTCGGTTTCACCAAATTCTTCACTTTCCATCCATTTTCTTGATTGAAACTTCTTCCATGGATGCAAGGGAGTGATTCCAGATCATAATCCAAGAGAATTCGTGGTTGAATCGTGTAGGAGCAATTGAATTTCTCCACCTGCAACTCACCATCGGATTTCAAGATTTATGAGCTTTCAACCGTTTCTTTTGCATACAGAAGCAAGAAGAGGGTTCATTGATCATGTCTGGAAGATTGGAGGGCTTGATTTGGAGGTTTAGTGCATCTGTTCATCCAAGATTTTTAGGTTAGTAACTTTCTTCCTCCAGCATGATTTAGGTAGAATCAAGTTGAATTAAGGTGTTAGAAGCATTGTAGAACGGTGTAGGATTGATTTCAGACCATTAATTTGAGAATTAGAGACAAAATAGGGATGTTACCATTTTCGGTTGAGAATTGGATATGGTGAATCTTGAGGTTTCAGAGGAAGCTAAGGGTATGGTTGAATTCGTGACAAGATTTGGGACAAGTTTCATGTATTGACCTCTTGGATTGGAGGCCTGTGGAGAGAGTTAGGGTTGAGGATGGCGACCGGAGCACCACCGGTGGTGGCCGGAGCTGGGCGCGAAGTTGTAGAGGTTTGAAAGGTAGGAGATGACTCTGGGACCATCAGATCTTGGTTGGACCTTTGACTAGAAGCTCATCTAACGGCCACGTTTTAAACTCAGTTTGTGAAGGAATTCTGATTATGAAACGCACCGTTTCATTTAATCAGTGGTAATGGGCTTAGTGAAATAAGTGATATCCCCACCCCCCTGATGGCCCAATCCATTATTTGTACTGAGCGTGTTTGCTATCTGCACCATGGATTTATTCATTTTGTTTGATTTTCATTACTTTTTCATTTTATTCATGGTTCTTGAAAAATTCATATAAATTGGAAAAGCAAGTTGATACTTGTCATGAAAGATGATAGCCTTGAAAGGTGGTTGAATTCTGAAGACTGGTTTGCTGTTAGAAGAGCTGAAGCTTGGAATTGAAAGAGGGAGGGGTTGATATGCTTTCTTTCCTGTCTGTTTTCTTTTCTGTGCTGATGTGCCTTGCTTGACTTGCTTGATGCATTGGAATAAGTCCATATCTAGACTGACTTTAATCTAGGAGCATGATTGCACTAGAGGTTGAGTTGCTCCCTCTGCTTGTATTGTTACTGTATGGCTTTGCTTGCGGGTATTCTGTAGAGCCCAGCTCCCTTGCCCATGTGGTTTGTGTTTGCTTGATAGCATGTCATTTTACTGTATGATTGCAGTTTACTGTATTTTGCTTGATAGCACTTTATGTTATTTCTTCTGTATGATTACTGTTATTCATATTTGGCTTGAGGTTGAGATGAGCTTGTGGAGGTTGCTGCCCCACACACATTTCCTCCCTCACTTGCATTGCATGCATTTTACAGTCGTTTACTGTTTACTGTTTAAGCTGATGTTTTATCTGTTTCTGTTTATCATTGACATGATCCCTTAGGACTCTCATTTTCTTCGATAAGGAAATGATGATAGAACTTTAGGTTGAAACCTATGCATGATAACATCTAGGAGTTCCCTGTTTCAAACTTCAACCATAGGATGAATCCTTGGCATGACAACAGTAGGACTTGATAGTCTCCCCTCAGTTGAGCCTCTCTCTTCTCATCTCAAAACAACTTAAGATACGGTAATCATGAATGATTTCTTTCGTACGTTACGAGCCTTAAGCTATCTAAGAAAGGATTGTTGGAGAGTTTCTTTCCAACAGTCTGGATGAGAATACGTAGGCATAAAGCGCGACGCTTTGCCGAGTCATTTTCTTTTCTTTTTAAGCCAGCCTTGATAGGTAGATAGATAAACTAACTCGTCCAGTAAACACAACAAGCATGGATATCATCGAGTACGATGGACGTGAGGGGTGCTAATACCTTCCCCTTGCGTAACCGACTCCCGAACCCAGACAATGGTTGCGATGACCTTGTCTTATACCTTTTTCGTCAGGTTTTTCCGATCGTTTCCTTTCCCATTCCGAGGGATAAATAACGAAAGGTGGCGACTCTTCTGTTTTGCCGGCACCTTATTTTCGCGGAAGCGACAGCTGGCGACTCTGTTGGGGACTTGATAGTTTCCTGGGATCCAACGTCCCGTATGCGAGTCAGTTTGGGGATCCGACGTCCCCTGCGAGAGTCAATCCTAGCGCTTGTATGATTACTTGTTGGGTTGTGTTTATTTATCGCATTTCTATTTCCCGCACTTTATTTTTCAGTATGATATGATTATCTATGCTGTTGTGGGAGGGGCATTCTGATGAGTGAGAAGCCAGACCCAGGCTTGAGTGAACATAGCATTAGTTGTGGAAATTAGTGGACGCGTGCTTGCTTGGCAGGCACTAGTGTCTCATGAAATCCACGCTCAGACGAGGTTCTCCCGGTTGACTTCTTTTTCAAACCTTTGGGTTGAGGGGGTTGTTAGTTTGGAGGATTGTCGACTCTGGGGACCGATCATTTGGAATTCAGCCGAGTGAGGCCGCTTCATGAGCTGGTGATGCCACACCTTCTGGGTATCGTATCACCCCTCTTGAATGTCTGTGACGCTGATGACCGCATAGGATGCCGAACTTGTGTCAGTTTAGGTCCATACCTGTGAGCAGGGTTGGGTTTGATGCAGGAAACTTTAACCTTCAGACTACCTGGTTTTCTTGATAGTGAATCAGTTTTGTTGGTACCGGAGGTTCTCATCAGCAGATATATGGTTGTTCTTGACAGAGCAGATTTTTGGTCCTGTATCAGAGGTCCTTATTATCAGATGTTTGTTCTTGACAGAGCAGATTTATGGTCCTAGGTGTGTGTGTCCTTGACAGAGCAGATTTGTGGTCCGATACCAGGGTTTTCCTTATTATCAGATATAGTGGTTGTTCTTGACAGAGCAGCATCATGGTTTTATTGACACAGAATCTCCATAGCACAATTGCCTTGATCTCCTGCTGCATGATTGCATTTTACATTACTTTGCATACTCATTTGCATTTCATTAACGTGTGTCTGTGTTGCAGGTACCGTTTTCCCCGATCCAGGATTTCTTGCCTCCTATTGTATTGTTATGGGTTCTCTGAGGAAGACCGTGGCTTACAAGCTCCCTGCCCCTGATGTGGTTCAGCTGACTGGTTTGATTGCTTTAGCAGATGATTCTGTGAGAGATGAGTTCAAAAAATCTTACGGCAAATTGCTCAGTTTGGTTCGTAAACCTTCTGCGTTCGAGTTGAATGGGTTGCACGCTCTGCTGCAGTTCTACGACCCTCCGTTGAGATGTTTTACTTTCCAGGATTTTGTTCTCGCACCCACGCTAGAGGAATATGCTGATTTGTTAGGTGTGCCTATCAAGAGGCAGATGCCTTTTGTTCATATGGATGTTGAGCATGATCTGGCTAGTCTAGCTCCTTCACTTCATTTGGATGCCTCCGAGTTGGTATTGTCTAGTTGGAACAAGGTTCCCGGTTTCTCCTTGCAGTTCTTAGTGGGAAAGGCTCAGCAGTGCGCCAAAGACAGATGTTGGGTCGTGTTCAACGCCATTCTCGCTCTGTGCATATATGGCATCATTCTGTTCCCCAATATGCCCGATTTTGTAGACTTCGACGCCTTTCGCATCTTTGCTTCAGGGAATCCAGTCCCTAACTTGATAGGAGATATCTACCATTCCATCCACTACAAAAACGAGAACAGGAGGGGTAAGAATGTCTCGTGCTGTGTACCCCTACTCTATAGATGGCTTGATAGCCATCTACCCAAGAGGGGTCCCTTTTCTTCGTCTGCAGCCACAGCTGAGTGGTCCGAGCGTTTGATGAGTCTATCAGCGGAGGATATTGACTGGTTTGACAGAGATAGGTTGGGTACCGAGATTATCTTCAGCTGCAGCGGGTTTCCGAACGTGCCTTTGATAGGCAGGAAGGGTTGTATAAACTATAATCCGTCTTTGCTGGTCCGACAGTTCGTGTATGCTTTGAGAGCTCCGCCGAAGGATGAAGAGGTGCAGGAATCTCTGTACCTCACTGGTCTTCTAGAGGGGGATCTGTTATCTAAGCTTCAGCGCGCTTGGAATGGTATCAGTAAGAGGGGAAAACCATTGTTGGGGAGAAGCAATAGCCAAGCCTACCCTCCGTACGTGACATGGATCAGAGCCAGAGCACATGCTATAGGGATGCCATTTCTTCCTGCCAAGCCAGAAAGCCCTCCAGTGATTGCAGAGCCTACCACTGTGCCTATTCAGCAGCACAATCAGGTGTTAGCTGAGCGAGATGAATTGAAGAGGGCAAATGAAGAATTGGAGAAAGAATTGGCTCAACTCCGAAGCGAGAGAAACGAAGTCGTTCATTCCTTCAAGAGGCAAACAGAGCTGGTGAACCAGTTGGGGATAGATTTGACTAAGAAGATAGCTGAGCGTGAGCGCATGGGTCGAGACTTCAAAGCTGTCAACGATGTGCTGGCCACGAAGAAGCAGCACTTGGACGAAGTGTATCGGAGGATATCCAAGTTCAACCAGCACTGGAAGGCCTCCCTAGCCAACAGGAAAGAGCGGGAGGATAAGCTGATGCAACAGATCTCCAAGCTGAAAGCCCAGGTGAAAGCCAGTGAGAAGAGGTTTGATGGAGAAACCGCTCGCCGATATGCCGCTGAAGGCCAGCTCAACAGGGCTCTTGCTAACCTGAAGGAGCGCAAACTGACGTTTGAGTCCAAGAAGCAGAAGTTAGAAGATTGTTTCGGCGAAGGAGCATGGGAAGATTCGGTCGAAGGTCTTCAGTACACCATTGTGCAGAGGGAGTTACTCGTCGAAGGGTTGCTCACTCGGCCAGATCATCCAGAAACGAAGGGGTTGTTAGAAGAGTTCCGCGCCCGTGGCCGTACTTGACTATTTGTATGCCTTTTGTGGTGATCATTGTTGTATGCTGACCATCACCAGGCTTGTTGGTCGAGGTCATGCTATTGATTCATCTTGTACTCACTGACATTGTGTACTGCCTTGATGGGCTTTCTTTATATATGAGATGTTATTTCCATGACTGGACTCGGACTTCTTATTATCAGCACTGTCACTCAGGCACTAGGTTCGGGGGAAAACTCTCTAACGCATAGACACACGTTTGCATTTGCATGAAGCATTTGCATAACTAGCACTTTGTCGTTTTTCCTAACCCTTTTGTGTTTTCAGGTTGTTTCAGATTGTTCCAGGATTGATCAGAGACCTATCCACTGCTATCCGACCAGAGCAAATTAAACCAGAATCATGGAGCAAGTGCAAACTGATGTTCAGGAACTCCACGAAAGAATGGATCGCTTCATGGAGCTCATGCAAGCGGTCGCCAATGGCCAGGATCAGCTCAGAACCTTGGTTCAGCCTCTGATTTCAAGGGTTGATAGCAATGGCGTACTCCATGGTGGGACTGTGCCTACTCCTCCACCAGTCGAAACTCCTCAGAATGGCGTCCCCGTGACCGGGGGGAATGGCAGTGCCAACGGCAATGTGATAGCTAACATGGGACTCAACGGCAATACGACGAGCGTCGGTAATGGGAATTTTGAAGCTAATGTCAATGTTGGGCTAGGCAACGGCAACGCATGTGTTGGGAATATGTTCGGGCCTCAGCCGTGGTTAGAAGATCGTCAAGACGATGTGTTCTCTCAGAGAGGTGCTGAAGGGGAGCTGACTGCTGAAGCACGTCTAAGGTTCAAGGCACTCGAGGATAAGATGAGAAATATCGAGAATCAGAACACCCTGGGTGTTGATATGTCCAAGTTGGGACTGATTGCTGATTTCAAGGTGCCTCCCAAGTTCAAGGTGCCTGACTTTGAAAAGTATAAGGGCACCACTTGCCCTCGCGTCCATCTGAGATCATACTACCGGAAAATGTCAGCTCATTCTGAGGACGAGAAGTTGATGATGCACTTCTTTCAGGACAGTCTGTCCGGGCCCTCCCTCGAATGGTACATGAATCTGGAACCTACCAGTGTGCGCACGTGGAAGGAACTTGCTGAAGCATTTGTGCACCACTACCAATATAACAGTGACTTGGCTCCGAACCGAGTCCAACTGTAGAATCTGTCACAAAGGAACAACGAAGGGTTCAAGGAATACGCCCAGAGATGGCGTGAGTTGGCAGCTAGAGTTCAGCCGCCGATGGTTGAACGGGAGCTTGTGGAAATGTTTGTAGCCACCCTCCCAGGGGTTTATTATGAGAAATTGGTCAGCAGTATGTCTGGAAGCTTCTCAGATCTCATTATCACGGGTGAGCACGTTGAAAATGGGATCAAACTGGGGAAAATTCAAGGTGACTCATCCTCAGCTGGAGGAGACGGAAATAAACCTTATGGTGGTAAAAGACGGGAAGGAGAGACGAGCGCCGTGTCCAACGCTCGAAGGAAAGGTAAAGGCCCTCACCAGCAGGTGGCCAGCATAACTATCCCGGCAGGTCAACAGCAGCAGCAGCAACCGAATCAACAAGGGTACAGAAAGTATCAGAACAGGGCACCGCTGTCGAGCCGTCACCTCGAGACACCGCCCATGTCCTACGCGCAGTTGTTACAGATTCTGCTTCAGTTACAGCTGATCCAGAAGAGAACCTTGGCTCCCCTGACAGGGGCACCTCCGCCAGGTTATGACGCGAATGCAACTTGTGAGTTTCACTCAGGGGCGCCAGGCCACACAATAGAGAATTGCAAAGGCTTCAAGCACAAGGTGCAGGACATGGTGGACGCCAAGATCATCAACTTCTCAGATAATGTGCCAAACGTCACAAAGAACCCTATGCCGAATCATAGGGGAGGTGGGGTAAACGCCATTATTGAAGACGAGAGTTCGGATTTGTTGACTGACGTCAGAGATCTGAAGACACCGCTTAGCTTCGTTAAAGCTAAGCTGATGAAAAGAGGTTTCTTTCCAGGTTGCGGAGAGTTGTGTATGGGCTGTGCGACTAGTCCTGATGGATGTGAACAGTTGATAGAAGGAATTCAAAGTCTGATGACTGAAGGGATTTTACAGTTTAGTCGGAGGGCTGAATGTGGATCGGGAGAGGTAGTGCTGAAGCAAGATGATGAGGTCGCCACCATCACCATCCCTCGCCAGACGATAACTATTTCTGCACCCAGACCGCCCACGATTACCATCACCAAAGCTGGGCCAATACCGTTCGAAAGCATTAATGTTGTCCCATGGCATTATGGGGCTAAAGTCTACTGCAACGGGCAGAAGTTGGAACTAGAACCGTTTGGGTCGTCTGTGGAGAACCTAGCGGGCGTTAGTGGAATCACTCGCAGCGGAAGAGTGTTTGCACCACCTGAGGTCGTGGCAGACAAAGCAGGCAAAGCTGATGCAACTGATAAAGGTAAAAGTAAAGTCGTTGAAGAGATCCCGCGTGGGGCAGAAAAATACTTACTCGTTAAAGACACCGAGGAATTTATGAGGTTGATTAAAAAGAGTGACTACAAGATTGTGGATCATCTCCATCAAACGCCCTCGAAGATTTCCATCCTGAATCTGTTGTTGTGTTCTGAGGCACACCGCAACGCGCTGCTGAAGGTGTTGAACGCCGCATATGTACCGCAGGAAATATCGGTAAACCAGCTGGAAGAGGTCGTAGCCCATGTGAATGCTGGAAATGGGTTAGGGTTCACTGACCTAGAGCTGACGCCGAAGGGAAGGAACCACAATAGCGCTCTGCACGTCTCGATAGAGTGTAGAGGAACGATTATGTCTCATGTGTTGGTGGACACAGGGTCATCGCTCAATGTTCTTCCGAAGAAGGCATTAATGAAGTTAGATACTCGCGGAGTGATTTGCACACCCAGTGATCTGGTTGTGAAAGCGTTCGATGGAACCAAACGACATGTTTTCGGGGAGGTGACGTTGCCAATCCAAGTTGGTCCGGAAACATTCGACGCAATCTTTTACATTATGGACATCATGCCTGCCTACAGCTGTCTCTTGGCCCGGCCATGGATCCATTCCGCAGGTGCCGTGACCTCCACGTTGCACCAGAAACTCAAGTATGCTGTCGGAGGTAGCATCGTAACCGTGTGTGGCGAGGAAGATATAATGGTGAGCCATTTGTCGTCCTTCAAGTATGGTGAGATGGATGGGGAAATCCACGAAACCCTATGCCAAACGTTCGAAACTGTTAAAGTCAAGGACGTAGCTCCCGTAGTCACTGAGAAGCCAGAGATGACTCTCTCTTCCTTCAAGGAAGCCCGGGCTGTTGTCCAAGCCGGATCTTCCCTAGGCTGGGGACGAATTTTGGAGATACCTAACAAGCAAGACAAGTTTGGGTTGGGATACTCTCCTGGAGCTAAAGCCTCCTCTTCTAGCAGTGCGTCGCGAGGTAAAGGGCCGATCCAGTTTACCAGTGGCGGGGTGATATTTGAAAGCGTCAACGCGGTGTCTGAAGACAGCGGAGATAGCGACTGTGACCTAGACTCTTGGATCCAGCCAAGCAAGCCAGGCGAGAGCCTCAACAATTGGTCCGTCAAGGATATCATCCAGACGACAAGCGAAGAGTAATGATTTACTTTTTCCAATCATTGTACAACCCTATGTCCTACCCGGGGCATAGTGGTTTTATTGTCAGGGCCTTGTTTGATTATGTACATGCATTTTATCAATAAATCAAAAGGCGTTTTCTTCGTATTCAAATATTGTGATCTCTGTTATTCCTGTTTTATATTTGTTTTGAAAAACAATAAAATGGCAATGGGGTTGTGCTAACCTGCATATCCTTGTTTTAAGCTTAACCCTTGTTATTGCAGGATCCACATAGCAGATGACATCGACTCTGGACCTTCTACGGCTCACTTTGACTTCGATTGCCCGATCCATCAAGCCGAAGAAGAGATTGATGAAGACAAAGACCTTCCTGAAGAGTTGGCCCGCTTGTTGAAACAAGAAGAGAAAGTTATTCTGCCTTATGAAGAGGAGATCGAGATCGTGAATCTGGGTTCTGAAGAACTTGTCAGGAACGTCAGGATAGGGGCTGCACTACAGAGTGATGTCAAACAGAGATTGGTCGAGATGCTAAGAGAGTATAGTGACGTCTTTGCTTGGTCATACGAGGATATGCCCGGACTTGACACTGACATCGTAGTCCACCACTTGCCGTTGCAAGAAGATTGTCCTCTCGTTAAGCAGAAGCTTAGGAGGACGCGACCAGATATGGCCGTTAAGATCAAAGAAGAAGTGCAAAAACAGCTTGATGCTGGCTTCTTAGCGGTCACTACTTACCCTCTGTGGGTCGCCAACATAGTGCCGGTACCGAAGAAGGACGGTAAGGTACGAATGTGCATCGATTATCGGGATTTGAATAGGGCGAGCCCTAAAGATGATTTCCCGCTGCCTCATATTGATGTGTTGGTCGACAACACAACCCAATTCTCCGTGTTTTCGTTCATGGATGGCTTCTCCGGTTACAATCAGATCAAGATGGCGTCGGAGGACATGGAGAAAACCACGTTTATCACTCCCTGGGGAACATTTTGCTACAAGGTAATGCCTTTCGGTCTGAAGAACGCAGGGGCCACTTACCAACGAGCAATGGTTACTTTGTTTCATGATATGATTCATCATGAGATTGAAGTCTATGTTGATGACATGATTGCGAAGTCCCAAACGGAGGAGGGACATCTGGTCAATTTGCTGAAGCTTTTTGAGAGGCTTAGGAAGTTCAGGTTGAGGCTGAATCCTAACAAGTGTACTTTCGGAGTACGGTCCGGAACGTTACTGGGGTCTATCGTGAGCGAAAGAGGCATCGAGGTTGATCCTGCAAAGATTAAAGCGATACAAGAAATGCCAGTGCCAAAAACAGAAAAAAGAAGTTCGTGGTTTCCTGGGCAGAATAAACTACATTGCAAGGTTTATTTCTCAGCTCACGGCCACGTGTGAACTGATGTTCAAACTACTAAAGAAAGATCAGGCGATCATCTGGAACGAGGATTGCCAGAAGGAATTCGATAAGATAAAGCAGTATCTGCAGGAACCTCCGATCTTGATACCCCCAGTGGCTGGACGGCCATTAATCATGTACTTGACAGTTCTTGAGAACAGTATGGGGTGTGTTCTCGGTTAGCACGACGAGACGGGCAAAAAGGAGCATGTCATTTACTACTTGAGTAAAAAGTTCACAGACTGTGAATCTCGTTACTCGATGCTGGAGAAGACGTGTTGTGCACTAGCCTGGGCTGCCAAACGTTTACGACAGTACATGCTCAATCACACCACCATGCTAATTTCGAAGATGGATCCGATCAAGTACGTCTTCGAGAAGCAAGCGCTTTCGGGCAGGATTGCCAGATGGCAAATGGTGTTGACGGAATATGATATTCAGTACGTTTCCCAGAAGGCCATCAAGGGAAGCGTATTGTCTGATTACCTTGCCGAACAGCCGATCGAAGATTACCAGCCGATGAAATTTGAATTCCCTGATGAGGATATCACGTTTCTCAAGGTGAAGGATTGCGATGAACCGTTGCCCGACGAGGGTCCAGATAGGAAATCCCAGTGGAAATTGATATTTGACGGGGCGGTTAATTCTTACGGAAGTGGCATTGGGGCAATCATCACGACTCCCCATGGATCCCATATCCCGTTTACTGCGAGACTGACGTTTCCGGTCACCAATAACGAAGCGGAGTATGAAGCATGCATCATGGGTCTGGAAGAAGTAATTAATTTGAGAATCAAGAACCTAGATGTATATGGTGAGTCGACGCTTGTGATCAACCAGATTAAAGGGGAGTGGGAGACTCGTCAATCGAATTTGGTGCCGTACATGAATTATGCCAGAAGGCTACTTCCGTTCTTTGATCGAGTGGAGCTCCATCATGTGCCCAGAGCGGAAAACCAGATGGCTGATGCCTTAGCCACGTTGGCTTCGATGTATAAAGTCAATTTTTGGAATGAAGCTCCAAGAATTGTCCTTTCTCATCTTGATAGACCTGCATTCGTCTTTGTGATCGAGGAAGCCTGCGACGGCAAGCCATGGTTCCATGACATCCAGACTTTCCTTATGACTAAGGAGTATCCTGCGGGAGCATCAACCCAGGATAAGAAGACTCTGAGGAGGTTGTCTGGAAATTTTTATCTCAATCCTGATGGAGTTTTGTACAAGAGAAACCACGATCTCGTGCTACTCAGATGTGTAGATGAGAAAGAGGCGGGTATGCTCATGGAAGAAGTCCATGAGGGCACATTTGGTACGCACGCCGGCGGGCATGCTATGACGAGAAAGATCCTGAGAGCAGGATACTACTGGATGACGATGGAGTCGGATTGCTTTAAATTCGCTGAGAGGTGTCATAAATGCCAGATTTACGCTGATAAAGTTCACGTGCCGCCGTGCCCGTTAAATGTCATGTCCTCCCCGTGGCCGTTCTCCATGTGGGGCATCGACATGATAGGCAAGATCGAGCCCACTGCATCTAACGGTCATCGCTTCATTCTAGTAGCTATCGACTACTTCACCAAGTGGGTGGAGGCAGCCTCATATGCTAATGTGACCAAGCAAGTGGTGGCTAAATTCATAAAGAAGGACATCATCTGTCGTTACGGAATCCCCGAGCGGATCATTACTGATAATGGTTCGAATTTGAATAACAAGATGATGAAGGAGCTGTGCCAGAGTTTCAAGATTGAACACCACAACTCATCTCCTTACCGGCCGAAGATGAATGACGCCGTTGAAGCGGCCAATAAGAACATCAAGAAGATTGTTCAGAAGATGGTTGTGACCTATAAAGATTGGCACGAGATGCTGCCATTTGCACTGCACGGTTATCGTACCATGGTACGTACATCAACCGGGGCAACTCCTTTCTCCTTAGTGTACGGTATGGAAGTTGTCCTACCGTTAGAAGTGGAGATCCCTTCTTTATGAGTGTTGGTTGACGTGAAACTCGACGAGGCAGAATGGATTAAGAACCGACTAAACCAACTCAGCCTGATGGACAAGAAGAGGTTAGCATCGATTGCACATGGTCGTTTATACCAAAGCCGAATGAAGAAATCCTATGATAAGAAGGTGCGTCCTAGAAGCTTTCAAATGGGTGATCTCGTCCTGAAGAAGATTCTTCCTCCACACTCCGATCACCGGGGCAAGTGGGCTCCCAATTACGAAGGTCCGTACGTCGTTAGCAAGGTATTTTCGGGAGGAGACCTGTTGTTATCCACGATGGATGGTGAAGATTTTGCATCCCCGGTGAACGCGGACGCAGTTAAAAAATACTTTGCTTAAAAAATGACCCGCTGGAAATAAAAAGAATATCCAGGCAAAAATGGGGCATCCCGGCGAACCATAAAAAAGGAAAAAGGTTCGGGCAAAAATTAGGGATATAAATTGAAAAGAATGTACACCCGCAAAATCGAAAACTCGGATTGGCGACTTTGGCAAAAAAGGGTATCCCGGTGAATCAAAAACCCGGAAGGGCGATTCAGGCAAAAGTTAGGGATTTGAAAAAGCAAATGACTACATTCCGCGTGTGGACTTTCATTATTTAGTGGTTTGGAAGACCTGAGGGCCGTTTATCTGAATCAATCTCTTCTGAAGCTGAAGCGTCAGAGAAGTATCGAAGTCGAGTGGGTCATAGAGGGATCAACTCATGGTGTTCGTCTACGCCTCATTGCCGACATTTGTGTATATACTGATGTATATTTATGTTTTATTTTTGCGCGGCTTCCTCATCCCAGGAGCTTGCATCTGTTGTAAAACATTTTTACCCATTCAGGGGTTCGTTATCAATATGTATACTATTCAGCAATTATGTTTGTTTGTTTAGCATTTACCTGTTTTGTTTGCGAAAAAGAACGCCGATGTTTTTGATAAAATGCGCATACATAAACTTATTGGCCTAGGCCACTGATTGTTGAAACAATGAATTACTTGAACATTGTCGCAAGATGATAACCTTGATAGGTCCCTTTGAGAAGGGCATCTTGTCTGTTTGTTTGTGTTGTTGCAGGTATAGCATATTCCAGGCAGTGCGCCGTGTGCGTCCCCAAGCAGGATGATTCCTTCTTCTCCAGCAAAGTTCAGCAGCCTCTCCCCCATAGAGTCCGAGCAGGAGATCGTAGGCATTGATATGTCTCCCCAGGCAGAGAAGATTCTCTCCCCAATCAGATGTATCCTGAAGGAATGTCATCTTCCCAGCTGAGTCATACACTGGAGTGTGAAGCAATTGATAGTTCCAGACTGAAGTCTCCGGCAGAATTGAAATTCCCCACAGAGTCGTACTCTCCCCAGTAAGAAGGATGATTCCTTCTTCCCTAGCCGAGTAGGCAGTTCCCCAAGAGAGCCGAGTCCTTGGAAAGCAGTTCGGGCCATGATTGGTTTTCCCCAGTAAGAGGTTGAATAGTTGATGCCGTATTTCCCCGCCGGAGTCGTTATCCCCAGGAAGGCTAGCCGCGAAGGCCGGGCAGTTTATTTTCGCGATTGACATCGCTTTCCTCAGCAGGTCCAAGTTCTCGTAGAGCTTCATTCCTCTGCAGCAGTCAACTGAAGTTTGTTTCCCCGGGCGGAGTCCAATTGAGATTGGTGTGGTTCTTTCTCCTCGACAGGGTGATCCCTTCCCCCACCAGAGTGGTTCTTTCTCCTTGATAGGAGGATTCTCCCTTCAGCATATATTTTGCTGACGGGATCGCAGCATTTTGCATGATTTCATAGCATTTATCATAAACGCGTAGCATTTCCACCGTGTGGAGCATTGCGGCATATGCATACTAAACATGAGCTAGGTCGTTACCGTTCTTGTTTTGCAGGTGTTCCTCCGCAGAGTCGCGTGCTCAAGATGATTCTTGAACTCCCTAGCAAAGGCGCATGCCCAAGATGATTCTTGAATTCTCCAGCGAAAGTGATTGCTTAAGATGACTCTTAAAATCCCCTGTGAAGTCGCTCGAGTTAATGCTCAGAGTCCCCGGCAGAGTGTTTGCTCAGGATGATTCCTGAAATCTCCAGCAGAGTTATTGGTTTAGGATGATTCTTGAAGTCCCCCCGGAGTTAATTGTCCAGGATGATTCTTGATTTCCTCGGCAGAGATGATTCACCCAGAATGATTTCTAGAGCCCCGAAGCAGAGTTACCTGATAGTTCTCCAGCAGCCCCAGCGGAGATGTGTCATCCCCAGCAGGTTTCTGAACAGCGAAGTTGAAACTTCCCTCGAAGACTTGATGATTGAAGTCCAACCGTATTGACGAAGCAGTTCTCTCAGCTGAAGCAGAGTGCCTGATGGCAGGAGTTCGGATATCCCCAATCGGTTCATGATCGACTGAGAATTCTATTCTCGACTTACTGATGAAGTTCGGCTGATGCCCGAAAGTTCTCTTTGAATGCCCGACGGCATGATCAACTTGATTGTTGACCTGATGAGTCCCGAGGAATCTTGATGTCTGACGGCATGATCGACCGCGTGACCAATTCCCCAGCTAGTTGCCGTGCAGCTAGTATTTCAGTTTTCGAAGATTTGTTCCCGTCAGAGTACCGTGTATTTGTGCAGTTGGCAAATTTCCGGGTTTGTCGGTATTCAACCGTCTCGCACCCTGATTGGTTGAGAGTCGTTCGCTTCTCACCCAATCAGGTTCAAGCCGTTTGAATAGGGGCAGCTGTTGCACCCCAAAATTTGACCAACTTTTCTTTACCTAGCTTGTGTTTCATTTCATTCACATTAGCATTATCATTTGCATTTCATTGACATGTATGCAGGAGATCAAGAGGTATGAGTACCAACCAAGAGCTATACAAGAGTTTGAAGCTAGCTAAGAAGGTTATTCAAGTGTTCAAGGGTTGATATCTTTGTCAGAGAAGTTAGAAGATCCTCAGAAAGAGTGGTTGAAACCAAGAGGGTGTGTCTCATAACTTGAGAGTTGTGGGAGCTCCTCAGATGATTCTGGAGTCAAGAATGTGGACTTGAAGCCTTGAGAGAGCTTATGAGATGTCTTGAAAGCCATCATGAGGCCTAGATAGGTCATTGTGCAAGATTGAGAAGCCTCAGCCATGAGTGGTATAACTAGGGTTTGACTGGGTCAACTCTAGGTCAACTGATGATTTGAAGAAGGTTGAGACCTAATCCAAGAGCCATGTTGTCATGGATTGATGCAATGAGTTGTTATAAGTATGATTCCAAGGTCAACTCATCATTATTGAAGAGTTTGAGAAGTTTCAAGCTAGGGTTTCTAAGGCTTGATAGTGTAAAATCCCCTAGTTTGACCCCTATCTCCAAGGCAGTTTAGCCCAAGATGTGATTGTCATCTCATCTTGCCCCCAGCATGAATGTTGTAGAGCTTGAGCTTAGCTTTAATTTGAGTACTAGAAGTCCTTGATAGGATTTGTAGAACTCAAGTTATGACTTTGACAAGTTACAGGTCATCTGAGGTATGTGAATCTGGGTGCTTGAAAGTTACCCAACTTGCATCAAACTTTTGCCCAAGAAGGATGATTCCTATGGACTTTTGGTCAATGTGAATGTTGTTCCTTATCCTCTTATATTTCTAGAGAGTACTAGAAGTTCTTGATAGGATTTGTAGAACTCAAGTTATGGCTTTGACAAGTCAAGGGCATTTTGGTCATTTGGAGATTACAAGTCATTTCAAGCATAAGGCCATAACTCCTATTTCCAAGCTTTAAATGGAAAAATGTGCAACATAAAACTTGTTCAAAATGATGTTTTAAGGCTAGTAGGGAGGTCATGAGATGTTGGAAATGCTTGTAGCTCAAAGTTGCAAAAATGACCTAAAATAAGGGCATAAGTTAAATGAATCAAAGTTGGAAATTGATATTTTCAACCTACACATCCAAACCATGGCATGTAATATATCATTTTGACTCTAGAAAACATTCTAAGAACATTGGTTTAGCCACATTTTTGAGTTGAGATTCAATTTTTGGACTTGCTTTGGAAAATACTTGCTTGCATATTAAGTAACATGTGCAAAACATAGAATCAAGGCATGAGCAAGGCCCTTGGCAAGCTAAACCCTTTCAAAATGTCACTAGGGGAGAAATTGGAAGTGAATGAGATGAATTCCAAGCTGTTTGCAAGGTTATGCATATCATGATACATGGTTGAAAATCTCATGACATGAGAAGTGGAAACTCTCATTAGAAGGATCTAGAGGGTTCTAGATTACTCATACACCATCTATATATTGAGTAGAGGTGATCCAATGCAGAGGTTGGTGATGATTGAAGGAGAGAGCATAGATTGAGATTGAGATTTCATAGCTTGCAAGTGCATTCGGTTTCACCAAATTCTTCACTTTCCATCCATTTTCTTGATTGAAACTTCTTCCATGGATGCAAGGGAGTGATTCCAGATCATAATCCAAGAGAATTCGTGGTTGAATCGTGTAGGAGCAATTGAATTTCTCCACCTGCAACTCACCATCGGATTTCAAGATTTATGAGCTTTCAACCGTTTCTTTTGCATACAGAAGCAAGAAGAGGGTTCATTGATCATGTCTGGAAGATTGGAGGGCTTGATTTGGAGGTTTAGTGCATTTGTTCATCCAAGATTTTCAGGTTAGTAACTTTCTTCCTCCAGCATGATTTAGGTAGAATCAAGTTGAATTAAGGTGTTAGAAGCATTGTAGAACGGTGTAGGATTGATTTCAGACCATTAATTTGAGAATTAGAGACAAAATAGGGATGTTACCATTTTCGGTTGAGAATTGGATATGGTGAATCTTGAGGTTTCAGAGGAAGCTAAGGGTATGGTTGAATTCGTGACAAGATTTGGGACAAGTTTCATGTATTGACCTCTTGGATTGGAGGCCTGTAGAGAGAGTTAGGGTTGAGGATGGCGACCGGAGCACCACCGGTGGTGGTCGGAGCTGGGCGCGAAGTTGTAGACGTTTGAAAGGTAGGAGATGACTCTGGGACCATCAGATCTTGGTTGGACCTTTGACTAGAAGCTCATCCAACGGCCACGTTTTAAACTCAGTTTGTGAAGGAATTCTAATTATGAAACGCACCGTTTCATTTAATCAGTGGTAATGGGCTTAGTGAAATAAGTGATATCCCCACCCCCCTGATGGCCCAATCCATTATTTGTACTGAGCGTGTTTGCTATCTGCACCATGGATTTACTCATTTTGTTTGATTTTCATTACCTTTTCATTTTATTCATGGTTCTTGAAAAATTCATAATAAATTGAAGATTAATCCAATTGATCCCATTCTTTTTACATCTTACTCATGATTGAGTCTAGTATTTTTTAGAGAAAAAATATTTTCATTTCATGCATTTTCTGTTTTTTATTGGAATTTTATATTTTAATTGATATTAAAATGGTTATGTTTGATACATAATTTTGTGTGATCACTTGGTGATGATTTTGATCCTAATTTTTTGTGTGTGATTAGGTTAGACATGTATGCTCCCATAGCATTTTTCTCACATTTTTGTGATGAAAATAGGTGTGCTTTCTAGATTGATATTTAGATGCTTCCTTTTAGGGTTTAGGTTTAGTACCTCATAATGTAGGATTTATTTCTAGGTCTAATTTGATGATTTGATCTCTGGAATTAATATGGTAGAGTCATGATTGACCTAGGTTCCCATAGTTATTTTTGTAGGATTTTACAATTGGTTTTAGTATTTTAGTTAGGACTAACTTTAGTACTAGGTTTTAGGTGATCCTAATTTACTAATTCAACTAGTTTAACTTCCTTAGTCCCCTTAGATTAGGGCTTTTGTGTTGTTTGCCTTTGGTTGAGATTGAAGACAAGTTGAAGACAAGGTGAGGTTGCTTGAAGTTGCTTGAAGTTGCTTGGAGCTTGGATTTGTTTGTGCCTGAAGGTGTCTGATGAAGATTTAGGAGATAGGAGACATAGGGAGAGCCTTATAATTAGAATGACTTCTTTCACAAATATGGAAAGCATCATGTGCTTCCATTCCTCCCAATGACTAAAAGTCCTTCCAGGATATTCACATCTCTCCTTTGGAGGGATGAGTGGCCTTATCTGGGAAGTAGAACTTTGAGGGAACCAGTCTCTCATAATGATGAACCCTTACCGGCTTCCTTTGGTTGTCAATAAGCTGTTTATCATTTCCACTCATTCTATTAAAAAAATTGTCTTCTGGTTTGAATATCTTGAAAGATGTTAGACTTGAGTTTGAAGATGAGGACTTCACTGAAGAGTGTGGAAGAGGATGATTCCTTGAGCATTGCCATTGCAGCTGAAGCTTGAAGTGCAAGAAGAACAAGTTGATTCTTGAAGATCCAATGGAGATTGAATGAAGAGCTGAGGCTTAAAAGAATTGAAGGATGAAGTTGACACTCCCAGGTGATTGAAGACTATTCTGAGAAGCTGAAGCTTGTAGGAGAAGAAGACCAAGTTAATACTGATAAAGCAAAGAGAGCTGAAGCTTGAAGACTAAGTTGATACTTATGAAGAGGATTCAATTGAGATTGAGTGTAGAGCTGAAGCCTGAGGAATAAAAGATGAGTTGATACTTGCACTGATGCTTGGAGAGCCTGAAGGAATCAAGTTGATGCTTATAGTTAAGGGTGAAGCCTGAAGGTGGAATTGACTGAGGAGCTGCAGCTTGGAGAAGAAAGAATAAGTTGACACTTATGTTTGGTGGATTGAAACTTTGGAAAAGCAAGTTGATACTTGTCATGAAAGATGATAGCCTTGAAAGGTGGTTGAAGTCTGAAGACTGGTTTACTGTTAGAAGAGCTGAAGCTTGGAATTGAAAGAGGGAGGGGTTGATCTGCTTTCTTTCCTGTCTGTTTTCTTTTCTGTGCTGATGTGCCTTGCTTGACTTGCTTGATGCATTGGAATAAGTCCATATCTAGAATGACTTTAATCTAGGAGCATGATTGCACTAGAGGTTGAGTTGCTCCCTCTGCTTGTATTGTTACTGTATGGCTTTGCTTGCGGGTATTCTGTAGAGCCCAGCTCCCTTGCCCATGTGGTTTGTGTTTACTTGATAGCATGTCATTTTACTGTATGATTGCAGTTTACTGTATTTTGCTTGATAGCACTTTATGTTATTTCTTCTGTATGACTACTGTTATTCATATCTGGCTTGAGGTTGAGATGAGCTTGTGGAGGCTACTGCCCCACACACATTTCCTCCCTCACTTGTATTGCATGCATTTTATAGTCGTTTACTGTTTACTGTTTAAGCTGATGCTTAATCTGTTTCTGTTTATCATTGACATGATCCCTTAGGACTCTCATTTCCTTCGATAAGGAAATGATGATAGAACTTTAGGTTGAAACCTATGCATGATAACATCTAGGAGTTCCCTGTTTCAAACTTCAACCATAGGATGAATCCTTGGCATGACAACAGTAGGACTTGATAGTCTCCCCTCAGTTGAGCCTCTCTCTTCTCATCTCAAAACAACTTAAGATACGGTAATCATGAATGATTTCTTTCGTACGTTACGAGCCTTAAGCTATCTAAGAAAGGATTGTTGGAGAGTTTCTTTCCAACAGTCTGGATGTTCAGTATGACACCCTTTGGGTGACATGCGACGCATTCACTCTCAGGTCATAGTCTTTAGTGCGATTGAAATTGCAAACACAATAAAAACACTTCTTCCGTAAAAGACAGAAAACAAACTTCAAACCTTTTTGCCCCGTGGGCCCATAATTAAAAGGAACTTTTCTGAAGAAAAGAGTGTCGTTAAACTTCAGCGCCACCGCAAACAGGCTTTGTCCCTAACTGCTGGAACTGTTGTTTAACCCTACTCGATAAAACAGATGAATCTGAATTCCCGTAATCCGTAGTAGCCCGAACTACGTAAGCTCTGATCTCTCACACCTGTTGAGAGTACGTAGGCACAATACTGAAGTATTGGCGAGCCACCTTCCCCGTAACCCGTAGTTAGTCGAACTACGTTGACTCTGATTTCTCATTCTCTGATGAGAATACGTAGGCATAAAGCGCGACGCTTTGCCGAGTCATTTTCTTTTCTTTTTAAGCCAACCTTGATAGGTAGATAGATAAACCAACTCGTCCAGTAAACACAACAAGCGTGGATACCATCGAGTACGATGGACGTGAGGGGTGCTAATACCTTCCCCTTGCGTAACCGACTCCCGAACCCAGACAATGGTTGCGATGACCTTGTCTTATACCTTTTTCGTCAGGTTTTTCCGATCGTTTCCTTTCTCGTTCCGAGGGATAAATAACGAAAGGTGGCGACTCTTCTGTTTTGCCGGCACCTGATTTTCGTGGAAGCGACACCATGTTCCTTTATAGATCCCATGTGATGAATCATTCGTGCTTCCCTATGGTCAAGTTAGGAGGCCTCTTGGTATACCTTACGATCCGATTGAAATACCCATGTCTCCACCTTCGATGAACCAACTTGTTATTTCAACCCCTGCTCCGTTTCCTTACGAGAGCACAAAGGTTGTTCCTTGGGTATACGACCAAGCTGTCTTTCTTAATGGGAAGAAGGTTAGGGAAGAGGATATCCTATAAGAGAAGAAAGCAGTAGAAAAAATTGTTGGGACTGGTGGTGTCACCAGGAGTGGTAGAATTTTTGCGCCAACACCATCACCCATTAACAACCATGGTACTATTAGCAAAGATGTCGGAAAGCAAGTTACCGCCAAAAAGGGGCATTCTTCCAAGCAGAAGGTTGTTTCTAATGAAGAAGCGAATGAGTTTATGAGGATTACACAGAAAGACGATTATAAAGTGATTGATCAGCTCAATCAAACTCCCTCAAAGATCTTTATATTATCATTGCTGATATGTTCAAAAGCTCACCAAGAGGCATTATTGAAATTCTTGAAGGTCGCGCATGTGCCTCAAGAAATATCTATGGTGCAATTTGAAGAAGTAGTAGGAAACATAGCTTCCGACCATATCCTATGTTTCAATGACGGAGAGTTACCCCCTGAGGGTAAGAATCATAATAAGGCCTTACACATCTCTATGGAGTGTGTGAATGTTGTTTTCTTTAGAGTTTTAGTTGATAATGGATCATCATTGAATGTGTTACCTAAAAATGCGTTATGCAAGTTGTCAATTGAAAGACTTAAGATGAAACCTAGTCAGACAATTGTAAAGGCTTTTGATTGAGCCAGGCGGACTGTCATTGGTGAGGTTGACCTCCCAATTAAGATTGGACCACACATGTTTATTATCACATTCTATGTGATGGATATATATCCTGCTTACAGTTGCCTTCTTGGCCGACCATGGATCCATTTAGTTGGTGTTGTGACATCAACCCTTCATCAAAGGCTTAAATTCATGATCAACAACCAAATGGTTGTCATTGAGGGGAAAGAAGATGTTCTCATTAGTCATTTAGCTTCTTTCTGGTATATTGAGGTGGAAAGAGAAGTGCATGAAACTCCTTTTCGAATCTTTTGAAGTGATTAATGTTGATATGATTCATGAAAAACCTGCATCTTCAATCGTGACATGGAAGGATTCGAAGACGGTTATTGAAGAAGGACATCCTCGGGGATGAGGCAGAGTGTTGGAACTGCCCCTCAAGGAAGATTGCCCGCCGGTGAAGCAGAAATTGAGGAGAACAAAACCCGAGATATCCTTTAAAATCAAAGAGGAAGTCTAAAAGTGGCTAGACGTTGGTTTCTTGGCAGTGTCCAGTTACTCACTATGGGTAGCAAATATTGTTCTAGTGTCGTAGAAAGATGGGAAAGTACAAATGTGTGTTGACTATAGAGATCTCAATAGAGCGAGTCAAAAGGACGATTTTCCTCTGCCGCACATTGATGTACTAGTGGATAATACAACCGAGTTCTCTATCTTTTCATTCATTGATGGATTTTCCGGATATAATCAGATCAAAATGGCTCCCAAAGATATGGAAAAGAAAATTTTCATCACCCCGTTGGGAACTTTCTGCTACAAAGTTATGTCGTTCGGACTTAAGAACGCAAGTGCGACATATCAACGCGCTATGGTTACTCTCTTTCATGACATGTTACATAAAGAGATCGAATGTTATGTAGACGATATGATCTCAAAGTCCTAAACTGAGGAAGAGCACCTCATTCATCTGGAAAAGCTTTTTGCATGACTAAGAAAATTATGACTGAGACTAAATCCCAACAAATGCACTTTTGGTGTGAGATCTGGCAAGCTGCTAGGTTTTATTGTAAGCTAAAAGGGGATTGAGGTTGACTCAGATAAAATCAAAGCTACCCAGGACATGTCGACACCTAAAACTGAAAAAGAAGTTCGAGGTTTCCTTGGGAGGTTGAATTAAATTGCAAGATTCATATGTCATCTGATGGCCACTTGTGAGCCCATCTTCAAACTACTCAGAAAAGATCAAGTTGTTGTGTGGAATGACAATTGTCAGAAAGCTTTTGAGAAAATAAAAGACTATCTGCAAGAACCACCGATCTTGATCCCTCCAGTGCCAAGACGACCTCTGATCATGTACCTAACGGTGTTAGAAGGATCCATGGGATGTGTATTGGGTCAGCATGACGAAACTGGTAAGAAAGAACATGTAATATACTACCTCAGCAAGAATTTAAACGACTGTGAAACGAGACATTCAATGCTCGAAAAGATGTGTTGTGCATTAGCTTGGGCTGCAAAGCGCTTAAAGAAATATATGCTAACCCATACAACTCTGCTGATTTCCAAGATGGATATTGTCAAATACATATTTAAGAAGCCTACTCTCACCAGACGAGTAGCTCGTTGGCAAATGGTATTGACAGAGTACGACATCCAGTATGTCACACAGAAGGCTATCAAAGTAAGTGTGTTATCTGACTATCTTTCCCACCAACCCGTGGACGACTACCAATCTATGTGCTACGATTTTCCCGACGAAGACGTAATGTTTGCCAGAGACTATACAACGCTCGAACTGAACAATGAACCCGAACCAGGATCCCAATGGACGCTCGTGTTCGATGGTTCCACAAATGCTAAAGGTTGTAAAATTGGGGCAATAATTACTTCCCCAACGAGATTTCATCAACCATTCACTACCAGATTGTGCTTCAAATGTACTAATAACATGGATGAGTATGAGGCATGTATCTTCGGGATTAAAGCTGCCATTGATAATAGAATCAAGATTCTAGAAGTCTATGGAGATTCTGATCTTGTCATATGCCAAATCAAAGGAGAATATGAAACACTTGATGCCAAGTTGATTCCTTACAGAGACCATGTCTTGAAGTTAATCCCATACTTTGATGAAATTACTTTTCACCATATTCCCATAGCAGAAAACCAATTGGTAGATGCTCTAACAACATTAACATCCATGTTCCAAGTCAAGTGGAAGAATGAGGCACCGACCATCCGTTTAGAGTACCTTGACGAACCTGTATATTACTTTGCAACTGACGTCGCAGAGCTTAAAGTTGATGATCATCCTTGGTTCTATGATATCAAGTGGTATCTAGAAACACAGGAATATCCAGAAGGCATCACCATTACTGACAAGAAATATCTTAGGAAGCTTTCGTCAAAGTTCTTCCTCAGCGGTGATGTTCTATACAACAGGAATTATGATTCGGTTCTGCTCAGATGCATGGATAGACACGAAGCAGAACATATCATAAACGAATTACATGAAGGGTCTTGAGGATAATATACTATTGGATGACAATGGAAACTGATTGTTATCGTCATGTCCAGACATGTCACAAATGCCAAAACTATGCAGACAAAGTACATGCTTCACCACTTCCTTTGAATGTGTTGACTTTGCCTTGGCCTTTCGCCATGTAGAGCTAGATGTAATCGGACGTATCGAGCCAACCGCCTCCAACAAACACCATTTCATCTTAGTGGCCACTGATTACTTCACCAAATGGGTGGAAGACATATCTTACGCCAACATCACTAAGCAAGTGGTGGCCCGTTTCATTAAGAAAGAGATTATTTGCTGATATGGAGTTCCGAATAAAATCATTACTGATAATGGTTCGAAACTCAACAATAAAATGATGAAGGATTTATGCGAAAGCTTCAAGATCGAGCACCACAACTCGACACCATATCGCCCAAAGATGAATAGAGTTGTTGAGGCGGAGATTAAAAAATCAAAAAGATCGTCCAGAAGATGGGAAAAACATATAAAGACTGGCACGAGATGTTGCCATTTGCCTTGCATGGCTACCGTACTTCAGTGCGCACTTCTACTGGGGCAACCCCATTCTCTCTCGTGTATGGCATGGAATCAGTGTTGCCTATTGAAGTAGTAATTCCTTCCTTAAGGATTTTAGCAGACGTCAAGTTAGACGAGGCTGAATGAGTACAAGCAAAACTCGACAAGCTTAATCTTATTGATGAGAAATGCATGACGGCCATCTGTCATGGTCAATTATACCAAAAGCGGTTGAAGAGAGCCTTTGACAAGAAAGTTTTCTCGCGACACATTGAAGTAGGAAACCTGATCTTGAGGAAAATTTTGCCAACTCACACCGATCCAAAGGGCAAATGGACACCGAACTATGAGGGTCCATATTTGGTGAAAAAAATTTCTCTGGTGGAGCCTTGATTCTCTCAACCATGGACGGTGATGATCTTCCATCTCCTGTGAATTCAGATGCAGTTAAAAAATATTATGCCTAAAAGGTAGACCCGGTGGACCAAAAAGAAAATCCACGCAAAAAATGGGCGTCCTGGTGGACCATGTAAAAAGAAGAAGGTCCGGGCAAAAATTAGAGACTAAGACAAAAGAAATAACCCGCTAAGCTAAAAACCTGTAAAGGTAACTTAGGCAAAAAAAAGGTATCCCAGTAGGCTGAAAACCCGAGAAGGACAGTCTAGTAAAAGTTAGGGACTTAAAAGGCAAAAACTGCACTTTGAGAAGACATGTGAATTTTTCTTCCTTGATCATTAAACTCTATTTGGGAAGGATCAATGCAATCGTTGTGCTCAAAAGCAAGGCATAGAGGGTCTTCAGAGATATAGGGGTCATAGCAGAATTGAAACTCGATGGGAATCGAATTCAACATTGCCTTTGCTACTTTTTATCCATTTTCTTTCAAAGAAATTACCTCTTTTAGGAATTTCCTCCTCTTGTGATTTGCTCGTTTATGGGTCTTCATTAATAAAGACTACTTTCATCAAAAAGTTTTCTCTTTTATTTCCTACCATGTGTTTGCAATATTTTTTATCGGTGATAAGTATTGCACATGTTAATTTTGTGATGGAAAAGTGTGGGATTACTTCTTCTCTTAAGGTGTCTATAGGGTGACCATGATCCCAAGCAACAGGAAAAACACCATCAAAACCACAGAATGACTTGACCGAGACAAAAATCATCTAGCCTAGAGGAAACTGGCACCAGAGTGAGCGTCCCAGCATCTCCAAAACTTGATTGCATCATGAAGAAGCGATGTCAGGAAGTTAAACTCGTTCCCCTTCCAGCCCAAAGCCCAATCATATTTGGCACCTGTTTGTTATAAAGCCGCTTTCAGCTGGCACTTCCTTGTGAAACCACCTCCAGTTAGTACCTTTCACCATACATATCCTTTTTTCCCAGCAAGCCCAACCACGCTTGGTACAACCGTCACCCCCGACTCTCATATCCCCAACATTTTGGATACATTTTTGCATCATTGGTACGTTTGTTTAGCCAGTTCCTATAGAGGGTAGGGCATTCTAGTGGACATTGTCTTTTCCGACGATTATTATTGGCAACTCCTTTTGTGCCTTTTGCATAGGGGTTACCTTACCTTTTGTAAGATATTTCATTGCTTTTTGCGTGAAATTTAATTCTTTCGCTTTCCTTTTATGAGCGCCTTCGTTGTATTTTACACACGACAAAACTTTTTTTTGGATATCTTCAATCAATTTGAACGCTTGATGCCTATGTGACCAAGAACTGAATGGTCACTACACAAAGAGTGACATCCTGGTCGTTGTGCCAGTAAGATTAATGTTTTTCTGATACCCTAGACAGGGGTGTTTATTGCCCTCAACTTACCTTTTGTAATTCTTGTTCAAGCCGTCATCGTAAAATTTTTGGCTTGTGCTTTTGCACCTTTCCATACCCAGTTGTGCCTTTTACACATCATCTTCAGCAGTTCATCTTTACGTATTACGTTTTTCTCCCTACAGAGTATCCTACTTTCGTAGACCTTTCCCTGAACCTTTTGTTCTGGCATCTTTTTCTATCTTTCGTAGAAGAAATTTGTGTCCTTGAACCTTTTGTTCTAGAGTCCTCACTACCTTTTGTAGGAGGAGTTTTCTCCTAGCTTTTGCTCATGAGTCTTTTTCTGCTCATTGCAGAAATTTCCACGATCGTTTCTTCCCCAACGGAATATCCTTTACCTGCTATAGTAGGACCGTTTTCTCCAAACCTTTTGTTATAGGGTTCTTTCTACCTTTCGTAGAAGGAAGTTGTCTCCGAGCCTTTTGTTTTGGAGTCTTCACTACCTTTCATAGGAAGAACTATCTCCTAACCTTTTGTTCAGGAGTCTTTTTTGTTTTTGCATAAATTTATTCGATCGTGTTACCCAATAAGGGGTTCCCCTATATGATATAGAAGGAATTTATCTTTTCTCCAAGCCTTTTATTTTGGAGTCCTTTTCGCCTTTCGCGTAAGGAACCTTTTCTACGAACCTTTCATTTTGGGATCCTCTCTACCCTTTATAGGAGGAATATTCCACTATTTAATTGATGAGATCTCTACCTTTGGTAAGAGTTATTTCATTATATCCCCTGAGTACTTTCTATCTTTTATGGAAGTAATATCTTACTATATATGGCTTGAGTCCTCCCTGCCTTTCGTAGGAGGAATATTTCTTAAACCCTAATTATCATATGTTACTGCAAGGGTGCTCCCCCTTTCAGGACTAGTAAAGCACTTGTGTTCTTTTGAATTACATCTTGAGCATACCATCATATATCCCTCATAACTAACTAATTCATCAAACTAACTTTTATCTTTTGAAAGATGCATTTTTCAAAGCCATCTTGTTTTTCCATCTTGATACATTTCACCCCGGTTAGCTGAAAACTTCGGGTATTCTTGTATTAAATTTTCTTGTACCTTGACCCTGAGAAGGCCTTTGTCATACTCACTTTCAAGTTCAAGGAGATTAAATAGGGGCATCTATCACACCTTCTTTTTCACCCTAACCTTTTTAACCTCCATATCATTATCATTTGCATTAGCATTTGCACCTAGCATTGATCCTAAGTAGGGAATCAATGAATCTCATCCAACAGTCAGGAGAAGAGCTTCATCTTCAAAGCTCAATCAAGAGCTCAAGCTCAACTTTGTGCCAATCTCAAATCACAAAGTCTCCATCATCATCACCAAGGCATGTCACTCAGCCACTTGAATCAAGGATGCATGCGTTGATTCTTCTCCTCCTATCTCATGGATAACAAGTGAAGATCTTAGTTAAAAAGAGGCTTGTGGCTAGTTCCTTGAGCAAACATGATTCTAAAGCCCAACATACATCTATAGGGTCCTTTACATGGATTATGTGTCATCATAAGCCATCACAAGAGCCTCAGTCAATCGAAATGGTTCTAGGGTTTCATCTGGTCAACAAAAGTTAACTGTGATTAAACTAGGTCAAAATCTTGGATCTCAAGGTTAATCAAGGGAATGATAGTTTTTTTCAAGTGATTTCATGTGTTTGGATCAATAATAATCAAGGAGAAACATAAAATCAAGAGTTTGACTAAATTAGGGGGTTGATGGAAATTTTTCTAAGTGTAGAAAACCCTAATTCTAGCCATCTTACAACTTCCTTAACTTTCTCATTTTTGATCCAATGAGGGCAAACTTGCTATTAAATTAAAGAGGACATCATTTTTGAAATACAAGTTTGTGGAAGGAAACATGTCCAAAAGATTCATGGTTTAGGAGATATGATGAGTTAGAGTTGGGGAAAAGAAGATTATGACATTTCAACACTTCGAAATTTTTCTAAGTATAGAAAATCAGTTTGAGATACCTACTTTCAAGCCTATTTTACATGATGATTCAAGCTTAAAATTATTTTTACTTGAACATGAAATTTGTAGAGCATCCTCCAAGATTTCTTTTGAGTACTATATCATCCCCATTCAATGTGTAGAGCTCAAGATATGAAGCTCCCAAATTAGGGTTTCAAAGATGTCTAAATTAGCAAATGGTTAGACAGATTTTTCAACCAAACTTCCAAGACATTTTTCAATAAGTTCTTGGCTTCAATTTAATTTTCTCACAACATGAAAGTTGAAGAGAATTCTTCAAACTTTCCATCCATTACAAGAACTTTTTCAATGGACCAAAACTCATCAAGTTATGTGCTTTCAAAGTCAAGATGTCAAAGTTGTCAAAAGTTGGATAACTTAGAATTTTTCTATGTTGTTTTGGACAGTTTTGAGGACACATTTTCAACTCAATTTTTCTCATGCCTCCAAGATTCATTTCAATACAATTTGAACATAGAACTTGATAATTACTATTCCTACTGAAATTCTGGTAGGCAGATCACATGTGTTCCAAGAACATTGATCTCTGCTCAACAAGGATGAGGACAGACCATGGCCAATTTAAATTTCTTTAAATTGTCCCAATGTCACGACCTCTGTTGTGACATCTGCAGTCTGTCATACTATTTATCTAACCATTTAAAGTACAAAATTGTAAATGCAGAAAGATAAATAACACAGTAATTGTTCACCCAGTTCGGTATCAACAACACCTACATCTGGGGGCTACCAAGCCAGGGAGGAAATTCACTATTAGTAGAATCAATTCAAAGTCAAACCTCCAGTTTGCACTTCTCACTTAAACTATACCCAATGACACTTCAGCCTAGAGACACTCTAGTACCTGAGTATACCCACTCACTCCCCCTCAATCACACAACAGTGATATCAAACAATTACAGAAATCAGTATGAAGAGACACTTCATACACACCTTGATCTTGCTTCACAGCTTTGATCAAGGAACTCACACACTCTTGCTTCACAGCTTTGAGTGAGACACAACCTAGAATCTACCTAACCAATGCAATCATCAACCAGACAATTGCTTGGATTACAAGTATTTCTAAACAGACTTTACACGTGAAGACTAGCCTTCTTCACTTACAAATATGTCTACCTCAATGTATCAAAAGATACAAAGGGTGAGTTACACACAAGGGACTCTCAAACCCTAGACCTTTATTTTACACTTTGGTTTTTCTTGATGTGAGTGCTATTTTTTCCCTTGCTTATGCGCCTTCTTTTATAGCACTGCAGACTGGGCTTGGGCTGTGCAGAAGTAACAAATATTAGTTTTAATAAAGTAAAACTAATTCCCACTACTCAAGGTGCTACCAAATTAGGTCACAACTGTTTCATGATATGGTCAACACTGCCTATAATCTCTCCTGAGATAACTAAGGAGTCATAACATGTTTCCTGAAGTATAGCCTGAGATATATCAGGTATCATAACAGAAAAACAAACTCTACACGCCTGATGTCATACCCTCAATGTTATGACATCCAGTATGACATCCATCTCTCTTTGTGCTTAGCTGACCAACCTTGCCCTACTGCACACTCCTGCAGAATCTTCTTCACATCAGTAGCAACAAGCATATTGTAGTGTCCTAAAAAGTCTCACAAAACCTTTTTATGAACCCCAACTAAATCTGCACTTTGTTCCTACTAATTCTCTTTGGCCCGCACATATTGATGAGGTATATCCAAAGCACTTCTATCAAGAGATATACACTAGCAACTCCTTCTGTTGTCATGCAACTATGTCCTGCTTAAAACACATGACAACACACCTTACTCACCACACCTCCCACTGTTGTGGTTGCACACCTCTCTCACACCTGTGAGGAACTTTATCACAACTCAACCTGTTGTGGCTGCATACCTTACTCACCACCTGTGAGGTACGTGGCTACTGCTAACACATAGCAGCTACTGCACTCCTAACCATTTTAGGATCACACTTTTATGAGATGATCTTATCAATCCCTATAGCAGCACCTGCTGTACCAGACATGATGTCATGACATTCAGTATGACATCCATGACAACAGTTTTGTCATCACCTCCTTCTGCATCCATGACAGCAGTTCTGCCATTTGCTCTTGTTAGCTCCTGCTGCACATAGCTCCTGCTGCACTAGATGTAATGACATCCTGTTTACAACACATGACAACAGTTCTGTTATCAGCTCCTGCTAGCTCCTGCTGCACCACTACTCCTGCTGTTTCTCGCACATGAGAGTAGTTCTGTCATGACAGCAGATGGATGTCGTGATGGATGTCACGACATTCAGCATGACATTCTTATTAAAACACTCCACAATAGTTCTGCCACCACAGCAGATGGAGATGTTATAGTATCCTGCTTCACATCAGTGCAGGATCATGTTTTACCAAAATTTAGCCAATCCTAGAACCATAGAACCATGGTACTAACAATCTCCCCCTTTGGCAAATTTTGGCTAAAACATCTAAGCAGACTTGTCAGGGCAGCAACGACAGCAACAACAGTAGCTTGCTCAGATACTCCCCTTTAATAGTTGCAACAGATAGCAACACCAGATAGCAGCACTTTTTCTTTTCTCCTCCTTGGTTTAGTCAAAACTTTGACAACAAATGGAGTACTTGTACATATAAATGCTCAACACAAACTGTACATACAGTCATCTCACCATCTCCCAAGAAATACACAAGCTGCTTGACCTCTAATAAGGACTGCACCACTTCAGCGGCTACACACCAGACAGGTACACATCTTCCCCTGTCAGCATAAACATTGCTCCCCCTGAAAGAGAGAACCCAAGCACATGAAGAATTACTTCATCATCTTCACACAGGCAGCTTTACACCCCTTGATTCACAGCCCATACTGGAGCAAATAGCAGAGGCAGTTGCAGGATTCCTATCTGGAAGATTTCTCAAATTTCAGCTTTGACAAAAAATCTCCAAGATGTCATAGTGAAAGTCCTTCCTTATGCATAAGATCAAGGCTAATGGTGTCTTGATCTTCATCTTCACCAGTCATACACAGTACTTGGATAGAGGCCCAAAACCTAATTTGATCCATTGATACCCAAGGACATCACAAAGAGCAAAACCACTGTTAAGTTCATTCTGAACATTTAACCCAATGTCACAACACCCGGTATGACATTGAACGTATGACTTTTCACTCTCCTAGAGGTATACAATCACAAACTGCTTGAAGTCACAAGCAATCTTGAAAATGTACTATTGCAGCAATAGATCCTAGATAGAAGTATAACTCCCCATATCAATGGTAACCAGTGCACATGAATGGAAAACATAAGACGCATCTTCATGTCTTCAAGAACTCATTCTCTGTTCAACCCACATGTTGAACGCATTCACTTACTGCTTGAACCACAGGCAAGTAGTACACCCATCAAACAGAAGCTCTCCCCATATCTTTGATGACAGCTGCTCCAAGATCACCATATTATCTCTCATGACCAACTCCATGCTCATACAGAGAGGAGGCACCAAACTGATCCACCTCTTCCTAGAGTTACTTGTATCATAAGAGACCACTTCTCCACAAGTATTCTGGCCTTATGCTGAGTACAAGATAGACACCGCATAATCCAAGACATTCTTTCCTCATCATTCCCCCATATGATAAGTTAGAACACTCTTGAATCAACTAGGGACTTTATCACATCAGAATGCACTCAATCCATGATCCACTCTAATGCCTTCACATCATACTCCAAGACAGTTCTTTTTACCTCATCATTCTCCCGTATGACAAGATAGAGTACTTCTTAGTCAAGATGTGAATCACTAGTTCTACACCAGATCTTCAACTCCTTAAACCAGCTGATAATCTCACATCATCCACTGGTCCTTTATATGCCCATAACTGGATTTACTACTGCCTAGTAATCCAACTAAAGATCTTCACAGCTCCACCATCTTGGTCAAAACATCTCCAAAAGAAGATAATCTTCCATACACACTTTAGGGCTTCTACCACAAGCTCCAATGTATGACCAAAACCTCCTTTGGTCCTCAACCAACTACCCTTCTGCACAAGAGTAATTAGTTCCAAGCATGACCAGTTCCAGAACCTTTTGTGGTCTTCAAATGACTACCCTTCTGCACAAGAGTAATTTTCTAAAGGCACACTGCTTAAATAACCAAATACCACTGTTTGGTTATTCAGCATCTTTCAAAGCTCTGGAGAATCTGCCAATCCACCAGGCCAATTTGATCTTCAAGTCTCAATTCTTCTTGCTCCAAAGCAAGGCATCTACTCCTTCACACAGCTCCCGCAAATTGCATGAGATGAAGTATTACTTCCATTCACACCTGAGAAGATCAACTTATCTTCAAATGATGTGCCACAACATCACTTGAGGCCTTTGAAGTTCCTGCTTGATGTCACAACTTTAGTTAAGACATCCAGCGGGAGAGTTCAGGCTTTCATTTTGCCACTTAGACTAACCTCATCACTCAATCAGAAGGAGCTCATAGACTTGAGTTTGAATAGACAACCTCCATCTTGCTTTATTGGACCACAACACATTGCTTGAAGTGCATTTGCTTTAGGAACTTCCTCTTTAAAGAAAACCAAACATGCCAAAGCTTGATTCTTTAGAGAAGGAAGATCACACAAATATTTATAAAAGGATTCCCACTTTCCTAAGGTAGAGACTTCTTTAGAAAGTCAAAGATAACTGCCACTTATCCTTGACCTCCAAGCTGAGCAAGATCTCATACTTCCATGCACTTAGATCAGAAATAAACTGACCCAAGCAGAGCTACCAACACCATCTTCTAGACCGGTTTCTTGCCAAGAAACTTTCTAGATACAGATCATATGCTGCTGCACTCTAATACACTGACCCAAGGAGAGTGTCTTCATCTGCACTTCCACCAACACCACATTCCAGTCTTAGTTTCTTGCCAGGAAACTTACTAGAATAATGACATATCCTACCACACAAGTGTATGGTACCAAGATCATCAGCTATATCTCCTTTGATATAGTGATTCATTCCTTGCATCAACAGAATTCTGCACAATCTCTGCTAATGAATTATCTCAACATTTAGTTGAACACCAGATTCTTAGAGCAGATATGGGGCCTGATGCTTGAGCAACAACTGATGAGACAACTTGATCATCAACTAAGGATAATCCATTAAATATTTGAGAATATCTCAAACAACAATGAATCTTAAATCCTTGTAAAAGATCCTTATCTGAACTTCATGGATAATTAATTAAATACATGTGTAGACCACAAATAGCAATTGATCTTAAATCCATACATCTTCAGGAATACCAAGGCTTAAACATCAAGGCTGCCACCCTTGACTCAACCTCTCTATGACTTCCTCTGCTGATAGAATCCTTTGCAGGTCATGAGTAATGAAAATAAATCATCTCCCACTATCTTCTCTAGCATAGCTTCCAGCAATCTGCCACAGCTATACATCAAACTATATATAGGCCAGTCTTCTCCCAGGGGCATCAGAGTTCTTTTATCAGAGAACTATGCAGTGGAAACACCAAAAGAACATGCCCTAAACATGATGTCAGATCATTCAACAGGTCATAGCAGCTCCTTATATCAGAGGGCACAGCAGCAGATGCATGGACTCCTTCACTCCATAAGTTGTAGCTCAGCAAGATCATCAAATCAACTACAACTTTTCCTTGTTTAACCACTAGAAAGTATCCCAAGATCTCATCCAGAATAGATAGGATGCCTGCTCTGGTACCAATTGAAATTCTGGTATGCAGATCACATGTGTTCCAAGAACATTGATCTCTGCTCAACAAGGATGAGGACAGACCATGGCCAATTTAAATTTCTTTAAATTATCCCAATGTCATGACCAATGTCACGACCTCTGTTGTGACATCTACAGTCTGTCATACTATTTATCTAACCATTTAAAGTACAGAATTGTAAATGCAGAAAGATAAATAACACAGTAATTGTTCACCCAGTTCGGTATCAACAACACCTACATCTGGGGGCTACCAAGGCAGGGAGGAAATTCACTATTAGTAGAATCAATTCAAAGTCAAACCTCAAGTTTGCACTTCTCACTTAATCTCTACCCAATGACACTTCAGCCTAGAGACATTCTAATACTTGAGTATACCCACTCAATCCCCCTCAATCACACAACAGTGATATCAAACAATTACAGAAATCGGTATAAAGAGACACTTCATACACACCTTGATCTTGCTTCATAGATTTGATCAAGGAACTCACACACTCATGTTTCACAGCTTTGAGTGAGACACAACCTAGAATCTACCTAACCAATGCAATCATCAACCAGACAATTGCTTGGATTATGAGTATTTCTAAACAGACTTTACACGTGAAGACTAGCCTTCTTCACTTACAAATATGTCTACCTCAATGTATCAAAAGATACAAAGGGTGACTTACACACAAGGGACTCTCAAGCCCTAGACCTTTATTTTACACTCTGGTTTTTCTTGATGTGATTGCTTACTTTTCCCTTGCTTCTGCGCCTTCTTTTATAGCACTGCAGACTGGGCTTGGGCTGTGCAGAAGTAACAAATATTAGTTTTAATAAAGTAAAACTAATTCCCACTATTCAAGGTGCTGTCAAATTAGGTCACAACTGTTTCATGATATGGTCAGTACTGCCTATAATCTCTACTGAGATAACTAAGGAGTCATAACAGGTTTCCTGAAGTATAGCCTGAGATATATCAGGTATCATAACAGAAAAACAAACTCTGCACACCTGATGTCATACGCTCAATGTTATGACATCCAGTATGACATCCATCTCTCTTTGTGCTTAGCTGACCAACCTTGCCCTACTGCACACTCCTGCAGAATCTTCTTCACACCAATAGCAACAAGCATATTGTAGTGTCCTAAAAAGTCTCACAGAACCTTTTTATGAACTCCAACTAAATATGTGCTTTGTTCCTACTAATTCTCTTTGGCCTACACATATTGATGAGGTATATCCAAAGCAATTCTGTCAAGAGATATACATTAGCAACTCCTTCTGTTGTCATGCAACTATGTCCTGCTTAAAACACATGACAATACACCTCACTCACCACACCTCCCACTGTTGTGGTTGTACACCTCTCTCACCACATGTGAGGAACTTTATCACAACTCAACCTGTTGTGGCTGCATACCTTACCACTTGTGAGGTACGTGGCTACTGCTAACACATAGCAGCTACTGCACTCCTAACCACCTTAGGATCACACTTCGATGAGATGATCTTATCAATCCCCATAGCAGCACCTGCTGTACCAGACATGATGTCATGACATTCAGTATGACATCCATGACAACAGTTTTGTCATCACCTCCTTCTGCATCCATGCCAGCAGTTCTGCCATCTGCTCTTGTTAGCTCCTGCTGCACATAGCTCCTGCTGCACCAGATGTAATGACATCCTGTTTACAACACATGACGGCAGTTCTATTATCAGCTCCTGCTAGCTCCTGCTGTACCACTACTCCTGCTGTTTCTCACACATGACAGTAGTTTTGTATGACAGCAGATGGATGTCGTGATGGATGTCACGACATTCAGCATGACATTCTTATTAAAACACTCCACAGCAGTTCTGTCACCACAACAGATGGAGATGTTATAGTATCCTGCTTCACATCAGTGCAGGATCATGTTTTACCAAAATTTAGCCAATCCTAGAACCATAGAACCATGGTACTAACACCTACTTTCTTGTGGACAAAGAAGTTCATGAATTGGATCCATTTTCACCAAGTTGTGGAGATTCAAAGTGGGCTCTGTAAGTTGGTTTCCAAAGCATGACATGATACATTTCTTGGCACAATTGTGAATCTACCTTTGCATCAAGCTTTGGGCCTCAAATTCATGCATACACCTCACTCTTTTGGTATCCAAAACACTTCCTAAACAAGCCAAACACACACACACACACACACACACACACACACACACATGCATCATGCACCACATTTGAATGTTTACCAATTTTAGAAAAACATGAAAACCTCATAAAATGACTTCATTGTTTTCTTTCCCACGTGCCTGGCTTCACCCTAATTTTCATGCCTCATTTCTGACTCTCCTCCACTTACCAAAAACCTTAACAAAACCAAAGAATAACACTATGTGAAAATTGTTACAACACATAATATCCCTCAACTAACCCATGCCTCCAGTACACCCACACCTTCCAAAGCAAATATTTAACTACATTTCACAACACTCTAATACAAAAGCATAAGAGAACAAAGAAAGTCAAATACAAGTTTAAAGTGCTTTTGACTGGTGCATCTTAGAATGAAGAGCTTGAATCATATATATAGCATTGAACTCTCACTTCCTTCACAAAGTTAAGCGATGTGGGACTTCAAGGTGGTTGTTTCAACAATTTTTGGTTGATGGATTTACTGTGATAGAATAGAGAGATTGAATTTTATTTGCAAGAATTAGAAAAAGCTTAGAGTTTCTAAGTATTGTAATTTGAATGATACCGAATAGACAGTAAATATTAAGGGATTGAACAAAGTTAAAAGAATGGTGATATCGTCAAGTTACGTTGGAAGTCAGAGGTTCATGAAACAACTTTATTTTGATGGAATCGTAATTTGTAGCCATTTTGTATTTCCATATCTTTTTATCACATTTACTTGCAACCCAACTGGCCTAAAATTCAAAGATTGATTACCAAAATTAACTTACAGCCACATGATCATCCTGATATCATATCAAGAGTATTCAAAATCAAGTTTGAGTTGTTATATGATCTCCCAAAGAAACCTGTTTTAGGGAGGGTACTTGCATGTAAGTCGAACATTTATTTTTCTTTAATATATAATCTTATTTACATCAAGTTTTTTATTTCTTTATATTCCATTTAATATTAGATTTATCTAATTTCACATCTTTACACGATTGAATTCCAAAAGTGAGGTTTAGCACATGCACATATTCTTCTATTCTTACATCCATCGAGCAAGTATCCAACATGAGATGATATAAACCAATCAATTTCAGAAGAGATACCATTCGAAGAAAATGATTAGGAACTGTATCATTTGGTCAAAATACATATGATGCATGGTCAATGCGGTTTAGCAAACAAGTTTTCACCTTGCATGAAAAATAGAATGTGTTATAAGTTCTTCCCCCAAGAAGTTTCAGTCTACTACCATTGTTGATCAGGATGGATATCTTGTATATAGAAGAAGACACTATGGTAATTCAGTGATGAAATATCACGTTGTCCTGAATAACAGGTATTGAGTCCCTTATAATCCAATTTTGTTGAAAAATTTTCAAACACACATAAACATGGAGTGATGTAATCAGAGCAGTTCAATGAAATACTTATTCAAGTACGTTAATAAGGGATATCATAGAATTACGGCTGTTGTTGGGCAAACAGATTCTAACGGTAATATTGTGCACTGTTGGGCAAACAGATTCTAACGGTAATATTGTGCACAAAAGAGTTGATGAAATAAATCAGTATCTTAATTGTAGATTTGTGTCACCAAGTGAAACATGTTAGAGGCTTTTTCATTTCCTATTTATGGTAGAAATCCTACTGTTGAAATCGTATTTTACCATCTCGAGGGTGGCAATTTTGTTTACTTTACTGATTATGAGATGATAAACAAAGTACTTGACAAACCAAATATAAATGACTCAATGTTTATTTCATGGCTGGAAGCAAATAAAATTTATCCAAAGACAAAAGGTCTAACTTATTCTCAATTTGTTTCTAAGTTTGTCTATAAGAAAAGGTACCGATGTTAGTTGCAACATTATATATTTCTTTCAATGTTGTTTTCACTAATTTTTGAAATTGGTTGCAATATTATATATTTTCTTATGTTGTTGTATGATAGAAAAACGACTTATGAGATTATTGCGGTAATGGATGAAATGCTCTATTGAAGTCACAAATTATATTGATTTAGATGTATATTTTGAAATATTTAGCAACATCTTTTTCTATCTTTTATTATGTATTAATTTCAAGTTTAAAACATTATATAACTATAATTCTTTCTTTGATAATTTTTGTTATCACTAACAAAACGTGTTATTATGTCGCCATATTATATATATATTTTAATGTATTGTTTGGATTGATGCATATTAGATTGATATGTATAATGATTATAAGATTTTAAGTATGTAAATCTTAATCAACTGAATAAATGAATTTAAACTTAACCCATAAGAGTGGACGATGTGTAATTGCACGAGTTTTTTATAAAACCTCTCAATTCCACTTCTTTATTAGTATAAACAAAAAACCTTCAATGGATCACTATTTCTTTTGAAACAACTTAATGTATCACTATTAATATAGCTTCTCATATTGGAAAAGTGTACAAAGTTATTGGAAAGTGTATCTATTAAACATATAAATGTATCACGCTATAAGTGAAATTATCACAATTAAAACAAGCCCATTTTCATGGACTTGATAGTCAAAAATTCAAACCTCAAAAACGTGTGCTGACAACAACGTAAACTACACATGATTTATAGAAGTCTTTGTTCAACTCAACATCGTTCAAAACAAACTCCACCATCCTCATCAACCATGGACCTATCTCTCAACACAACGCTCCGATTTGGATCACAAAACCATAATCCACTCAATCACTATCCTCATAATCCAATTTCCATTTCAATCAAACTCAAGAAATCATCAACACTAAGATTGACTGCAAAGAAAAAGTCAACGATTGAAGGTATCAGTGACGAGTTGAATTCCGTAGCTTCTCTTAACCTTGATTTCGCACCTTCTCGGAGACATGTTCGAGAAGCCTTCACTCATGTGCAACACAAACTAGACCATTTCTTATTCAAGGTGATTAATTCAATTATAGCTTAAACTTTTTTTATGTTATATTCCATTTTTTTTTAGGATTATGACTTATATGTTTCAATCTCTTTCTGTGTTTTTCCTTAATAGACTGCACCTTCTGGAATCAGAACTCAAGAAGTAAGTTTTTTGTTTTGTTTTTTTCACAAATGTCTTTTGCATGATCTGTAGTGTACTATGAATCACCGATTCCAACTGAGAAATCAGGACACGGACATTCCGATACTAATAATATAAAAATATAAGACACCAACACCACTAGTATTAGAGTTTTATTTTTCTATCTGTTATTTAAAGTTATCTTTAATTCTTCATTGATAAAATTGTTTTATTTGATTGGTGAGAGATTTGTTCAAAAAAATATATAAGATGGATTGAAATAAAGAAAAAACAATTTTTTTATAAAAAAAGTTGAATGGATAGTATGAATATCAAATGTATGTCGACATCAATTTAGAGAGTGTCAAATAATAAAAAAATAACTATTTTTTTTAGAGGATACTTATGTGACTTTTCTAACATTTGTTTAACTTTTTCGACATGTATCTTACGAGTGTCATACAAATATTTTACACCAAAGCATGTTACGACATGTATTTTACGAGTGTCATTGAAATATCAGACACCAAAGCATGTTAGACACCACAACACGCATACTCCTATTAGTATATGTTTGAAAAATGATGTAAAGCTATTAATTTTGATTATTAGTGGTATGAAACGAATTCAAGGGGATTGGAGATTTTCTGCAGAAGTTGGATGCCCGAACACGGAGTTCCAATCAAGGGAGCTTTGTTTTTCTGTCATGGATATGGCAGTACTTGCACTTTCTTCTTTGAAGGTTTGTCTTTCTACTGTGTTATTGATTTCTTTGTTAACCGAGGTAGAAACATATCAAGTAGATGAAGGAGTATTCATTCGATTTTTTGTTCAGGTATTGCTAGACGAATTGCTGCTTCTGGATTTGGTGTTTATGCAATGGATTTTGAGGGTTTCGGTTTATCCGAAGGATTGCATGGTTATGTACCGAGTTTCGATGATTTGGTTGATGATGTTATAGAATACTCTACAAAAATTAAAGGTATGGCCTTTAAAATTAGGACTTTTGTTCTATCTGCGAAGGTTGCATTAGTGCATTTGATTATGAATTTCTTTTAATCCGTGTATTTGTGTTGACAGCAAAACCTGAGGTTAGAGATTTGCCGCGATTTATATTCGGGCAGTCGATGGGTGGAGCAATTGCTCTTAAAGCTCATTTGAAGCAACCTAATGATTGGGACGGAGTCATCCTTGTAGCACCAATGTGTAAGGTATGTCCGTTTCTTTGTGTTGCATTCTACGAAGCTATGAGACAGATATCTGACACAATACTGACATGTTGATCTGCTCTGGTTCTAAGATTTCAGACGGCATGATACCGTCGACTACGGTTTTGAATGTGTTAACTCTCTTGTCGAAAATGATGCCAAAGGCAAAACTATTCCCTTACAAGGATCTAACCGAGCTGATTATCCGAGAACCCGGCAAAAGAAAATTTGTTAGTAACTTTTCTCAATCCCTTGTTCTTCAATGTTTGCCTAGTAATTGGAAATAATCATTAATCAAACTAATTATGTTATGATTTTTTTTCTCTTATAGGCTGGTTACAATGTTGTTTCTTACGATGATAAAACGCGATTAAGAACAGGAATGGAACTCTTGAGTGCAACTCAAGATATTGGATCACAGTTAGAGAAGGTTAATTTTTGTTTAATTGCATAGTTGGAATTCTACTATATTATAGCTATGTTTTTTTTTTTTTTTTTTTGCAATTATATTTACATACAATTTTCAGGTGTCTGCTCCATTGTTGATTCTTCATGGAGCAGAAGATAAGGTGACAGATCCATTGGTGAGCCAGTTTCTTTATGAGAAAGCTTGTAGCAAAGATAAGACTTTAAAGATATATGAAGGAGGTTACCATGGCATTTTGGAAGGTGAACCTGATGAAAGAATTTCTTCTGTTCACAATGATATTATCTCATGGCTTGATTTTAGGTGTTCTAGATGATTGAGGTTGATGGAATGTGTTTCAAGATTTTGTTATGATAGTTAGTTGCACATATGATTTTTAAGTTATGTAATGATCTAATATGAGACTAAAAATAATAGACATTAGTCCAAGTGACTTAGTGAGTTGGAGAGTTTGTTTTGGGTGGTCATAAATTTTTGGTTTTGAGATGCAATTTTAAAACTAAATTCACTTTGGCAAAAATGGAGTTGACTTAATTTTTTAATTAAATTCAAAAACGGTTTTCCACTAGAATTTAAATAAATAAATAAAATTTTGTTTTATATATAAGACTACCACCAGTGAAAAAATTCAAAACGGTTTTTCACTATAATCTAAAATAAATAAATAAAATTTTGTTTTATATATAAAACACTACCACCAATGATTACTTACTGCTATTCTGATCACTGTTATGATTAGTATTGACCATTATTATGATTATTATCGACCACTTGTGATCTCCACTACTAAAACAATTTAAATTTGTTTTGAAAGGTAAAATTGGGGTGTGCAATCGACTTTGGTTAGCAGGAAAAGTAAAAAAATTATTAGAAATTATTATATTAACAAACAATTAGGTTTTATTTGAATCCCCTAAGTATCACTACTAATGATTGTGTTTATTTGCTTTCGATTAATCTTACATGCCTACGACTAACTAACATAACCTTTATACTCAATTATTCTTTAGTATATAAATTACTAAATTAAAGAGCAACTTCTCAATTTCTTAGGCCAGTTTAAGATAAATTAGAATAATATAGAACGTTAATTTCTAGGTGTCGCAGCGAGAATTGGATGTCAAACTATTGATTAACTTGAATCACAAATCATTATTCACCACCGGTTTTTAATTTGTCCAAAAAAAGGGAAAAAGATCAAATAACCCATCAGAATGCAATGCAATGCAAAGCTAGAGAATCTAAGGTTCGGGGTTGGTTAAACTTAGGGAAGGTGTTAGCATCCTAAGCATCTGTAGTACTCTACATGAATCTCTTGTTGAATTTTGTTATTGTTGTTTATTAAGGGTAAGAGACCTAAGGGGTTTATTTCTAAGTATTCTCGTCAAGACATCGTATCTCGTGCCTACGTATCCTGACGAAAGTGGAATCAGAGCATTCGTAGTTTCCCTAAAAGGACGAGGAACCATTGACTATGGTCAAAGTTCCAGGTGGAGAAGGTTTGTTGATTGATTATAGGAGAAGAGACCAGTCATCATCTTAAGAAGAATACTCGACTTAGCCACCACAAACATGCGGACGACGGTCTTTGCGTGTTTTACTCTCAATTCTGTCGGTCTCAATAGCCAAAGAAAAAAAACTAATGTTTTATTCATTTTTAATCTTAAAAAATTGATGAATATTAAAATCATGTTTGTTTTAATTGAAATTAAAAGAAATAACTTTATTTTTATATATTTTTAAAAATAAATTTAATAAAATTTATTCAAAAATAGTATAATCCGGTTTGAATGTTTTTTTTTATAAATTAAAAGATATATATTTATTTTAAATTTTTAATAAAATAAAAAATATGTAATAAAAAATATAAAATAATTTTATATTAATAATTAATCACCGAATCAATTATACTTTAATTTTAAAATTTTGTTGATAATATAATAAATTGTTGATATTTTATTGAATCAATATTAATGCATATCAATTAAATATATTTTAAAAAAAATATCTCTCAATTTTTATTATAAATAACAATAAGATACGTAATTTGATATCTATTTATTTATTTATCATTTAATTTTTGGTAGAAATAATTATATTTTGTTCCGTAAATTGACAATAATATGGTGAGTGCATAATATTTGAAGGAAAAAGGTGCAAAGAGGAGTCGCGGTGGTTTTGTTTCGTCGGAGCTGGGAGTTGGCGGTGGCATCCAAATCAGTAACATGTCACTTCTCAATCAACTCTTCAACAGAGGCGTTTTCTCCACTCGATGGTGATTTCTCTCCTTCATCACTCTTCTCTGCTTGATCCTTATCTTTTCTTCTATGATTTCGCGGTTCCGGATACGCCTTTTTCTGTTTGAATCCTTCCAATTCTAGGGTTTATGCATTAGGTTTTGTGAATTTACCCGATTACATGTTTCTTGATTAAGTTTCGGTCACTTTTTATATCACATGTTAACTAAATTGATAACTAAATTGTTAATTGTATTGAATTTCAATTTCAATTATGATTTGGAATAGTATACTTAGGTAGTATGATTTGGATCTTACCATCGTTGCTGGAATTGAGCTATTTTTGCGGAAAAATTGGGATTCTTAGTAGATGAATTGTTTGCATAACAATCTGTGGTGTGATTTGTGAATAATAAGATCTTTTGAGGCTATGTTTGGATATTACAAGATGAACGGAGCGGAATTAAAAGGAGCGGAGTGGAATGGATGGAATGTAGCGGAATGGAGCAGAGCGAAATATGAAGATTCTATTCCATTGTTTGAAAATTTTAGGCTATGTTTGGATTGATGGAGTGAAGCGGAATGGAATGAAATAAGGTTATGTTCCATTGTTTGGATCGATTAAAACATGATGGAATGTAGTGGAACTGGATGGAATGCATTCCATCATTTTTTTACCCTCTAATTTGGGCGGAATGACAAAGTTGCTCTATTTCATCATGAAATACTCAAACAATGGAATGACATCTTTATTCCACTCTGCTCCGCTCCATCCCGTTTCGTTTGTTTTACATTCAGAAAGGAAGAAATATGGTTGTAAATAATGGGATGAAATGAAATTCAATAGCACTCCATTCTGCTCCGCTCCATCGGATTTTAAATGATCCAAATAATGAAATACCACTCTATTTCATCTCATACTGCCCTGCTTCATCCGATTCCATCAATCCAAACAAAGTCTTAGATTCTTTCTCAATGTGTATGTTGTACTAAACTTCTATTTCATTCTTTTTTCATCTCGGTCTTTGGTAGCAAAACATGCTTGAACCTCGCAATTTCACGCATGAAGTTGCTACAAAACAAGAGAGATGTTCAACTGAAACAGATGCGCAAGGAGATAGCTCAATTTTTGCAGGCTGGCCAAGAACCAATTGCTAGAATTCGGGTAATCCTTCAAATCTTGGTGAATGACTACTACTTTACGTGTCTTTTTTTCTCTCTGTGTTGACTATTTTATTTTCTATTTTTTTTGTGTGAATTGCATTGATTTAAATAGGTGGAGCATATTATAAGAGAACAAAATATATGGGCTGCATATGAAATATTGGAGTTATTTTGTGAATTTGTCCTTGCACGTGTACCTATAATTGAGAACCAGAAGTAAGTTCATAAAGGTCCTTAAAGTTTGTTCTTATTGAACATGCAGTGTGTTATTTATTTGATTTACATACATGAAATTTAGCACTTGTGCAGATCACATTGTGTGTTTTCTTATATTCACAGATTTCTGTTAGATTGTAGTTATAGATCGGTGAAGTTTTTTGATGCAACTTTGAGAAAATTATGAAACTGAGTGATCACTCTGTGTATCTCCAAGCTTCACAATATTTCACAAGTGCCTATTCTTTTTTCAATACATTATCAAACAATAGCAATGGGAAGGTTGTGTACTCTATTTGTAAATTGTTTAGGTAGAAATCATAACAGATGGAAAACGATATCTCTATTTTGGATATTGGGGATGTAAAGAGGGTAGAAGATCGGCCATAATCTTAAAATTTGCAGTGGAACAAAATATCTTTAATGTTATTAGTGCTTATGCACTTTTGAAGTCTAATTTCAAGATGTACCACAAAGAAAAGAGATTTTTCTAGTAAGAGATCTAAATGGATACATTGGGAGCTTATCAAGAGGTTTTGAGGGTGTGCATCTTAGATTTTTCGTCAGCCTTTGATCTTACTATAACTAATGTGTTCTTTAGAAAAAGAGATGTGCATCTTATCGCATACAAGAGTTGAGTGTCATGTTCTCAGATAAATTTCTTTTTTATTAGAAATTAGATAGGAAGATTTGCTTGAATAATAAAGTTATATCAAGTGAGAGCTTGATTACCAAATATAGAGTATTGATTATGGATTTAGGAGTCAAGAGGAGAGCAAAAAAAAGAAACCATAAGGGACTCCACAGATGAAGTGGTGGTATTTGAATGGTGAAAAACAAATGGTTTTCTAACACAAAATCTTTGAGGGAAATTTCAAACGGTCACATGGAAGTGCGAATGATATGTGAGACAAGATGACTCCCTTAAGAGATTAAGAAGTAGCAAAAGAAACGTTTGGAGAACCAAGAGGTTTTGGACCTAGAAGTAATAAATAATTGTAGTGGTGGAACACAAATATTTAGATCTTCAGAGTAGTGTTAGAGTTAAAAAAAGAATGTTTAAAGATTGGTCTAAGTGTAAAAATATCGAATATTGGAAAAATTATAAGAAAGTTAGAAAAGAGAACAAAAAGGCGGTGAGCGAAGTAAGAACTCAAGTTTTTGACGGTTTAAACCAATCCTTAGTAATCAAGGAAGGAGAAATACTTGTATATAGACTTGCTAAGGAAATAAAAAGAAATACAAAAGACTTGGATCAAGTGAAGCGTGCTAAAGATGAAGGCAAGATTTTGTTTTAGTTCAGGAAAATGATGTAAAGGATAAATGGAAGAAATATTTCCACAATTTATTCAATTGGATATGAGATATTACCAAATTCTAACATGCTAAACATTAGTGAAGAGAATCAAAACTATAACTACAATCGTCAAATTCAAAAACACGAGTTAAAAGAAGCATTGAAAAGGATGAATAAAAACACGACAGTTAGGCCAAACAACATACCTATTGATGTGTGAAAAAATCTTGGAGATAGAGGGACATTAAGTAGCTCAACAAATTTTTTAACGAAATTATAAGGTCAAAGCAAATGTGAGATGAATAGAGAAAAAACACTTTGATTCCGATATGTAAGAGCAAATGGATATACAAAGTTGTGCATGTTAAATAAGGAGAACAAAGTTGCAGATATAGTCCTATTTGGAGAGTCAATGGAGGAATTAAACAAGAGGTTGGAGGTCTTGAGGCAAGACTTAGAAACGTATGCCTTTCGCTTGAGCATAAGTAAGACTGAGTATATGAAATGTAAGTTTAGTAAAAGGAGAAGCGATCTTAACATAGAGATGAAAGTTGGAGATCATATCATATCACAAGTTACGCGGTTTAAGTATTCTTGATCCATTGGACAAAATGATGGAGAAATAGAAGGAGATGTAATCCATCAAATTCAAGTAGTTGAAATGGAGGAAAACATCAGGTATTTTATGTGATATGAAAGTACCAATCAAATTGAAGAACACATTTTTAAAAAAAGCTGTTAGACCAACAACGATGATGGATGAGACAAAATGTTGTTGGTCTGTAAAAAACCAATACAAGATAAATTAAGTGTTTCAGAGATGAGGATGTGACGTTGAGTATGTGGTAAGGTTAGACGAAATAAGATTAAAAATACTATATTTGAGAATGTTGGAGGTAACATTTATAGTAGAAAAGATGGTGGAAACTAGACTTAAGTAGTTTGGTCATTTAGAGAGAAGACCTGTGAACTAGTAGTAAAAAAAGTAGATTAGATAAAAGATAGTCAAACTGCTAAGAAAAACTATTAAGAAAGATCTCAAGATACTATTAAAAAAGATCTCGAGATTAATGAGTTTGATGGAAACCATAATTTTAGGTAAGCAACCGTATATTATTGAATGGGAAAATGGTGAGCTTAGGACTCTACAATGGTAGAAAATGGAACAAGAAAATATAAACCAGAGTTGTTAAACTCTTACCAGAGCTTGAAGCTCCTAAACCAGAGAATATTCTCCTTACTATTTTCTAACAAACTTTCTGAATGACTTCACTCTATCATTCCCTCTCTTTTATAATAGTAAATCCCTTAAAATTAGGGAAGATTCTAATTGACTCAACCTTCTAGATGCTGTAAGTGTGTGATTTGGGCCCAGTGGTTAATTCATCAAATCCGTTGGACCATGTTGTCCTATAGGCTAGCATGAGAGAATTGATTTTTCAGCCATGCTCCAGGTTCCCAACTGATGATTTTCTTCTGCCTTTCCCACTTGGTAATTTTTCTTTGCCTTATTATATTCACAACCACCATACTATGTTCCTTCTTCTGTTTTGGTGTTTGACACTGCATCTTCGCAGCTTTTCCCTTCTATTCAAAATAAATTGCCATTTTTTTCCAATTAAACACCAACTTATCAAGTTTGTGCAGCCAATCCACTCAGATCATATCTACCCCTTGTAATTCCAATATGCAAGCCTCCCACACTTCTTCGTAATTGTGCAAGTTCCGTTGCCAAATTTCACGTTTAATGCTTCAATTGAAAGTTATAGAGATGCTGCCATTTGTGTAGTCATGAAATTGTGACTCACACCGTTGTCCACTATCATTAGTGACATTCCTTCCCGATGTAAGGGATAGGGAAAGGATTGTGAACTCCGCCTTCCCCCTTTAGTCCAAACAACATCATAAAGTTGCATCCCATGCATTCATCTCCTTCTGTGGCCTCAATTGGAAGTACCTCTTCCTCATTGTTACAGACCTCGTCGTCGCCTAAGATTACTAACTAGAGTTGCTTTTCTGCACATTGATGAAGAGGATGAAATTTCTCTCCACATCTCCTTCTGTGGCCTCAATTGGAAGTACCTCTTCCTCATTGTTACAGACCTCGTCGTCGCCTAAGATTACTAACTAGAGTTGCTTTTCTGCACATTGATGAAGAGGATGAAATTTCTCTCCACAGCGAAAGCAATGACCCTTGCCTTTCCATTCCATCAATTCAGAGTAAAGAATATGACGAATTCCCTTACTTCGGTAATTGTTTTTTTGTGTTGTAGCTTCTGTTTTTTGAAATTAGGGTTTGTAATTGGGCTAGCATTTAACTTAGATTGGGCCGGTTTTGGGTTGCTGTTGTTCGTAGGCCCAAACTCGTTACCTCACTTGTTCTGACCCGAGTAAAAACCAGATTTGACTCCATTTTACCCACTAGATCCAAAGTTTGACTCGAATTCCCCTTTTCCACTTGATCCATGATCCAATCTCTTAAAACTCCTTCCCTGTCAAATTCCTCCACTGCTTCTATGAATCAAAGATCCACACTGATCTATTTCCATGTCTCGAGCTATCTTTATGGCCTGAATCTGAGTTGTAGGGATCAGAGTTCTCACCTTCAATCTTATTTCCTTTTTGATCCCCCTCCCTAGAAAATTAACAAGATACTGATTTTTAGGGAGACAATTTACTTGTGAAGATACATATTCAAATTCTGTTATGTACTCAACATCGTTTATCTATTGCAAATATTTCAATTCTTAAAAGGATTTTCGCTCTTCCGCCTTCCATAACGCTCAATCAATATACAGTCAATTCTAATTAATACATATCAATCATAATAATTATATAAATTATATAATATATCAAGCAAATCATATCATATCTCAAGACTCCTGCTTAAGTTGGAGCATACTAATTGTAGGCATCAAGCATGTCACAGATGTAAGTTATTCTTGGTCTTCGAAGAGCTTTTGTGAAAACGTCGGCCAATTGATTATTAAAACCAACAAATGAAGTAACAATTTCATCAAACCCAATCTTTTCACGAATAAAATGTAATCAATTTCTATGCTAAGTTCGCTTATGAAAGACTGAATTAGAGACAATATGTAAAAGTGTTAGATTATCGCAAATGAGATTCATAGTGTCTATTTTACAAAAATGCAACTCTTGGAGAAGATGTTTGAGCCATATGAGCTCTTGGGTAGTAAGTACCATAACTCGATATTCAGCTTCAATATTGGATCTAGCAACAACATTTGGCTTCTTACTTTTCCATGAAATTAGATTTCCACCTATAAAAACACAATATCTAGATGTGGATCGCCTATCAAAGGGACATCCAGCCCAATCAGCATTTGTGTAAGCAACAATATCTAAATTATCTCTGACTTTATAAACGAGACCTTTTCCAGGAGCTCCTTTCCTTTAGTGTACCTCAAGATTCGAACCACATCATTCCAATGACTATCACTTGGAGAGTTCAAAAATTGGCTCACTACACTAATAACATATGCGATGTCTGACCTTGTCATGGTCAAATAATTAAGCTTCCTAACTAACCTCTTATACCTTATAGGATCTGAAAAGGACTTTCCCTGACCACCTAGGATTTGACTTTTGGATCCATAGGAATGGCAATTGACTTACAATCTAGTATACCAGATATATCCAAAACATATTTTCTTTGGGAAAGAACAACTCATGCTTTCGAATGAGCTACCTCAATGTCAACAAATACCGCAATCTTCCTAGATCTTTGACTTGAAAGTGGTGGACTAGATGTCATTTAAGTCCCGCAATTCGAACATGATCATCACCTGTAATGATTATATCATCAACATACACAACCATATAAATGCATTTATCAGAGGACTATTCATAAAACACAAAGTGGTAAGCTTCACTTCAAATCATGCCATATTGTTGAACCACACAAGTAAATCTCCCAAATCATGTTTGAGGCGATTGTTTGAGACTATACAAGGCTATGTGAAGACACTCCCCCTGAACAACAAAACTAAGTGGTTGCTCCAAAAAAATTTCTTCTTTCAAATTTCCACGAAGAAATGTATTCTTTTTCGTCTAGCTGATACAAAGGCCAATGACGCATGGCAGCCATAGAGAGAAAAAGACGACCAGAAGCCATTTTGGCCACCAGTGAGAAGGCGTCACTATAATGAAGACCAAAAACCTAAGTATAACCTTTAGCCACTAAGTATAACCTTTAGCCACCAAGCGAGCTTTCAAACGATCAATATTTCGGTCTGACCAACTTTAATCGTGTAAATCCAATGACATTCAACAATAGATTTTCCTAGAAGAGGTGGTACAAGTGTCCATGTCTGGTTAGATTCTAAGGCTGTCATCTCATTAATCATAGTCTGTCGCCACACTGAATGAGAAAGAGTTTATAAATGCGGCGAGGATTCTGAGTGGAATGTGTACCTCTACGAAGAGAAACAAGAGAGTCATCTATTATGGTGGGCGGATTCGAAGTAAGAGAAGAAATTGGGACGGGGTATGAGTCACTTGGACCTTCTATATTGGGCGGATCTGAAGTAGGAAGACCTTATAAATGAGAAAGAGTTTACTGCAAAGACAAGACTTAGGAATAAGGATTGAAGAAATAGTAGAGACAAATGCATAATGTGAAGGTCATAAGCGGTGATAACTTAGAAAATTATAAATGCGGCGAGGATTCTGAGTGGAATGTGTACCTCTACGAAGAGAAACAAGAGAGTCATCTATTATGGTGGGCGGATTCGAAGTAAGAGAAGAAATTGGGACGGGGTATGAGTCACTTGGACCTTCTATATTGGGCGGATCTGAAGTAGGAAGACGTGCACAACGCTGCTAAGTTTGTAGGGGAGGAGATCTATGAGGATTAGGTAAATTCACATGAGATGAATTTGCCTGGTCAATGACGGATAGAATTATAGTTTGGCCTAACTCAACCCTACAAAACCGGTTGGTAAGGTGAGGGGTGTCACTTTATATAAATTGTTTCAATGCTCTATCTCCAACCAATGTGGGACTTTATGATCTTCCTAACACACCCCCTCACGCCTAACAATTTTTTTTTTTTTTTTTTGGTTGCTTGGTGCGTGGATTTAAACGGTGGGCTGCCCAAGGTCCGACCGATAGGCTCTGATACCATGATAGAATTATAATTTGGCCTAACTCAACCCTACAAAATCGGTTGGTAAGGTGAGGGGTATCACTCTATATAAACTATTTCAATGCTCTATCTTTAACCAATGTGAGACTTTAGGATCTTCCTAACACTGACAGACAAGGATGGAACTATCGAGACGAGTAAAGGAATAGGCAATACTTAAGAATTAAATTCACACACAGTGGACGAAGCAAAGAAAGGTTCCTTCTCAAAGAAAGTGACATCAACAGACATGTGGAAACGGTGCGTGGAGGTACAATAACACGGATCCTTTCTGAACTCTTGAATAACCAAGGAATACACACTTAATTGAACGAGCAGACAATTTATCAATTCTTTGAGTTAGATCATGAACACAGCAAGTTGATCCAGAGACTCGAGGAGAGATTCAGAACCACTGTTCATGAGGATACAATATAGAGCGGGGGACCTTATTTTAGAGAGCAGAAGATGACATTCTATTAATTAGGTACCCTGTTGTGAGGACAACATCCCCCCATAATTTTAAGGGAACATTAGCATGGATAAGCAGAGTACATGCTGTTTCAATCATATGACAATGCTTACGTTCATCAATACCATTTTGTTGAGGGGTACGGGGACAAGATGACTGATGAATTACTTCATTCCCGATCATAAAAGAATTAAAAGATGCTGAAAAATACTCTTTTGCATTATCACAGGGCAAAATACGAATAGAACAACCAAATTGATTTTGAATTTTCTTAAAAAACATTTGAAAGACACTAAATAGTTTAGTTCTATCCTTTAGTAAGTAAATCCATGTAGATCTAGAAAACTCATCAATAAAGTTCTATCTTTTAGCAAGTAAATCCAAGTAGATCTAGAAAACTCATCAATAAAGGTAACAAAATATCTATGTCCTACAACTTAATTAACTCAACTAGGTCCCCATACATTAGAATGATCAATATCAAAAAGGGAACGAGCTTGTGATTGAGTGCTGCTAGGTAAGGACGATTGAGCATGTTTCCCATGTTATCAAGATTCACCATCTAGAGACTGCAACTGAGACAAAGCGAGGAACCATAATTTTGAACTTCTTTAGACTTGGATGACCTAACTGACGACGAAGAAGACTTGGAGACTTTGTAGTAAAAGTGGAGGCAATTGCAATTGTAGATGGAGAGTGAAGGTAGTAAAGTCCATGTGACTCATCCCATACTAATTATTTGCTTCGTACTCCTGTTTTGTATAGCAAAGGAATCAGGAGTAAAAGTTATAGACCAATTTAGACTTATGGTCAAACGACTAATAGAAATTAAATGGACAATTGAAAACAAAAAGAGCATAGTCAAGTGATAAAGATGGGAGAGGGGTGGCTTGATGCCACTAGCGTTAGCTTTTGATCCGTCTGCAAAAGTAATGTGATTGGGGGTTTTTGGTTGAAATATTTTTGATAAAAGATATGGATTACTAGAAATATGATCGGAAGCTCCGGACTCCAACACCCAAAGGCCAATAGACAAAGAGTTAGAGAGAAAGACTTCAAAATCACCAGTATGAGTAATTGTTCTGCTGATGAAGCCCGCGAAGCCTTAAATTGCAAGTATGCCTTGTACTAATCATCAGATACTACATTTCGGTTAGTGCTTCTTAGCTTAGAGTCCTTTCCATTATCATTTGATTGAGTTGTGTTAATTAGTTTTTTTGGAAAGCCAATAAGAGAGTAGCACTTATCTTCAGAATGACCAAATCTCTTACAATAAATGCACTGAGGACGTCCTCCACTATGATCTCCACGACCACCCCTTCGACCATGACCTGCGAAATTAGAAGCAAAAGCGGAAGATTCTATACCATTTTGGGGTACATCCACCCTTGTTTCTTCTAGACTAGGTAGGCGTATGAGGCAGTTAATCAAATTTTCTATTGATGGAATCTCAGATGTAATAAGAATCATACTGACTTGTAATTTGTATGAAGGCCATAAAGAACATAAATCATGCAAACACTATCCAGTTTCTCGATCATCTTCTTTGAATCATCAATAGTAATAAGAAGCTTGAGCATGTCAACAACTGACGGAGCGTGATTAGCATAGGACTTCATGTTGTCCTCCGTCATTTTGAGGTTGACCAAGCTGTGAATAACATCATACATTGGACATCATTAAAATAAACAATTTTAGCCCTCTGCCAAATATCATAACATGCTATATACGAGCGATAGTGAACCAATAGAGAAGGCTCAATGGATTGCCACATATGAGATACTAATTATCTGCTTGCTCCCATTCATGACACAACTCTTTAGAAATGTCTTCTGGCTTTTTTGTGAGAAGTTCCAAGAGCTTTTGGGCAGGAAACCACATGTTGACCCCAACCGACCAATTTAAATAATTTTCACCATCAAGTTTCTGCAAGTTTATGATAGGATTGCCTGAGAATAGGAAGGAAACGAGATTTTTACTTGAAGACTCCGCTTTGTTTGGTGAACCCATCTTTCACAACACTTGTATATAAATTCCTTTTTTTTCCTATAGTTTTTCTTTTCAGAAAAGCAAATAAGAAAAATCAAAGGTAATAGAGGTTGTTATTGGCTAGAAAAGTGAAACATTAGCAAACGTCAGGAAAATAAGGAGATCCACTGATCGAAAAGGGTCATAACGTGTATATCGGGGTTGACGAGAAGAACAGAACTGGCGGCGACATCACTGGAGGCCTAGAGGGTGGTGCATGGGCCTTAAGTGCTGGCGAGGCTGAACGGATGTGTGATGCACGTGGCAGCACGTGAGGCTGAGCTTGGCGGTGAAATTTAGTGGATGGCCGATATGACGATGTCGAGTCGGATGGAATGGTTGGTGTGAAGAGAAGGATTATGTATTGTATCTTTAATTTTCAGTGTAACAGTGCCATATGACTATGAGCGCTAGGGTTTTGATTGTCCTTGAAACCTTGCTCTGGTACCAACTTGAGAATAACATTACTACTGAATGATTTTAGAGATTAGCTCTCAGCTTGTTCTTATTTATATTGAGTATATGACGATGAGAATTCATGATTAAGGGATGATAAATCAATATACAATCTATTCCAATTAATACATATTGTTGAAATATAAAAGACAGAGACATTTGAATAAATCATATGTTTTGAAAAGCACTACGGAAATATTATTATATATAGAGAGATTACAACTAATTACATGATATAGTCGATGTGAGACTATTCTACATACAGATATTCTTAACACTATATATTTACAAATATTGACACTCTCTCTTAAGCTTGAGCATATAAGTCAAATGCACTAAGCTTGTTATATATATAATTAGTTCTGGGGGTTCGCAGGAATTTTGTAAACATGTCAGCCAATTGAAAATTAGAGTTGACAAGGCTTGTGACGATGTCACCTGACTCGATCATCTCTCTGACAAAGTGAAAGTATATCTCAATATGTTTGATCCTCTCATGGAAGATTGGATTTGAAGCAATGTGCAATGCAGCTTGATTATCACAAATAAGTGTCATTGGTCTTGCTTATTCAATTTGAAGTTTCTTGAGCAACTGTTTTAACCAAATAAGTTCACATGTTGCCATTGCCATGACCCTATACTCTGCCTTGACGCTTGATCTTGCAACAACGTTTTGTTTTTTAGTTTTCTAGGATATAAAGTTTCCTCAAACAAGTACACAATATCCAAATGTGAATCGTCTATCAATGGGTGACCCTGCCCAATCAACATCGGAATATCCAATTATTTGAGTATGTCCTTTATCTTCATATACTAGACCTTTTCCTAGAGCACATTTGACGTATCTCAGAATTCGCATAATAGCATCCATGTGTTCCTGACAAGGGGAATTTAAGAACTGACTTACCACACTGACTGCAAAAGAAATGTCCGGACAAGTGACTGTGAGATAATTCAACTTTTCAACCAATCTCCTATACCTTCCTGAGTCAGATAGAGGCTCCCTTGATTGGGTAGTAGTTTGACACTTGGATCCATATGAGTATCAGTTGGTTTAGCATTCAACAAACCTGTTTCTTCCAAAATATCCATAGCATTCAACAAACCTGTTTCTTCCAAAATATCCATAGCATTTCCGTTGAGAAATCACCAAACCATCTTTAGATTGGGCTACCTCAATACCCAAAAAATAACGGAGTTTACCAAGATATTTTGTCTGAAATTGATTCAAGAGATGTTGTTTTAACTGTGGAGTATTCCTTGTTGATCACTACCAGCTATGACAATATCATCTACATACACAATAAGATAAATATACCCTTGGATTGAGTGACGATAAAAAACAGAATGATCAGACTCACTACGGACCATATCAAACTGTTGTACTACAGTGCTGAATCTGTCAAACCAAGCTCTCGGGGATTGCTTAAGACCATAAAGAGACCTGTGTAGCCTACACACCATATTCGATGACTCCCCCTGAGCAACAAACCCAGATGGTTGCTCCATATATACTTCCTCTTCAAAATTACCATGTAAAAAAACATTTTTGATGTCAAGTTGATGAAGAGACCAATGTTGGCGTTTGATGTCAAGTTGATGAAGAGACCAATGTTGAATGGCTGCAATGGCTAGAAGAAGTCTAACAGATGCCATCTTGGCTACCGGTGAGAAGGTATCACTATAGTCCAACCCAAAAATCTTAGTGTATCCTTTAGCTACCAAGCGAGCTTTATATCGATCAATCTTACCATCTAGACCGACCTTCACTGCATAAAGCCAACGATAACCTACTAAAGATTTTCTAGGGGGTAGAGGAACCAGTTCTTAGGTACCACTGCTTTCACATTTCATCAATCATTACTTGCCTCCATTCAAGGTGAGATAATGCTTCACCTGGAGATTTAGGAATAGAAATAGAAGACAAAGAAGACAAGCAAATATACTGCAAAGGGGAAAGACGATGATAACATAAATCAATATAATGTGGAGAAGAATTTCGTGTTTGACGTATACTTTTTCAAAGGGAAATCGGAAGATCAGACTCATGTTGTAGGATCGGATCCGGTGATGGCGAGAGCGTCGGAGGAGAGTCTGCAATGACCTCAGGGATAGGTAAGACAGACGTTGGTTGATGACGCTGATATGTTTGAAGTGGGTGGAGGACAATGGCAGATGGGACTTTAGGAAGAGGTGTGGGAATACTTTTCTGAAGGGGTTCCGGAGTTGCTTGACTGAACTCGAAATATAGAACATACTCCATGGTAACATCGGCCGATATGAGGTATCGTTGTAGAGTATGTGAATAACAACGATAACCTTTTCGGGATCGATGATAACAAAAAAAGGCACACTTTAGTGATCGAGCTGATAGTTTATCAAGACCAAGAGAGAGATTGTGCACAAAACATGTGGACCCGAAGACTCGGGGAGGAATTGGGTGAAGTGGAGAATTGGAAAAAAGGATTGAATGAGGGATTTTATTGTTAAGGACAGATGAGGACATGCGATTTATAAGGTAGCACGCCGTTAGCACAACATCCCCCCAAAACCGAAGTGGAACATTACCATCGAGAAGTGGGGTCTGAGTGGTTTCTACGAGATGCCGTTTTTTGCGTTCGACTACCCCGTTTTGTTGAGGTGTGTGAGGGTAAGATGTTTGATGGAGAATACCATTGTGACATAAAATTTTGAAATTGTTGGGATAAATATTCACGAGCATTGTCACTTCTTAAGGTACGGATGAACACACCAAATTGAGTTCTTATTTCTTGATAAAATCATTTAAAAATAGAAAATTCAGATCTATTCTTCATTAAAAATAAACACGTGCAACGTGAAAAATTATCAATAAAGGTGACAAAAATACCTAGACTCAACAGTAGAGACAACACGCGAAGGGCTCCAAACATCGGCGTGAACTAAAGCAAAAGGGGACGAAGCTCGTTTATTGACTCGATTGGAAAATTGACTACGAGTGTGTTTCCCTAACTGACACGACTCACAATATAAATTAGATATCTTCGATTAATTTGACACCAACTTATGTAATTTGGAAAGACTGGGATGATCTAACTGAGCATGGATAGTGAGTGGAGAATCTTGTTAAGAGTCCCACATCGGACAATATATGGCATGAACATGTGTTTATAAGTGGGGGCAATCCTCACTCTACCAACCGGTTTTGTAGGGTTGAGTTAGGCCCAACCACGTTTATTAACATGGTATCAAGAGCCTCGTTTAAGATCCGGTGGGCCACCTTCTATGGTTTCCGCTATCAGGCCACCCACCATTTATTTCCACGCTTCAGTTGTCCAATCCTGAGCGTGAGGGTGTGTGTTAAGAGTCCCACATCGGACAATATATGTGGGGGCAATCCTCACTCTACCAACCGGTTTTGTAGGGTTGAGTTAGGCCCAACCACGTTTCTTAACAAATCTTTGGCTGAGTATGTCTGAGATGACATTGAGAGATAATAAAGGCCTCGACACTCGCATCCGACGCCAATCGTCCGTCCCGAATTCTGATCCTGCAGGGTAACATTATTGTTAGTGAAGGTGACAATACAATCAAGGGAACGAGTTAAATGACTAATTGGAAGTAAATTAAATGGACAATTCAGAACATAGAGGACAGAAGTAACAGAGAGAGAAGGTAGAATTTGAATAGTACCAATCCCTTCGAATCGGGTTTGAGAATCACTGACAGAAGTTATAGTAGGTAAGAAACCAGAGGTAGAGAGGAAAGAGAAAATATTTTTATTATCGGTAACATGATCAGACACACCAGAATCAAGGACCTAAGGTCTAAGAGAAGATGATTGAGAAAGGCAAGCAGATGAGTTACTAGGGTATGCTACCGTTGAGTTCTGATAATTTTAATACCACCTGAGAAAATCATCGCAGTCTGGCATAAAGTTCTGAGGAGTAGTCATGAGTATCTGAAAACAGAAAATATCATGTGATTGACCGCCAGAAGTGTTGCGCGTGAGGGCGCTTGCGGAGGTTTCTGCCGGTGAAAATGTGGGGAACGATTGGATCGGAGGAGACGCTTATTCCGGTAGGTTAAGTTTGCTGGAAGGCCGCTGATAACAATATCGACGGTGGCGACAGTGCGGTAATGACGGGAGAATTTAGAAAAACTAATGCCGAAATGAGTCACTATAGTGTATGGAAGGCAAACCGGAGTTATGACACAGTTTGTCAAAAATTTCTCACCGAAAGATAGTGTTTGGGCCTAACTCAACTCTACAAAACCAGTTGGTAAAGTGAGGATTGCCTTCATTTATAAACACATATTCATTCCATATATTATCCGATGTGAGACTCTTAACACACCTCCCTTACGTTCAGGACTTGACAATTGAAGTGTCGAAATAAATGGTGAGTGATCCGATAGCGGAAACTATAGTAGGTGGCCCACTGGATCTTAAACGATACTCTGATACAATGTTGAAATATACGAGACTAAAAGACATTTGAATAAACCGTGTGTTTTGAAATACTACGGAAATATTATTATATATATTACAACTAATTATATGATATAGTTGATGTGAAACTATTCTATATACAAATATTCTTTTAACATTATATTTATAAATATCAACACATATCAATCATCATAATTATATAAATCATAAAATGTCATTCTAATATTGTCACTTCTAATTTTATTCCACGTCCAATGCAACATTCTGATTTCTACACTTTTGTTTTTCATATTTTCTGTGCATGTACTTGTTGGTAAAACTTTATTGCTGTGAAAGGCATTCCGTGATCTCCCATGCATTAAGTGGTGTTTAGCACTTTCACTTATTCTGATTTAGTAAATACTTATAAAGTACACCACTCCAAATCATTTTTAGTGCTCACAAGATTTATTTTTAGTACTTAATTGAGTTTTCAAACAGTCGCTTTTTTTTTGGGTACAATTTAGGGTAAAGCTGTTTTTCTAATCGAAGTCTAAGCCTTGCTTCTACATAATAGGGATTGCCCACCTGAATTGCGAGAAGCCATTGCAAGTATAATTTTTGCTGCTCCTAGATGTTCTGATATACCAGACTTACTGCACATCAAGAACTTGTTTACCACTAAATATGGGAAAGACTTTATCTCTGCAGTATCTGAACTTCGTCCTGATTCAGGCGTGAACCGCACAGTGAGTTATCTTTAGATGTGGTTTCTCATTGGAAAACAAATTACCCAACAACTATTGATTATTATACTGGAGTATTAACAATTGAACAATTGCTTAATGTCACTAGTATATCTTTTTTGAAATTATTATTGCAGATAATTGAAAAGCTTTCAGTTAATGCTCCATCTGGAGAGGTAAAACTCAAGGTCTTGACAGATATTGCAGAAGAATACAATCTAGCATGGGATTCTTCTAAAACTGCAGCAGAATTTAGGAAAAATCATGAAGATCTCCTGGTATTTTCATCATTGAGTCTCAGACTATTTCTTCCCTCATTTTTGGACATATATATTATGTTATTCACTATAAATCCTCATGATATCTTGCATCTGTCATCGGTGGTACATTTATAAGTTCTATATACTTCATTGTACGTTGCTGTTAACTTCTTGACTTTAGTATAAGGAATTCACTCCGTTTTTCTTTATTTTCATTATGTTTTTCTCATATTACTTGTAGGGTGGAACAAAACAAGTTGGTGTTGAAGCTACAGTTTCTCATGCTTCCAGCAAAAACAGTTCCATTAACTCGCCAGCTTATAATTCGGACCATTCTATCAAATCTACGCACAATAAACAACAATATGCACACGTTGAAACTTCCATCCCTTCTAACAATAATTCTTGGTTGAACACCAATGAAATTGAGCAGTCACACAAAAATAACAACGTCCAAGTTAATGATGCTAAAAGTGAGACCATATTTCAATCCTCTGATATATTAGAGAAGGCTCGGGCCGCCATTGCTTCTGCTAATCGTGCAACTGTGGCTGCTCGTGCCGCTGCTTCCCTTGCACAAAGTAACTTTGGATCATTGAAGCCGGAGGGTGAATCTTCATAGTTCTCTAAATCGATGGGCTTTGCTTGGTATCTCAAGGTTGGAACATCTTTAAGACCTTAATGCGGTATTTATTGTACATTCTTTACTTGGTACATGAATATTATCGTACATGATGATGCATTGAAAGATGTTAATGTTAGTATATATTTAAATTTTCATAATGGTTGTTTGCACAGTTTGGGTGCTGCGGTCTTGTTAATCCTGACATAGGATGAGCGCAACAGAACTTCAACGTGTTCTTGGATTATTTTTATTAAAGCAACAAAAGTTAGAGTTAATCTCCAATGGTAACAACAAATAAAAAATAGACACCTCTTAAAGAGCTTAGATCCTTCGAATGAAGGAGAAAGCATCCTTGTAAGCAATACATTTTTTTTTTTAGGTTGCTCTTCCTAAAGAGCCATTTTATTAAAACTCAATTGTCCTACATAAATTTGAAATTTATATTTCCCTATGCATTTCATATACATTACATTTTTTGTAAGTGAGTGTTGGTTGAAAGATTCTGACTGAGAAGAGTTAACATTAAAGCTAACATGTAGGTCGACACGTTAGGAAAGATGGCGAAGTAAACGACGCAAATCGACGTCAGCAGAAGAGGTGTTGTGAGTTACTCAAGGCTATTTCGTCGAAGGTGTCGACTGATGGCCAAGGAAACCGACACAAAGTATGAGAACCTTTGAGCGAGAAGATATTTGAAAAGCTGAGAACGTGGGGAAGTTACACAAAGATGGTGGAGGGACACATGACGCCACCAAGACCAACATGAAGAGAACAACAATTATTTTCTTTACCTATTTAAAGCAATGTCCATTTTTATTTTAGAGGGTACATTTTGTGACATTGTGAAGGAAATACTCTCTAAGTACCAGAGAAAAGAGTTTACTTCTGCAAAATGTATGATAGCGTTCACATTTTCTTTTAAAAACAATTTACATTACCAAACTTTAAGATATCTTGCCTTTTTTCTTGTTTATTTTGTCTGTTACACTTTTTCTTCAAGTTTATTTCCAATTTATTCTAAACAAAACCATTCTACCAGTATCGCATAGACTCAACCAGACCGTTCTGGAACTTGTTTGGTCGGTCAGCAAGTAAACCTGCGTTAGGAGGTCAGAGGTTGTTCGCGCGAAAACTGCTTGCGAACAAATTGGCACGCATAGTGGGATACGTCGGTTGGGGTGTATGCATTTACGTAGTGGTAAGATGACGATACCACGTCCAAACGAAGAACCGTCTTCAGAGGGAAATACGATTGTGACAGAAACAACTAATGTTGGCGTTGACACTGTGTCTGCGGTTTCGACTGCACATAGTGGGCCTGTCGTGACGCCAAGTTGACCTGAACCTAGGCCTATGATGACAGGAACTGGGGGGGAGGGGGGGCAGTATGTGCCTAGTTTCACAATGCCTACGCCTCGAGCCTTTGGGATGCCAACAAAGTTCATGTCGAGCTTACATCATAGTGGTCCACTCTTTGGAGAAAGTTCATCGTCAGCTTTCTCACCGTATCAAGGATTAGGGCCTTTGGCGGATCAAGTCACTAGGGCCTGAGGGATTAGTCTTCTGTCACAATCAATTCCAACTTTCACCTCAAGTTCCGTCGCCATTATTAGACAGCAGATGGATGAAAGTAATCACGAAATGGTTCACATGTTGACCCAGCAAATGAGCATCATATTAAGACCATTAATACAAGATTCGATCCAGAGTTACCAATAATTGGCGACTCAGATGACATAGATAGGTGATTTCCTAGGCGCTCCTAGGGTTCCGGGTCGACGGACGTCTCCGCCTCGACAGGAGACGCCAATTCGACAAGACAAAGTCTTCGACGAAATAATTGACCAGCAACCACATGAGGTTGAACACACACCTAGGGTGCCCCAAAGGCCTCCCGTTGGTCAGACAAGTTCGACACGAAGCCATGGCTGGCGAACCAAACATAGAAAGCTATGGTGGAACAGACTATGGTTTGCAATGGAGCGAACCCAGACCTTTGACGACCAACATATACATCCCCACTACCAGACTTTGTTTTGCAAACAGAGTTGCCTAGGGGATGGAAGGTTCCAAAGTTCACCAAATTCTCCAGAGAGACCGAAGAGTCCAGCGTCGAACATGTTGTCAGATATTAAACTGAAGCTGGTGAAATAGCAAACAACGAGGACTTGAAAATGAAGTATTTCCCAAGTTCGCTAAAAAAGAATGCGTTTATTTGGTTTACCACATTACCCTCACAGTCTGTCCATACCTGGGCACAATTAGAAAGGTTGTTTCATGAACAATTTTACATGAGAGAATAAGAAATTAGTTTGAAAGAGTTAGCCAGTGTTAAACGAAAGGCCACAGAGTTGGTGGATCAGTATCTTAACAGGTTTAGACTTTTGAAAGCGCGATGCTTCACGCAAGTCCCTGAACACGAGCTAGTCGAGATGGCGGCTGACGGCCTAGATTATTCAATTAGGAAAAAGTTAGACACGCAATATCTCAGAGATGTGGCGCAGCTAGCTGATAGGGTCCGACAGGTTGAACGTTTAAAAAATAAAAAAACCCAGACTAACAAATACCGCAAGAAAGAGAAAGTTTCATACATATCCGTTGGCGAATTCTCTTCTAATGATGAGGAGCTTGTCGAAGAAGGCGAGGTTAACGTGACTGAACTCAAGCTAGGGCCTCCTTACACATGTAAATCATTAAAACCATCAAATGGAAAAAATCCTATCGAAACTGAGAAAACAGATAAATACGTCCCAAAATTTATATTTTTGATGTATCTAAGTGCGACGAAATATTTGATTTATTAGTTAAAGACGGTCAAATTATTGTCCCTTATGGGGCAAAAGACCCCCCTTCAGAACAAAAGAAGAAAAAAGGATTTTGTAAATTTCATAATTTCCTTGGTCATAAGACATCTCAATGTGTTCTTTTCAGGGATTTGGTGCAGAAAGCTTTGAAGAAAGATCGTCTTCAATTTGGCGAAAGGCCAAAGACGCAAGTTGACACGGACCCTCTAAAGGTCGAAGAGGCCTTATACTCTAAGCTGTATGAGTGTATGATGGTTGAGACTACTTGCGACCTTAACAAGCACTCAACAACCGAAACTCTTGAATGCATGATGGTCGAGACTACTGATGGTCCCGACAGGAAATCTGAGGAGGAACTCAAGGCAGTGTACCTTCAGGTTGGCGAAAGTTTGACGGATTTTCAAGAGAAATGCAGGGTGAGCGGGTCGAAGGTTGTGTTAAGCCCAAGATGCAATTCCATCTTTGATGAAAAGGCTGCTGAGAAGTATGAAGATGGTAGGAAAGTGGCACTGCAAGATAGTAAGCCACTAGTCCCAAGGTCTGTGTTTGACCAGAACAGTGCTCCTCGTCGAAACGAAGAGTACAAGAAGCTGTTTCAGCAGGTGCGACCCAAGACCTTTGTGTCGCCATCAGACACTCCACAGGATAAGTGGGTGGCACCCGTGAGCCAGAAGGGGAGCAAGAGGCCGAAATGGAAGGTGTTGGATCTAGGCCGACAAGAGGACTGAACCTAGGGGCTATATGGTTTCCCCCAATTACAAAGGGAAGAATCCTATGACAAGGACCTAGTGGAGGCGGTATCAACGAAATAAAAAGGCTTCCAAAGAGGCTTCGACTTCACAAATGAAGCCTGTCGGAACCTCTGGACTAAAAAGGCAATACCCAAAGGCACAGTGGGTCGAGAAGGAGAAAATCGTGACAAGTCAAACTACGGCAGTGACTATGGAAGCCTCAGGAGGAAGGTGGGTGGTGTCAACCCAAAGTTCGAAGTACACATCTGGGGTTGAGGACAAGAAAGAACCAGAGTACACTCCCCAGTCAGATGAGGAATATACCCCGTCACCAGAAGACGATTTTGACGAAGATATGTACGACGACACCAAGGATGAAACATACGGTGAGAATTTCATCGTGAATTGCGGCATCGTGTCAATACTGTCGGCAGAATATGATAGGGTGTTAGAAGTCTCTGAAGCAGAAGATGATTTCGTGCCAGACGAGACTACGGAGGACAAACCACTATGTTATTATGTTATGAATAGTGGCGTGTTGGAAGAACGAACAACCATGTTTGAAAGACCTAGTCCTGGAATGATATACCATTTAAAGCCGTTATTCATAAAAGCGAAGGTCGACGGAGTGGCAGTCAACAAAATGTTCATAAACTGAGGGGTAAATGTCAATCTAATGCCTCATACGCTGTTTAAGAAGATTGGGAAGACTAAAACTGATCTCCGACAACATAACATGGTTTTATCTAATTATGAAAGGAAAACCAACAACATTCTTAGGGTAGTCCAAGTCGACTTAGCCGTAGGTACAACCACCCGATCAATACTTTTCATGGTTATAAACTCAAAGGCCAATTTCAACTTGCTGTTGGATCGAGAGTGGATCCATGCGATAGGGGCAATACCGTCAACTTTACACCAGAGATTAAGCATTTGGAGAAAAGATGGCATCGTCGAAAATATTGAAGCTAATCAAATCTATTATAAGATCATTGAAGCAAAGGGTACGAAGAAATATTTTGACCAACACATAGAAAATGTGCCACCTTATGACGATGGATTAGGGTCTTATACTTCTGTTGATACGGGTCGCGTCCTAAATTTGGATCTTGATTATGGATTTATTTGGGATGCTGATGACAAGACAATGGTGCCTACAGAAGGACTTCCACCCACAAGGTGACCAACAATTGATGAAAATGACTACTGAGTCAAAGAGCTTGACTCAAATTTTGGCCTATTTGGCCGAACACAAGAGAAAGTCGGCACTAGAAGTAGAAAAATGATAAAACATAGCTAGTGAGATCGACAATAATGCACAGTTGACTAGTCGACAAGGCCAAAAAATAACTTCGAAAAGCCGGAGGCTCGATTGCATCTATGACAATGAGCCTTTGGGGTTTGAGAAAGACTCATCCATCGAGCTGTAGAGAATGCAAACGCAAGACCCACTCAAAGAGATTGACTTAAGAGATGGGGTAACAAAAGACTTACTTACGTAAGTACTAAAATTGGGTCGAGGGTGAAGGCCAAGCTGATCGAGGTACTGAAAGAATACATAGATTGACTCGCTTGAGATTATGGCGAAATGCCTGGTTTGAGATGAAGTGTGGTGGAACACCGACTGTCAATTCAGCCAGGAAAAAGGCCCGTAAAACAGCAGCTGCGAAGATTCACTCAAGAGATCACTCTAAAGATTAAGCAGGAGATCGAGAGACAACTCAAAAGCCGGTTCATCAGAACTACAAGGTACGTTGGATGGATAGCGAATATAGTGTTTCTTATCAAGAAAATGGGACTCTGCGAGTCTGTATAGATTTCAGGGACCTGAACAACGCTACCCTAAAAGGTGAGTATTCAATGCCTATAGCAGAAATGCTGGTCGACTCAGCTACGGGTTTGGAATATTTGAGTATGCTTGATGGGTATTCTGGCTATAATCAAATCCTCATAGCCGAAGATGATGTTCCCAAGACTGCGTTTCGATGACTTGGGACCTTGGGAACATATGAATGGGTTATGATGTCGTTTGGGTTAAAAAATGCTGGTGCAAGCTATCAAAGGGCCATGAATGCTATATTTCATGATTTTATTGAAAAATTCATGCAGGTGTACATTGATGACATTGTCATAAAATCCTCATAGGAGAATGGTCACTTAGACCACCTTTGACGTTCATTTGAAAGAATGATAAAATATGGATTAAAAATGAATCCACTGAAATGTGCTTTTTGTGTACATGCAGGAAACTTCCTGGGATTCGTAGTCCATAAAAAAGGCATCGAGATCAATCAAAACAAGACCAAGGCAATTTTGGATCTCAAACCTCATTCGACGAAGAAACATCTCTAGTCTTTGTTGGGGAAGATAAACTTCTTGAGAAGGTTTATATCAAATTTAAGTGGCAAGACGAAGGTGTTCTCGCTTGCTCAAGGCCAAGAAGGAAAGTGATTTTCACTAGGGACGGGAGCAACAGGAGGCTTTCGACACCATTAAAGAGTACCTCATAAGGCCTCCCATTTTATTGCCACCTAGTATGAATAAGAGCATGAAGTTGTACGTTGCTGCGTCGGACGCAACCATAGGAAGCATGTTAGCGCAAGAGGACGATTGTGGCGTCGATATACCCATTTATTACCTTAGTCGAATGTTAATAAATGCTAAAACTAGGTACGCCATGATCGAAAAGTTGTGCCTATGCTTGTACTTCTCATGTATGAAATTAAAGCAATATATTAAACCAGTTGAGGTTTACGTTTCGTCGCATTTTGATGTTATTAAGCATATGTTGTCTAAATCTATTTTGCATAGTCGAATTGGGAAGTGGGCATTAACGTTAACTGAATTCTCCTTGACGTATGTCCCTCTAAGGGCAATGAGAGGTCAAATAGTGACATAATTTATTGTCGACCACGCGGTAGTCGAATCGTCGCTGTGGATGATTGACATTGATCCTTGGAAGTTATACTTCGAAGGGTTAAGTCATAAAAATGGAACATGTATTGGAATCTTGATAATATTCCCGCACGACATTCCTACTAAATTCAAGTGTAGGGTCAACGAAAAATGTTCCAATAATGAGGTAGAATATGAAGCCTTAATCACTAACCTCAGAATTCTTAAATATCTGGGCGCCAAGAGAGTTGAAATAAAGGGGGATTATAAACTGGTGATTAAACAGATCACTAGAGACTATAAATGCCTCAAAGAACACCTTGTGGTATACTTCACGATGGCGAAGCGGATTTTGGAACCCTTCGAGGTTGTCAGCATTACATACGTGCCCAGGATAGAAAATCAATAGGCAAACAATTTAGCACAAATTGCCTTCGGGTACAAAGTTTCGGATGGAAAGCTGAGAGACTTCATTAAAATTAGGGAAATGGTGGTGTTGAACGTGCTACCATCAACAAGCTTATCAATCCCAAAAGCTGGAGGGGCAGGCGTTTCGACATAAAGCTTAATTGAAAGTTTGGGAAACTATGAAATCTTCGCTGTCAGCAATCTATAACCATCAGATTGGAGAAGACCAATCATCGAGTATTTGGAAAATCCGGTAGGAAGTACTTATAGGAAGATTAAGTACAGAGCTTTAATTTACGTCCTAATGGGCAATGAGTTACTAAAAATGACTCCAGAAGGGGTGTTGCTTAAGTGTCTAGGAGACGCAAATGCATACCTAGCAATTTCGAAAGTCCATAGTGGGACATGCGAGGCTCACCAAGCCGGGCATAAGATGAAATGATTGTTGTTTCGACAAGGTGTATATTGACCAAGCATGCTCAAGGATTGCATGGACTTTGCAAAGGGGTGCCAGGATTGTTAAAAACATGCGAACATTCAGCACATACCAGCCAGCGAATTACACACAATCGTCAAGCCATGGCCCTTTCGTGGATGGGCATTGGATATCATAGGCGAAATTCGACCAGCCTCGTCGAAACAAAAAAAAATCATCCTTGTGAGTATAGAGTATTTCACAAAATGGATATAGGTTGTATCTCTGGTAAAAGTAGATCAGGAGGCTGTGATCGAATTTATCCAGAGTCATATTTTGTATAGATTCAGGATCCTCAAAACCATCACTACGGACCAAGGTTCTGTATTTGTTAGCCAGAAGATGCAAAAATTTGCAGCAAAAACATGTTTTAAGTTAATTACTTCAACACTATATTATGCTTAAGCGAACGGTCAAGTCGAAGCCGCCAACAAAGTAGTAATTGGACTCATCAAAAAGTTTAAATATTGTAACACATGTCTTTTAAAGAATAAATACTGATAAATTTTACCTCTCCGTCTTACACGTGCCTAGCAACATGATTTGCATATCATAGAGGTCTCCTCTAAAAACCTCAGGAGTGACAACATCTACGAAATGTGCATCGACATGGACTGGCGGAGCTTCCGGGACAGCAGCAAATGATACTTGCATCCGGGGAGGCGAAGTTGGAGACACCTGAACTCTAGAAATGGACGGTTCTGCATATAATAAACTAGCACCAATCAGTGGTCGCGAGGGTTAGACTCTCTCCCCACGAGCAGATGCATGCTGAGACACTCTACCATGCTTCAGTCATTATTAGTTGTCAATCATTTTGCCTATAATTAAATTAAACAAAGCAGATAAAGTAGACAAAAAAAATATAAAATCTAGATAAAAGACATTCAAAATTAAATAATGCATATATAGTATGGAAGTGCACTTCCGTGTTTATGGAAAATCATATTTAGAAAAAATGCATAAGTGAACTTTTGTGTTTTCTTGAAACATAGAAAACACAAAAATGTCAGAAAACGCAGGAAATGCAAAAATGACAAAAAACAAACGCCTTACTAAACTATCTAACTATAAGTGTAATAATAATGTACCTTAATCAATTTAATGTACGTATCTAGTAATGCATGCATTAAAAAAAAAAGAGAAATAAAAAAACTTATTAAGTGGGAGTAATGGAAGTAGTTGAATTGAAATGACTTGAAGTGGTTGATGAAGCTCTTGGGTTAGGCGAAATGTAATATAAAATTTAAGTAAAATTGAAAAATGATGGATTTGGTGTTCTCACATCCACCTTTTGCTTTGACTTGAGAAGTTTTGCTGGAAATGAAGAATGAGAAAGGTCTAACACTAGAGGTGGCAATTGGATTCATTAAGGCAAAATCCATCCAATCCATCCATCAAAAAATTCATCCAATCCATCCACCACATAAAAAATAAGTTAATGGATTGGATTAAATACATCCATTTATATGCATGGATGGATTCGATCCATCCAAGATATTTTAAGGATCCAATGGATTATCTTTATTTTCGTTAGATTTATTTTTTTTAAAATAATTTAAAATAAAATTTTTAAAAGAAAAGAATTGATTTTTTTCTAATAAAAAAATCAGAACTTTTTCAAAAAAAAAAATCGATTTTTTTTTCCGAAAAAAAGACGATTTTTTTCAAAATAAAAAACTGATTTGTTTTTCGAAAAAAAAAATCGATTTTTTGCCGAAAAAAACTGATTTTTTTTCCAAAAAAAATGGTTTTTTTCCGAAACAAAAAACCATTTTTTTTTCGAAAAGAAATCGATATTTTTCAATAATTAAAATATCAATTTTTTTTCTAGAAAATACAAAAAATTCAATTTTTTTCATGAATATATTAAAAAATCATTTTTTTAAATACAAAAAATTTATTTTTCGAAAATAAAATAAATTTGATTTTTAAAAATAAAAAAAATAGATTTATTTTTTCGAAATAAAGAAAAATTGGATGGATGGATATCCATCATTAAGTATATGTTAATGGATGAATTGGATAATTTTAAAAAAAATTTAGTGGATTATTAATGGACTAATGGATTGCTTTAATCCATTCATTAACAATCCAATCTATATCTATCCAATCCATCCATTTTGCCACCCCTAACTAACACGTATTAGACTAAAAACCTGTCCGAAGGTATATTTTTTACAAAAATGCATTTCTGTATTATAATTTTTTTTTAAAAAAAATTGTGAGCACCACTAAAGAATGTAATAAACAATCACCCATTTTTTTTAAGGCCTGTGATGGACCTGGCCCAATAATGTTCTTAAAACCCATGTTTTACCATTAGCCCACTAATGAATTATGATTTGAAGTGTGTGTTGAGCTAATTTAAATCCTTTAGTAGTCTTTCCTATGCATAAAAAAGATTAGGAAACTTCCATGCTCATTCCACGACCATCAAGTTACCTCATAACTTACTATTATTATTTATTTTCCTATATTATTAACTTTTCCATTGAACGATTTGCAAATGATACTGCTAGTTTATAAAACATTTTACTATCATAATAATTCATTGTTCACAAAATATTTAAGCGGTTCTTGAAATTATTTGGCTAGTATACTTTGGTTTTTTATTTTATTTCTTACAGCCAGTGGTGTAAATTGAGTTTTAATAAAAAAATCTAATAATAACGAGTTACTTTTCAATTTTTATTTTAGTGGTTAAGCAACCCCTTATTTTTGTATTTGCTAAAATGATCTTTTAGTTATTTATCTATCATAAAATTATAGTTGGTAAAAAAAATTGTAAATTTCAAAATATCTAGTAGTTGTACCAAAAAATAATGAAAAGGAGAAAAATCAATGATTTCCCAACAAGAATCACCCGATTAGTGAATCAAGAGAAGGCATGCGGAGAAACAGTCTCGGGGCAGTATGTTGTCGCAAAAATATTGGCTATTTAACACCAAGATTTGACAATGTAGTTGTAGCGATTGAGAAATCGAAGGATCTTTCAAAGATGAGCAAAGAGGAGTTGCAAAGCTCTCTTGAGGCTCATGAGTAAAGGATGGAGAAGAGAAATGATGATAAAGAGATCGCTTTGCAAGCTTGCTTCAATGAGAAGGACAAGAGATCGAAAGGAAAATGGTCCATGAAGAGTAAAAGGAATTTTCAGAATTATGGTGGAAGAGTCCCGAAATTCCACGAATTCGACTTGTCAAATGGGTTAGAGCAGCTGGAAAAAATGGTGGTCAAGGAAACTTCAGAGGTGAAAAAAAGAGGTTTGACAAAAGTAAGGAGCAGTGCTTTAAGTGCCAAAGGTTTGATCATTTTGCAAAAGAGTGCAATGCAAATAAGAAAGAACCTCAAGGTTGCAAGACAAGAGTTTGAAGAAGAGAATACACTATTGGTCATGATCACGAAAGAGAATTACAACTGTAGCCGCAAAAACATGTTGTAACTAGTTACATAATATGGATAACCGATTACATGCAAAAGAAAATGCCATGATGAGTACAAAATGAGTTCAATGCAGCGAGGAGTGATATTTGGACTCAGGTTGTTCTACTTATATGACATGAAGGAAGGATTGGTTTGTTAAAATTAAGCGTGCCATGAAGAACTAAGTAAAGTTCGCAGATGACACCACTCTAGCGGCTGATGAGATTAGTGATGTTTTGATCATGAGAAGGGATGGCGAAAATTCATTGGTTAAATATGTATTGTACATTCTAGGAATTAAATGTAACCTTCTAAGTATTGACCAATTTTATAAGAAGGATTACAAGATTCACATGGAAAATAAGGGGATGCACGTTATGAATGCAAAAGGAGTTTTGATCCTTAAAGCGCCTATGACTGCCAATAGAACCTTTAATGATAAGTTGAAGGTTATGGAGCATAAATGTATTGCTAGAGTGGCAAGTTGAGAAGAGTGAATATGAAACTATCGTCTTGAGCATCTGAATTTCTGAGATCTCAAAGACTTATGAAAGAATGGTATGGTAACAAGGTTGCCATTGATCAACATACCAGTTAAAATTTGTGAAAAAGTGTGCAAGCGAAGCAACATAAGGGTAAATTTAGAAATGATGCAGGTTGTAGAACTAAGAATCGCCTTGAGGTGGTGTATTCAGGTGTGTGTGGATCGATGCAAGTAGATTCAATTGGTGGAAATAGGTATTTTGTCACATTCATTGAAGATCATAATAGAAAGCTATGGACATACCTAATCAAGAGAAATGATGAGGTATTTGAAGTGTTTAAGAAGTTCAAGTCTATGTTTGAGAGACAAAATGGTTACAAACTCAAAGTGCTCAAAATGAATGGTGATTGCAAATATGTCTCAAAAGACTTTGAGAGGTTTTGTGATAAATAAGGGATTGTACATGAGGTAGTACTACCTTATACATCATAGTAAAACGATGTTTCCGAAATGAAGAATCGATTGAGCATGAACATGGTAAGAAGCATGTTGAAGGGGAAGAGCTTACTGAAAGAGTTATGGGGAGAAAAATATCCATATCTGCCTATTTGTTGAATAGGTGTCCTACAAAGAAGCTTGAGAAGGTAACACCAGAGGAAGCATGGTAGGGATTCAAATAGAATTTGAACCATTAAAGAGTTTTTGTTTCTATAGCGTATCGACATGTTCCGGGACAACTTTGAAAGAAGCTGGATGATAAGGGAGAAATGATGATACTTGTAGGGTATCACTCTACCGGTAGTTACAAGTTGTTTGATGCAACACAAATGAGGGTTGTGATCAGTCGAGACGTCATTCTCAACGAAATCAAGGAGCAACAGCAGCCTGTAATTGGTTACATAAAAGTTGTAACTGGTTACAGCTTTGAAAAATCATATTTTGCAAAAACAGAAAGATAATAAATACCCGTTGCCGAAGCCCAATTTGAAGAAATGTTATAAGATCAACAAGGCAAAGAGGCTTGCCTTAAAAACTCCAAGATTGTGAGCTTTTCCGAGACAACGAAGTTAATGATATTGGTGATTTAGTGCATTTTGCTCTTATGGCCAAATCCGAACCCGTTAAAACTAAAGAGACTTTAAGTGATCCAAAGTGGATTTGTGCTATCAAGGAGGAGCTAGAATCAATTGAGAAGAATAATGCTTAGGAGTTGGTTGATTTTCCAGACGGGAAGAAGTCAATTGGTGTGAAATATGTGTTCAAAGTGAAGGCAAATCCAAAGGGTGAAATAATTAAGCATAAGGCTCGATTAGTTATGAAGGGATTCTAGCAAAGAGATGACATAGACTTTGAAGAGGTATTTTCACCATTTTCTAGGATTGAAACCATAAGGTTAGTTATAAGTATTGCCAATAACAACAATTGACCTATCTACCAAATGGACGTCAAATCTGCATTTTTGAATTGACCACTTGAAGAGGAGGTGTATGTAGAACAACCCTCTAATTTTTTTGCGAGAAACCAAGACCTAAAGTTCTATAAGTTAAAGAAAGCGTTATATGGTTTGAAACAAGCTCCAAGATCTTGGAACAAAAGAATAGATGGTTTCCTAAAGGAGGTTGGCTTCAAGAAATGTGTATCTGAGCATCGAATGTATGTGAAGACGAGTACAAGTGAGGGAGTGATTATTATTTTTATATATGTAGATAACTTATTGATAACGAGCAACAACGAAAAGTGCATTTCTAAGTTCAAGGGTGAACTTATGACAAAATTTGAGATGACCGGCCTTGGTCTCATGACATACTTCCTTGGCATTGAATTCCACAAGCTCAAAAGTGGTCTGCTCATGCACCAAAGAAGGTACGCACTTGAGATGTTGAAGAAATTTGAAATGAAGCATTGTAACGTTGCCATTACTTCAGCTGAATCAAGGTTACAATTGTCGAAGGATGAGGATGAGCAAGATGTTGATCCAACTTAGTATAGGAGGCTGATTGGATCCTTGCATCATTTGTTCAATACGCGACCGAACTTGGTGTTTAGTGTCATTATTGTAAGTAGATTCATGGGGAGACCAAAGGTGTATCACTTGGTAGCAGTCAAGAGCATCCTGAGACATGTCAAAAGTTATGTTGGCTATGGAATTGTCTTTCCCGCAACGAATATGGGCAAAAAACGTAATTTGCTCGGTTTTATCGATTCCAATTAGTACGAAGATAAAGATGATCAAACGTCTATAACTGAATAAATATTTATGTTCGGTGCAACACCAATGTCATGGTGTTCGAAGAAGGAACTGGTAGTTGCACCCTCATCTTATGAGACCGAGTACATTGCCGCTTCGTTATGTGCGTGCCAAGCCGTATGGCTTATGAATCTATTGGAGGAGTTGGGCAGAAATGAAGGAGGGGCTATTACACTCCTGGATGAAAACATTTTCGCGACTAATCTTGCTAAGAATCCAATTGCACATGGGAGAAACACGCATATTGAAATGAGGTTTCACTGCTTGAGGGAACTTGTTAGTAAAGGAAGGTTACGATTGAGATATTGTAGAAGTGAATACCAAGTGGCTGGTTTGTTGACTAAGAGAGTCACAAATGATGTATTCAAGAGGTTGAAGATGAACATGAGCATGGAAAACGTGGAGCACTTGAATGAAGGTGGTGTGTTAAAAGCATTTTGAGTAACTCAAGTTCTGTAACCGGTTAACACGAGGGTGTAACAGGTTCTAGCAAAAGGATTTTCACTTCTAAACTGAAGAATAAGGCCGAATTTCGAGTGTGTAACCAGTTAACATATGAGGTTATATGGTTATTACTGAAAGTATTTTTTATTGGCGTGTCAGCTGTAATAGGTTAACCATTTGGTGTAACCGGTTACATGCCCGAGTTTTTGTGTTTTTCAATTGTTTACTTGTATGTTTTAGGTCCCAATCATTTTGTAACTCTTGTATAAATGCCTTGGAGGCATTCTCATCTTTAGTTAATACAAATATCACACACACAATCTCTCTCTCTCTCTCTCTCTCTCTCTCTCTCTCTCTCTCTCTCTCTCTCTCATCTCTCTCTCTCTCTCTCTCTCTCTCTCTCTCTCTCTCTCTCTCTCTCTCTCTCTCTCTCTCTCTCTCTCTCTCTCTCTCTCTCTCTCTCTCTCTCTCTCTCTCTCTCTCTATATATATATATATATATATATATATATATATATATATATATATATATATATATATATATATATATATATATATATATATATATATATATATATATATAAGTGTTCAATAATTTGTGAGTCACAATTTCAACAAAAATGTTACTCATATAAATTATTGAAAATGAAAGAAAGAGGAGAAAAATAAAAATCAATAAATAAAAACTTTATAAAAATTATGTAACTTTTTCTTAATATTAAAAAGAGATTTATATTAAAAAATATATGAGTAGTTTCTTTCTTTTGTAACATAATTTTTTTTCTTTTCAAGTAATAAGATTCATGGGGATGTGAAAATATAATTTCATTTTTCTTTTATAATATGATTTTTTTAAAGCTTTTGTTAACTTATAATATAATTTCATTTTTCTTTTGTAACATTATTATAAATAAACTAGAAAATTGATATTTTTAATAAAATTTTGTTACTAAAATTGGATTTTTAAAACAAGGGTACCAAAATAAAAAAAATAAAAATAGAAGAATTAAAATTATAATTAAGCTAAAAAATAAACACAAAATCAATTTATCGGATCAAAAAATCTACTAGTTCATTGATCTGACATGTGATTCGGTCGGGTCACAACGATTTTCACCAGATTAATTGCAACTATAATCTGATAATTTTATTGAACCACTCTAACCTTTAATTTACGGTTTAACTGGTCCGACTGGCCGGAACTATCCGAATTTTAAAACATTGAATAACAACGGAACTTTAGAAAAAGTGTTAGGATAAAATCTTGAAAAAAAATCTTAATATAACAAAAATCTAGGCCCAATCAAAAGTGAAACCTGTTATTGGGCTTTCTGCTGATGGACTTTAATCTATTTGAGATTAAAAAGAAAAAAACAGAATTCAACATTTGTACCGCCCAAATGCTCAGTTAAAAATATATGGAGGGTTTTTTAGAAACAAATACGGTAAAAAGTAGGGTAAATAAAATAGTTGCAGTTACATTTTATAATTTGCAGGTAGAGTATTTGAAACAAAAAAAGTATAGGCTATTTGTTTAGTTAGTCTTTGTGAAAATAGACGATTTCATTAAAAAATTAAAATTGTAATTCATTTCTTTCTCTTAAAATTCATGCAATAAGAGGAAAACATAGTCACAATAGTTGATTTTTGGCAACCATGTAGTAATTCAAGCTAAACAAGTAACCACATACACTGTAGATAATTCCCTGAAAAAATCACAAAATAATCAATAGTAACCAGATAAGATATTATTATTATTTTTTTTTTGACGTGGAAGATAAAACATTTTTTATTTATTTAAAAATGATAATTTGATAGATCAATGGCTTTCTTCGAATGACTTTAAAATACTGTTATGTTTTTCGTTGTCCATTTCATTATATTAGTTTTAGTGTTTTTGGCTGGGCACATTTAGTATTGACTAAAATGTATAAAAAATTATAATTTTGACTTTTTTTAAATGATTTTTATATTATAATATAATTTTGTATAAAAAAAAGTATAAAGAAATTTTTTATAAAAGCTTAAAATAAAAATTTGGTTTGAATTGTTATTTTTAAAATATTATTTTATTAAAAAAGTTATTTTAAAACTAAAATCATTTTTAAAATACAATTTTAAAAAAAAATTACGATTTCAAATATATTTTAATCTTTAATTATATTTGTTTATGTTATAAGATATCAAAATTAATTTTTTAATTTATAAAAAATAAATATAATAAAAAAAATGTATAATTTTATAAAATTTTATAAAACAAACCGCCCCTTAATTAAATGTTTAGAGATTTAGTAGAAAAAAATTTGAATGAGAAAAGATAATCTAGTTTGTATTTCTAATAGAAAAGTTTGATAGATATAAGTCATTGTTAAATTACAATAAATACTTCTTTTATAATATTATTGTAAAATTTTTTTATTTATTCAATTTTCTAGTATTCACGTTCAGAATTTAAAAAAGATTATATATGTTTTTTAATAGTAAAACAACATATAAAATATAAAGGGGAAATCTAAGAATTACAATAACAAAGTAGTATTACAATACTATAATTATTAATATTGATAGTAGTCCACAAGTAGACAGTTTTTACAAAAGTATAAAAAATTATTTAAATATTTAAAAAATAATAAAAGCTGACAAAAAAAGGAAAAAAACACAAAGGCATGCAGATGCTGAAATGGGGAGGCAGTATTAAGCATGATTGGTTAAGAGATCACCAAAAGAGGTTCACATGACAGGGCCACACAGTCACACACCAATTGAGTCAGAAAAAAAAAATTAACCAAAACATTCTTGTTGGTTTTCATTCCCGGACACCATTACACTATCCTCTACTGACTAGTCACACACACAGACAGACACACAAGAAGCTAAAGAGGTGAACCCTTCCTCAGACTCATCAGTGCCTAACCCTAAAAACCCTAGGTCTCACATAAGAACCCTAGCTATATCCTCTCTACTCTTACCTATACCTATATTTGCCACTTATTACTCTCCCTTTTTGAGATTTTTCTCAGATATATGAGATTTTTCTCAGGTTTTGTATTTGTATAGTCTCAGTTCTTAGGTTGAGCCCTCTCTTATGAAACACAAAAGTCACACAGTACCTATGCATGAAACTTCAGCAAACAGTTCTGTGGGGGTGGAGATCAGGCACACTTGGTCGTACATTTATTTATTTATTCACACTATGATATGATATGAAAGAGAGAGTGTTTGTATGTGTGTGTGTGACAAAGATGTAACGTAGGTTGCAGGAGAAGTGATAAGGACAGGAATGAACAAGACTTGACCAGTAAAAAATTATTGGATTGGTGGTAGGGTGAGGGATGATAAACCTAATTGTATGCTACCAACAACAAATGACAAACAACATCCCATACTTCACTTTTTTTCTTTCTTTCTTATTATTATCAAGTTTTCATTCATAATTCAACATTGTCAAATCTTAAAATAATTTTCTTTAGTGTGTATATATATATATATATATATATATATATATATATATATATATATATATATATATATATATATATATATATATATATATATATATATATATATATATATATATATATATATATATATATATATATATATATATATATATATATATATATATATATATATATATATATATATATATATATATATATATATATATATATATATATATATATATATATATATATATATATATATATATATATATATATTCTTGTTATATTTTAAGTAACATTTAGTTTTATTTTAAAATGAATTTAAAATAAAATTTATCCACAATTACATGTATTTAACAAAACTCAGATATTAAAGATTTAGATTTTAAATATTAGTATTTAATAAAAGTTCAAATTTTATAAACATTTTAAAAGTTTTTAGTAACCGATCATCCCGACACAACGGTGTCCAACACTAGTAAAAACATGTAAATAATGATATAAATTTAAAAAGAGAATAAAATCTATCACTAATTGTGACATAATTTGAAACGAAATTTTGTGTCTTTTATTAAAAATTAAATGGACGGACATGCAAGTTTGACAGGAATCTCAGAGTTTAACAAGTTTAGTTTGAAAAAAGATTTTGCTTATTCTGAAATCTCAATTAGATAGATGTTTTTTGTGAGCTACTCCCTTTGGTCATTAGTATATGAAAAAAAAAACTTTTTAAATTTATTGAAAAGTCAATGTATTTGGATTATATGTAATCCAAATACATTGATTCTTTATGAATCTAAAAAGTAAAAAAAAAATTATATTAAAGATTAGATGGAATATATCATAAAAGAAAATTTATAGAAACTTATTTTTATCGTAAAAACGTTTGTTTATAAGCAATATACTTCATATCATATATACTATTAAGTACAAGGGGTACTCATTCCAAATTACATCGGGGCCACGCTCTAACTACAAAGTGGTTAGCAATCTCTTGCAACACAAATAATCAAATTAGAATACCAATATGTCTTTTCAAAATCTGAATTTCTATTATATTTGTCTAGAAACCATTCCCATGATACCACTTTGTGTTGGTGTAAGCTCTAGACACCAATAATTTTATTAAAATTTGGTACTTGTATGCACTACTACGAAAAACACATATATAGCGTGTGATTGTATGTATGATGACTTCCATAACAGATAAGTGGCCATGGTTATAAGTTATGTAGCTGTTGGCTAAAAAAGAGCCAACTGAAAACATCGATAGCGAAAGGGTCGACCTCGGCAGGAGATAGGAAAAAAAGCCCCCAAATCGACAGTATTCTTTGAAGGAAGAAAGCATTTGGAAAATACTGGCAGCAAAGTATCGAAGTCAACAAGTTTAAAAGGGACGCAACCTAAGTCGACGTTCCAAGGAAAGATGCGTGATCGATAGGGACATAGGTTGGTCGACCAAAACAACAAAAGGCACACCTGACAAACAAGTTTTGTTGCCTGGCGGGAAATAGATTTGACAAAAGGAATATGGGGGAAGTTACAAAAGTAGTGGCCTTACACGTGGCGGCTCCTGAAGCGACCTGACGGTTATTTTATTTGCCTATATAAAGCAAATCCTGGTTTGAAGGAAAGGGCGTTCTTTGTCAATATTTTAAGAAAAACACTCTGAGTACCACACACTAAGGGAAAAGAGTTTCCTTTTCATTACAAAATGTACGAATACGCCCATTTGTACTTTCCTTTTTTACATTGAATTTACCAATTCTTTATGTTATGAAAACAATGCCTTTACTTTTATGTCACATTTTCAGTACTTCTTTGTTTTATTAAAAGCATCATTGTCTTTACTTGTCTGAATTTCATCATATACACTCTCAAAAACAAAAAACTGTCGAGTGCACCATAAATCCTAAGTAACAAATCCATCGAGAACCAGAGTCCTAGGACTAGTTTGGTCAGTCCCGCAAGTAAACCCGCGTTGGGAGGTCAGAAGTTGTTCGCGCGAAAAACATGTGCGAATAAATTGGCACACCTGGTGGGACCTTAAGGTTTGGGTGTATGCGTTTACGCAGTGGAAAGATGGTAACACCACGACAGAACGAAGAACTGTCTTCGTAGGAAAATCAGGTCTTATCACCGGTGACGGGTGTAAGCACCGGATCCACAACAATAACTTCGACCGCTCATAGTGAACCATTCGTGACTCCGAGTCGACCTGAGGCAAGACCTGCGACGACAGGAGTCGAAAGGCAATACTTGCCCAGTTTCACTATGCTGGCACCCCAACACTTAGGGATGCCGACAGATTTCATGTCAACGTTACGCTATGGTGGGCTAGGCACGAGAGAGAATTCCTCGTCAGCATTCTCGCCATATCAAAACCTAGGGCCTATGACCCAGCAAGGGGGAAGGCCACCAGGTTTCGGTTCACTTTCCACTGTAATACCGTCTTTCACCACTAGTTCCATCACGGTTATGCGACAGTAGATGGACGAAAGCAATCAGGAGATGGTACATATGCTGAACCAACAAATGGGCACTATTATGAGACCATTAATACAAGATTCGACTCAGAGTTACCAACAACTGAAAACTCAGATGACACAAATATGAGACTTCTTAGGCCCCCCCAGGGCCACAGGAAGACATACCCCTCCCAATCGTCCCGACACGCCTATCCGACAGAATGAGCCTATCGAAGAAAGAAACGACCTACAGGCGCCTGAGTACGAACATATTCCCAGGATGGCCCAAAGGCCCCCCATTGTGATGGTCCACAAGAACCAAGACCTGGACCACGTGGTCAGACAAGTTAGGAACGAGAATCCAGGGGGCGAATCTAACCTAGAGGCCATGGTCGAGCGCATTATGGTTCACAACGGTGCGAACCCAAGCGTTCGATGGCTCGCCTCCATGTCCCATTTACTAGACTTCATGCTGCAAATAGAGTTGCTAAGGGAATGGAAGGTGCCAAAGTTTACCAAGTTTGCAGGTGAAACAGAGGAATCCACCGTCCAACACGTTGTTAGGTATCCGACCGAAGCTGGGGACATAGTAAATAATGAAGATTTGAAAATGAAATATTTTCCTAGTTCCCTAACCAAGAACGCGTTCACACGGTTCACCTCGTTACCCCCACAGTCGGTCCATATATGGACATAGTTAGAAAGATTGTTTCACGAGCAATTTTACACGGGACAATCAAAGATTAGCTTGAAAGAACTAGCGAGCATAAAACGAAGCAGCGGAATCCATAGACCAATATCTAAACAGGTTCAGACTATTGAAGGTGCAATGCTTTACACAAGTCCCTGAACACGAATTGGTCGAAATGGCCGCATGAGGTTTAGACCATTCTATTAGGAAAAAGCTAGACACACAATACCTTAGGGATATGGCACAGCTGGCCCACTGCGTCCGACAGGTCGAACGTTTAAGGAGCGAGAAATCCCAGGCTAGTCAATATCGTAAGATAGAAAAGGTCGCGTTCGTGGCCACTGACGAATATTCATTTGACAATGAGGAGTTCGTCGAAGAAAATGCTGTCAATGTGGCCGAATTAAAACCTGGGCCCCCGTATGCGTGCAGAGTCCTAAAACTGTCGAACAAAAAGAATCTGGTCGATATGGAAAAAACGGACAAATATGTTGCGAAAACATACTCTTTTGATGTATCCAAATGCGATGAGGTATTTGATTTGTTGGTCAAAGATGGTCAAATTGTCGTCCCGGTCGGGACAAAACATCCCCCTCTAGAACAAAAGAAAAAGAGGGGATTTTGCAAATTTCATAATTTTCTTGGTCATAAAACAACTTAATGTGTTCTTTTCAGAGACTTGGTGCAGAAATCTTTGAAAGAAGGACGACTCCAATTTGGTGAAAGACCAAAGATGCAAGTGGATACGGACCCTCTGAAAGTGGAAGAAACACTGTACTCTGAAGTGGCAGAATACATGATGATCGAGGCTTATGAGGGCCTTAAGGGACAGATGACAACCTCGACCCTCGAATGTATGATGATCGAGGCTACTGAGGGATGCGACAAGAAAGCAGAGGAGGATTTTGAGGGAATCTACCCTCAATCTTGGGAAAGCTTAGATGAGTTTCAAGAAAAATGCAAAGTTAGCGGCTCTAAAGCCGCCATTTGTCTCAGATGCCATGCAGTGTTCGACCAGAGAGCGGCAGACAGATTCAAGTCAGGTAGACCACCAGCCCCAAGGTTCGTGTTCGACAAAGATCGGGCTCCTCGATGAAATCAAGAGTATTGGAAGCTATTCCAACAGGCAATGCCCAAGACTTTTGTGCCCTCTTCAGACACCCTGTAGGACAAGTGGATGGCTCCCGTAACCCAGAAAGGGAGCAAGTGGCCAAAGTGGAGGGTGGTGGATCTGGAAAGAGAGGAAAAATCCTCCGACAAGAACGCTGGGTCAAAGGGATATGTGGTGTCCCCCAACTATAAAGGCAAGAACCCAATGACAAAGACCTAGTGGAGGCGTCATCAGCGGAACAAAAAGGCTGCCAAAGAAGCATCGACTTTGCAGCTACGACCTGTCGGGAATCCCGGGTCAAAGAGTCAACCCCCCAAAACCATATGGATTGAAAAAGAGAATATAGTGGCAAGTCAGACCATAGTAGTGACCATGGAAGTCTCTAGAGAAAGGGCAGTGGTGTCGACCTAGAATTCGATGTTTACCACTGGAACAGAAAGCAGGAAAGAGTCAGAATACACCCCTCAGTCAGATGAAGATGAACCTGAGTATACACCTCAGTCAAACGAGGAATACACCCCATCTCCAGAAGAGTATTTGGATGTGGACATGTACGACATGCGAATGACGACATCTATGGTGAAGACTTTGTAGTAAGTTACATAATTATGTCAATACTACCGGCAGAGTATGATAGGGTATCTGAAGTCTCGGAGTTAGAGGATGATTTCTTGCCAGATGAAGCTGCAGAAGATAAGCCACTGTGTTATTATGTGATGAACAATGATGTGGTAGAAAAGCAAACTTCCATGTTCGAAAGACCCAGCCCAGGGATGATGTATCATTTGAAACCATTGTTCATAAAGGCAAAGGTCGACAGCGTGGCAATGAATAAGGTATTCGTGGATGGTGGAGCAACAATCAATTTGATGCCCCACAACCTCATTTAGGAGGATCGGCAAGACTGAGGTTGACCTCAAGCAACACAACATGGTTTTGTCCAACTATGAGGGTAAAACCAGTAATATTCTAGGAGTGCTCCAAGTAGACTTGGCAGTCGGAACCACCACTAGGTAGACGCTCTTCATGGTCATAAATTCAAAAGCAAATTTTAACCTCCTATTAGGACGGGAGTGGATCCATGAAATTGGGGCGGTACCTTTGACACTGCACCAAAGACTAACTATTTGGAGGAAAGACGGTGTCGTTGAGAATGTCGAAGCCGACCGGAGTTATTATAGGATCAAGGAAGCCAAGGGTACGAAAAGGTCTTTTGACCAACACCTGGTGGACATGGCACCATGTGACGACGAGTTGGGATCTTACACCTCCACCAATATCGGTCGTATCTTGAATTTGTACCCAGATTATGGTTTTGTTTGGAACTCATCTGATACCCCAACATAGTCATCGCAGAGTTTCCCACCCACGGGGTGGCCCCCCATAGACACAGATGGTTGTTGAGTCAGAAAGTCTAAATCGAATTTCGGCCTATTTGGATGAAAACAAAAGAAAAGCGGTACTCAAAAAGGAAAAAACGAAGATACTGCCAATGATACATGTACAAATGGCCGACAAGGGCAGACAACAACTTCAGAAAGCCGGAGGCTCGACTGCATCTATGACGACGAGCCTTTGGGGTTTGAAAGAAACCCAACCTATGACGTGCAAAAAATACAGGCACAAGATCCACTCGAAGAGATTGATATAGGGGAAGGAACCACAAGAAGACCTACATACGTAAGTACCAAGATTGACTCGAAGATGAGAGCCAAGCTGTTCGAGATATTGAAAGAGTACAAAGACTGCTTTGCTTGAGATTACGCCAAAATGCCAGGGCTATGTCGGGAGGTTGTGGAACACCGCTTGCCCATCCAACCAAGGAGGAAACCAGTTAAGCAACAGTCACGTAGATTCGCCCCAGAAGTTACACTGAAAATCAAGAGGGAAATTGAAAGGTTGCTGCAGAGTCGCTTCATCCGCACAACAAGATATGTTGAGTGGTTGGCGAACATAGTCCCAGTTGTCAAGAAAAACGGAACTCTGAGAGTTTGCATCGAATTCAGAGACTTAATTAGTGCCACCCCTAAGGATGAGTATATCATGCCCATGGCAGAGATGTTAGTCGATTCAGCCGTTAGTTTCGAGTATTTGAGCATGCTCGATAAATATTCTGGATATAACCAGATCTTCATAGCTGAAGAAGATGTTCCTAAAACGGTGTTCCGGTGTCCAGGGGAATTGGGAACTTATGAATGGATGGTCATGCCATTCGGTTTGAAGAACGCTGGAGCGACATATCAAAGGGCTATGAATGCTATTTTTCATGATTTCATTGAACATTTCATGCAGGTATATATTGACGACATAGTCATAAAATCGTCGTCAGAGGTCGGCCATTTGGACCACCTTCGAAACTCATTCAAAAGGATGAGGAAATATGGATTAAAAATAAATCCACTAAAGTGTGCTTTTTGCGTATATGCAGGGGATTTCTTGGGTTTTGTGGTTCATAAGAAGGGCATAGAAATAAATCAGAACAAAACGAAGGCAATTCTGGACCTCAAACCCCATGTGACGAAAAAGAAACTCCAGTCCCTGCTGGGGAAGGTTAACTTCTTGTGAAGATTCATATCAAATCTAAGTGGCAAGACGAAAGCGTTCTCGCCACTGTTGAAAGTCGAGCATTCACACCCTCTTCTCTATGTCTGGGAGCATTACTCTCGACATTTGCATCATGATCAATAAAAACATGGTTTTTTTTAGGAGTTTCCTCCGTCGACGTCCCAAGGATTCAATAACCTTTTGAGGACTTAGAGGAGGAATGGTCTCAACAGATTGACCAACAGTATTGGAAATGATATCAGCTAATGTTGGGGAATCTGGGTCTTTTGCATCCTACAAAACGACCAAGGTGAAGGTCGATAAGAAAATGCAAAAGGAATATTGAAAAAAAGGGGGCGAAAAGAGGCATACCTCAGTATTATTGGGCGACGGAGGAGTTTTGGTGACTACGGTATGGAAGGCCTCAGTTAAGTCTTCAGGAACAAAAGGGTTGGGAGTCGAAGCAACCCCTTTGAGAGGTGTTTTCTTTGTTGGGGCTTTCTTTTTCCGTCTCAGAGATGTGGCCGAGGGAGAATCCGACGTTTCAGAGGGAAAAACTCGAGAACAGGTACTCTCATCCGACAGTACAACATCAGGAATGATTGGTTGTTCAGAAATCTAGCCAGAACAAATCACGTAAGTCGACAAGCAGGGACAAACGAAACGAAAGTGATAAAGAGATGTATCATACCTGAGTGTTAGAAGTCTTTTATTTTTTGGCTGACTGGGTTGAAGTCGACGCCACAGGGGGTTCCCTTTTGTGCCCCTAAAAAAGATAAGTAACATTCAGAAAACAATGCGAAGACTCCGGTATAAGAAGATAAAGATGAAGAAGAGTGAGTTTACCCTTTTTTGTGCATCCCCAGGGGCATTGGTTGGCGTTGCATCCACCAAAGGCGCCAACGGACCAAGGGCTTCGCCGTATAAAGCTACAAAGGCGTCGACCACATTTTCCAAGAAAAGGTCATGATCAAGATGTTGAGCTTGGTACTCTGACCACCAGACATTAAAACTTTCGATGGTGAAGAACGAGGGTTCGTAACAAAAAATAGACAACTCTAGATGTTGAGTCGACTTAGCAAACTTGAGGCAGTTCCTATGTCCCGCCAAGTTAAGCCTTCGACCAGCCCACACGACTTCATCCCGGTGCCGAACTAACGGCTTTGCAGCATTTGGCTCAGGCCAAAATTTTGAGCAACCAGGTTGGGCTGGTAGTTTATGAACCCATAACTAGTGTTACTCGGATCAATGCAAAATAATAGCATTGTTGGAGTTAAAAAATATCTCTATGTGGAGTTGGAAAGTGCAGCTGTTCTGGGGGAAGCGCCAGGGAATGGATTTTTGAACCAGGTCGGCCCAAACCTTTGATGAGCAAAGGGAGCTATTCCAGGAACAAAGATGTTTCCCTCAACAAACATAGTGAGGTACTTCATGAAGAGGGTTTTGTTGGGGGTTTCCTGCGTGGTCAGGAGAGCAAGTCGAACTCCATCCACTAGTCGATCTTCGTTCAAGCGTTTCATCTTGACCGACACTGGATAGCCCAGTTGATGCTCAAAGGTGGCGTTCAGCCAATGTTGCAGTAGCCACATAGGCACCGACACATTCAGGGCTTTGGTGGTTTCGTAAAGATGGGAAATCTTCAATGATGACAACCCTACTGAGTGATACAGAGATGCCAAGAGAAGTTTGCCAAGGGCCACCTGTCGACCCTCATAGATTTGAATAGCCAATCTAATGTAGCTTTTGGATATTTGCAAATAACCCGGGCAGAAGAGATAATACGATAGCCACAGGGTCAAGAAGGCAATGTGCTCTTCATCGGACACTTCGACTGTATCTTTGTCGTGATGGTCTTCGATGAAATCCTGAAAGCCAGCACGATCGAAGTCGAAATATGCCTCCGTTTCTATGGTGGGGTCGAAGGTTTCACCTAATAGGGAGAGACCACTAATGGCCTCCACATCGAAAAGGGTAGGTGACAGCATCCCACAGGGAAACTGGAAAGTGTTTGTCGAACCTTCCCAAAAGAACATCGACGCCAGTAGAAGATAGGGGTTGACCCTGTGAGCATTTCTTGAGAGTTGAATGGCGTCGAAGATGCCAGATCTTTTCCATTGGTCCCGACGCTTGTTCTGGACCTTGTTCAACCAGGCAAGGTAATCTTTGTTGCCTGGGGTTGGCATCGAACGAAACACCCTAGCCTTTGGCGCCATGAATTTCAAATCAAGGGTGCCACCTTTGTGAAAAGCCGGGGGAATGGCTACCAAAAACCAGGAAAAAGTGACTGCATGTTCTCATGGCTAGGTTTTTCAATAGGATAGAGGCCATGAAACACATGGAGTTTTCCGGCCACCACGAAGGGATGATCATTTATTTTTTCCAAGCAGCCAACATATTATCGTCAACAGAAGTGGGGTTGGGGAGAGGTTTATGAGAGTCCGCCTCTGAGATGATGAAAGCAATAGGGTTGTTAGCCATCGTGTGGGTTTGAGAAGCAATTGAGGAAGCCATTGAAGGTGGTGGTTTAAAAAACTGGTACGATTTTTTTGTTGTTTGAAGAAGGAGAAGCAACAGAGAAAGTATTGGGAAAAAGTTCCAAAATGAGGCAAATGGGTTATTTATAATCAGAGCTGGCTGGAGACAAAAAGAAAAAGAACTTTTCAGCTTCTCACTCGTGGGAGAAGTAATGAGTGGAAGTTAGTATTGACGTGGGAAAGTGGAAAAGAATGATGGAAATCCTGGGAAATTATGGTGCAGAAAGGTGCCATCATCATATCAGGAGACGATTGACAAGTGGCTGATTCAACAAGAAACCATGATGGCCCAGACAACTACCACACGCATAGAAAAACACCAAGTCTCTCAGTCGACATGACCCTCCGTCGAGACTTGGGTTTTGGTGGGGCATCTTGTTGGCTAAAAAAGAGCCAACTGAAAACATCGACAACGAAAAGGTCGACCTCGACAGGAGATAGGAAGAAAAGCCCCCAAATCGATAGTATTCTTTGGTGGAAGAAAGAATTTGGAAAATACTGGCAGCAAAGTGTCGAAGTCAACAAGTCTAAAAGGGACGTAACCTAAGTCGACATTCCAAGGAAAGATGCGTTATCGACAGGGACATAGGTTGTTCGACCAAAACAATAAAAGGCACACCTGGCAAAGGAGATTTGTTGCCTGGCGTGAAATACATTTGACAAAAGGAACATGGGGGAAGTTACGAAAGTAGTGGCCTTACACATGGCGGCTTCTGAAGTAACCTGACGATTATTTTATTTGCCTATATAAAGCAAAGCCTAGTTTGAAGGAAAGGGTGTTCTTAGTCAAAATTTTAAGAAAAACACTCCGAGTACCACAAACTAAGAGAAAAGAGTTCCCTTTTTATTACAAAATGTACGAATACACCCATTTGTATTTCCTTTTTACATTGAATTTACCAAGTCTTAATGTTATGAAAATAATGCCTTTACTTTTATGTCACTTTTTCAGTACTTCTTTGTTTTATTAAAAGCATCGTTGTCTTTACTTTTCTGAATTTCATCATATACACTCTAAAAAACAAACAACTGTCGAGTTCACCATAAATCCTAAGTAACCAACCCACCCAGAACCTGAGTGTTGAGACTAGTTCGGCTGATGTTGCAAGCAAACCCACGTCGGGAGGTCAGAGGTTATCCGCGGGAAAAATGTAACACCCTTTTTTGCACTACAATTATTAAGGCAGAATGACACACATATCAGAGTAAATTATTTAACTCCATAAAAATCACCTCAAAGGGTGTACATTTCTCAATAGCTCAAAATAAGTCAATGCTTCGCGTACAATGGGTTTTCTCAAAGTACATCAAATTGCACAAAGCAGTGGAACTCAAAAGGTATAAATCAAGGTTTTCCTCATACGGGATGATAAGCAAAATAACTCAACAGTATATAGTTTAACTCAAAAGAACCCAAATCCGATGTTACATATCAGAGCAATACCCTATAAGTTAACCAAAAGGCGAACAACTCAAAGACTTCAAAAATCCTCAACGGCGTCTACGGCTAAACCTGATCATCTGCACGTTACCCACGTGGAGGTAACATTCAAACAAGCAGGGTAAGTAAAATAATTCATAATTATCAATGTATAAAAATCAACATATAAATAGCATCATTATCATATTCAACACATTCATATCCTTCAATATGCCTCAAAGGCCACAACGTCATAATTCATACAAAAGGACAATAAATGCAAATGCAACAAGACTAAATGCATGTGGTACCAATCATCACAGTACGATGGACACTGGACCATCAACCCTCCATAGATCCCCATCAATAGGATCGATTCTACTTGAGAATCGGAGCACATCAAAACACTTCACATCCATACAATAGGATTGAAGCCAAAGTAATTGAAGTCCTGAACCAAAGTCCAGATGCACATGAATGCATGATGCACACGTCACAAATCATCCTCATAACAACATCATAGGTGCATCATCATTCATCATATTCATCATCATTAAACGTCATAGGTCATCATTATAATCATCATCAAACGTCATGTCATCATAGTTCATCATAATAATAATCATCATACATCATGTCATCATATAATGATAATAATCATCATCATACATCATAGAAATCATCATATAATCATATACAAATCACATAGCGCTCACAGTCATACTCATATTAATTCATCATATTATCACATATTAACACATATTAATTCATAATTATACTCGCGGTAATTCTCATACTATCGCCTATTAATCACATAAAATTCATAGTCCTACTCATGTTAATTCATCATATTATCACATATTATCACAATTACCCTCATGGTAATTCATCAGGAAAATTGCAGCATCAAAAAATCTAGACATCACTAAACCAGAACAAGATTCATTAATAAAACATATACACAATTGACTTCTCAAACATAACTAGATATAAAAATATTGAGAAACCAATTCCATTAGCTATACTATGTTAAAGCCCTGTTCATTAGCTTTCTAACGCTTCGAATGGGGGCCAAAACGGACTTACGGATCAAAAGTGACGTCCAAAACAATTTCGACCGAAAACATGAACAGTCGCGACAGACAACAAAATGCTGTTACGCTCCAGAACCTAAATCAACCCAAAAGTCCACACGATTCACTTCCCCAATGCCCCCAAAACATCTTTAAATCATCCCTAAGGTCTTACAGCGATAAAGGCACAAAACCTACGGTTTACTAGGCCATTCCCGTAACATATTCATGCTCTAAATCACAATTTTTCCTTCAATTACACCCTAAGACATCAGAGTTACTCACTATCAAATATTCCTATCCCTTCAGGGTTAGAGTCAAATCATAGTTTTTGGCCATGATGGCCTAGTTTCCCTTTTTCCCAAATAAATCCCTACGGCTAAAATTCTCAATAATCGATTTTAGGCCACGAAGGCCAAAAATCCCTTTTTCTCATTATTCGCCTCAAAACTCTTAGACCCTTAAATCAACCTTAAATACACTGAAAGTCACACATGGAAAAATTATGAAAAGCTATACTCCCCATACCTTAGTTGTCGATCAAAGCCTTCTCAATCTTCTCCTCAGAGCTCTGGCCTCAATACTTTTCACGGTTAACAAAATGAATCCTAGTTTCCTTCAGAATTCCTTTTTGTCAAACGTAGTCTTGGGCCACACAATTGGACTTTTCCCATAACACCATTACTAACTCCTCTTAATGCCCAAATTACCCTTATTTCACTTATATTTATTTTAACTACTAATAATACTAATATTTACATATTGTATAATATTAATTAAATAAATAATTCAAAAGTGAATAATTCCCAATAATCCACAAAACCACCGAAAACCACCAAATACGAATATTCTCAATTAAATAAATTAATTAAAATATTCCAAGTAAATTTGGGGTGTTACAACTCTCCCCCACTTAAAAGAATTTTCGCCCTCGAAAATCACCTCAAGGAAACAGAGTCGGATACGACTCCCTCATCTGATCCTCACGCCCCCAAGTCCAACTTTCTCCAGCTGGTCCTCCCAAAACTACCTTTAACAAGGAAATCTCTTTAACTCGAAGTTGCTTCTTGTTCATGAATCCGAACTAGAAATGCCTCAACAGTTAAATCATCTCTCACTTGTACATCATCCATCTGAATCACATGCGACGGATTTGGAATGTACTTCCTCAATGGAGACACATGAAACACATCATGAAAATTCACAAGCGATAGCGGTAGGACAATCTAACATGCTACTCCTTCCATGCTTCAACTGCGCCACTATGATACAGGCCAACAAAACATGGTGTGAGCTTCCGAGACTTCAAAGCTCGACCAACACCAGTTATCGGCGTAACTCTCAAAAAACACGTCTCCCCCTTGAAATTCAAGTGCGTTCCTCCTCTTATCATGGTAACTCTTCTGACGACCCTGCGAAACCTCCATCTTTTCTTGGATCCTCTTGATCTTCACAGTCGTCTCTTGCACAATCTCAGGTCCGAGCACAACACTCTCTCCTGACTCATACCAACACAAAGGAGTCCTACACTTCCTACCATACAAAGCCTCATACGGTGCCATTCTAATACTAGAATGGTAACTGTTAACGTAGGTAAACTCAACCAACGACAAATAACTATCCCCCGATCCACCTTGATCCAACATACAAGCTCTCAACAAATCCTTTAAAGACTGGATAGTTCTCTCTATCTGTCCATCCGTCCGCGGATGATAGGTAGAGTTCAACTTCAACATGGTACCTAAAGCGTCTACAAACTCTCCCAAAATCTCAATGTAAATCTCAGATTTCCATCTGACACAATATTCGACGATATCTCGTACAACTTCACAACTTCCTCAATATACATCTCAGATAGCTTCAACATAGAATGATTAATCCTCATTGGTATAAAATGAGCTGATCTAGTCAATCTATCCAAAATCACCCAAATTGAATCATATCCCTCTCACAGTCTTCGGCAAACCCGACACAAAATCCATGGAAATACTATCCCATTTCCACTCTGGAATATTCAACAGTTGCGTCATACCCAATGGTCTCTGATGTTCAATCTTCGAACTCTAGCAAGTCTAACCAGCATATACAAACTCAACCGCTTCTTTCTTTATCCCTGGCCACAAAAACAATTTCCTCAAATCCGGGTACCTCTTCATAGCACCGGGATGGATACTCAATCCACTTAAATGTTCTTCCTCAAAAATACTCTTCTTGAACTCAACAATATATGGAACACAAACTCTATCACGACATCTCATGATACCATTTCCATTATTCCGAAAATCAGTCATTCGACTTTGATTCATCAAATTCAACCGATCTACCAACCCAAATCAGATTTTTGACCTCATCGAATCTTATCAAGAATACCACAAGTAAGGTCCAACATACTAAGTTTAACTCCATAAGAAGTCTCTTCAAAACCAAGCTCATATCACGAAATTGCTCAATCAGTTCTAACTCTTTTACCATCGTCATCGGTATATGCAAGATTTCCAAATCAATGCATCAACTACCATGTCTGTTTTACTCGAATGGTAATTCAACCCAAAACCATCATCCTTCAGAAGTCCCAATCATCTCTTCTTCCTCACAGTCAACTAATTCTGATCAAAGAAGTACTTCAAACTCTTACGATTACTACACATCTCAATTCTCGAACCAAACAAATAAAGCTTCCAAAGCTTCGACACACCCATAACAACAACCAACTCTAGATCATGCATCAACTAATTCCTCTTAAGCCCCTTAAGTTACTTTAAACATTAAGCTAAAATTTATGATGTTGCATTAAAACACCTCCCAATCCTATCAACGAAGCATCTCAATATACCACAATGGTTCTGTCGGATTCGGCAAAATCAAACCTGAGCTGTTGTCAGTCTTCTCAAAAGCTCTTGCAACTTTTCTTCATACTTTGCATCCCAAAACAAAAGCTTGAGCCTTCCTAGTCCATGTGTCAATGGCAAAGATAACTTGGAAAAATCCTTCAATGATTTCCAATAACAATCTGCCAACCCAAGAAAACTTCTAATCTCAAATACAGGTTTTTGGAGCTTCCCATTGCTATACAGCTCCAACCTTCGCCATATCAACCAAAAACTTGCCCAAATAAGTATGGAAAATCCTATTCATACTCTACAAACCCACATGGTGCATTAGTCATACCAAATGGCGTCACAAAATACTCATCATGTCCATACCTTGTTTTAAAAGCAGTCTCCTGAATATCTTCAGCCTTCACACGAATATGATGATACCTAGTTCTCAAATCTATCTTACTGGACACACTTGCAACAACCAACTGATCCATCAATTCATCAATCCTTGGAAAAGAACACTTATTCTCGATAGTCACCTTGTTCACTTATCTATAATCCACCCAAAGCCTCATAGAACCTTCTCAAGAAAATCTTCAAGTTGCCTCTTCAACTCTTTCAATCCCAATGCAGACATACGATATGGAGCCATCCATATTAGACTAGTTCCAGGAACTAAGTCGATCGCAACTCCACTTCGCGTTCCGGCGGTAAATCACTTATCTCATTAGGAAAAACCTCCGGACAATAACAATTAATTAGAAAAGCACCAACTTCCCCACTTTCATTAACACTCAAAGTTTCGATCAAAATAAACATCTTAGCACCATCCTGCACCGACTTATCAAAACAATCCGTAAGCACTTAGCTTAACTCAAAGCAATTCAATGCTCACGCCATCTAAGCTTGCAAGACACGTCTATCCCACCCAACATGACTCCGTCCACCATCAACAAGAGATTAAGGGTGATCAGTCCCTCAAGTTTTCAATAGACAACCGAAAATCATGATGGCGTATAAACCATCTTTACCAAACTATAAGAGAGTTTATCGACACACTGAGCCACCACTCCACACTTGCGGCATCCTGAAGAAGCAAAAGCTTCTCCCCCACTTGATTCATTCCCACTTCTGCAGAAAAGGTTAGAAAACAAATGTGTACCGACAGTGTTTTTACGCACATGTTGCATACCAGAGGACAATTAACATTAGACAACTTGGCCGGACGGACCGACCTGCTCTGATACCACTAAAGTAACACCCTTTTTTACCCCACAATTATTAAGGAAAAGTAACACAGATATCATAGTAAATTGTTTAACTCAATAAAAATTACCTCAAAGGGTGTACATTTCTCAATAGCTCAAAATAAGTCAATGCTCCGTGTACAACAGGTTTTCTCAAAATACATCAAATTGCATAAAGCAGCGGAACTCAAAAGGTATAAATCAAGGTTTTCCTCATATGGGAAGATAATCGAAATAATTCAACAGTATATAGTTTAACTCAAAAGAACCCAATCCGATGTTACATATCAGAGCAAGAACCTCTAAGTTAACCAAAAGGCTAACAACTCAAAGACTTCAAAAATCTTAAACAGCATCCACGGCTAAACCTGATCATCTGCATGTTACGAGGTAACATTCAAATAGGCAGGGTGAGTAAAACAATTCGTTATAATCAATGTATAAATATAAACATATAAATGGCATCATAATCATATTCAACACATTCATATCCTTCAATATGCCTCAAAGGCCACAACGTCATAATTCATACAAAAGGACCCATAAATGCAAATGCAACAAGACTCAATGCATGTGGTACCAATCATCACAACACGATGGACACTGAGCCATCAACCCTCCATAGATCCCCATCACTATGATCGATTCTACTAGAGAACCGAAGCACATCAAAACACTTCACATCCATACAATGGGATTGAAGCCAAAGTAATCGAGGTCCTAAATCGAAGTCTGGATGCACATGAATGCATGATGCACACGTCATAAATAATCCTCATAACAACATCATAGGTGCATCATCATTCATCATATTCTTCATCACGAAACATCATAGCTCATCATCATAATCATCATCATACGTCACTGTCGCTTCCGCAAAAATAAGGTGCCGGCAAAACAGAAGAGTCGCCACCTTTCGTTACTTATCCCTCAGAGCGGGAAAGGAAACGATCGGAAAAACCTGACGAAAAAGGTATAAGACAAGGTCATCGCAACCATTGTCTGGGTTCGGGAGTCGGTTACGCAAGGGGAAGGTATTAGCACCCCTCACATCCATCGTACTCGATGGGATCCACGCTTGTTGTGTTTATCTGACGGGTTGGTTTTATCTATCTACCTATCAGGCCGGTATTAAAAGAAAATAAAAATGACTCGGCAAAGCGTCGCGCTTTATGCCTACGTATTCTCATCAGAGAATGAGAAATCAGAGTCAACGTAGTTCGCCTAACTACGGGTTACGTGGAAGGTGGCTCGCCAATACGTCAGCATTGTGCCTACGTACTCTCAACAGGCATGAGAGATCAGAGCTTACGTAGTTCGGGATAATACGGATTACGGGAATTCAGATTCATCTATTTTTATCGAGTAGGGTTAACAAACAGTTCCAGCAGTATGGCGTACGCAGCTCGACCCTTGGAGACTCAGGCGTTACCGTTTGCGGTAGGACTGGGAGTTAACGACACTCTTTTCTTCAGAAAGGCTTTCCTTTGAATTACGGGCCCACGGGGCAAAAAGGTTTGAAGTTTGTTTTCTGTCTTTTACGGAAGAACTGTTTTTTATGGCTGTTTACAACCAATATCGCACTAGAGACTATGACCTTAGAATGAATGCATCGCATTTCACCCAAAGGGTGCCATACTAAACATCCAGACTGTTGAAAAGAAACTCTCCAACAATCCTTTCTCAGATAGCTTAAGGCTCGTAACGTACTACTTCAGTTAACCTTTATTACTGTAGTTTAATTTGTTTTGAGATGAGAAGAGAGAACAGGCTCAACTAAGGGGAGACTATCAAGTCCTAATGTTGTCATGCCAAGGATTCATCCTATGGTTGAGGTTTGAAACAGGGAACTCATAGAAGTTATCATGCATAGGTTTTAACCTAGAGTTCTATCATCACTTCCTTATCAAAGGAAGTGAGATTCCTAGGGGATCATGTCAATGATAAACAGAAACAGATAAAGCATCAGCTTAAACAGTAAACAGTAAACGACTGTAAAATGCATGCAATGCAAGTGAGGGAGGAAATGTGTGTGGGGCATTAGCCTCCACAAGCTCATCTCAACCTCAAGCCAGATATGAATAACTGTAATCATATAGAAGAAATACCAGGCTATCAAGTACACACAAACCACATAGGCAAGGGAGCTGGGCTCTACCGAATACCAGCAAGCAAAGCCATACAGTAAAAATACAAGCAGAGGGAGCAACTCAACCTCTAGTGCAATCATGCTTCTAGCTTAAATCAATCTAAATATGAACTTATTCTAATGCATCAAGCAAATCAAACAAGTCACATCAACACAGTTGCACAGAAAGCAAACAGGCAAGAAAGAAAGCAGATCAACCACTCCTACAGCTTTACAGCAAAGCTCTTCTGACATCAGTTCAGTCCACAATCTTCAATTGCTATTCAAGGCTATCATCTTCAATAGCATGTATCAACTTGCTTCTCTGAGCTTCCAACACATCCACATAAGTATCAACTTATCCCTCTCCTTTAACTTCAAGCTTCAGCTCTTCAGTAAACTCCACTTTCAGACCTCAATGCACTAGACTCACAAGTATCAACTTGCTTTCCAACCTCAAGCTTCAGCTTCTTCATTCAATCTCCAATGGATTCCTCTCACATGTATCAACTTGTTCTTCATCTTCTTCAAGTTTCAGCCCTTTCTTCTTGAAGCAAGGAACTCCATCCTCTAGCAAGGGAGAAAGATTCATCTAACAAGAGCAAAGTTTGGATGATTGGTGGCAGAGTGAAGACCAAAGGTCACCACTAAGCATCCTATCATCAGAGAAAGGGACCCTCAAAGGTTCTACCAACTTGTAAAGAGCCACACATCCTACCAAAGGAGGGATGAGGCTTTCACAAGGGGACTTTGCATCATAGGGGAGAATGGAAGTGATCAACACCTTCCATGTTTATGAAAGAAGAGAATCTATCTAGAAGCTCTGCCTACAAACCCTAATCTTAACACCTAATCAACACTACACCAAAACAAGGGAAGATCTTCACATCCAAACTTCTTCAAGCACTCCATTGCATCTTCAACTTGCTTTCATCATCATCCAAGAGCAAGAGAGGCAAAACCCTAATCTAAGGGAACTAAAGAAGTCATTCTAGTCAGATTAGTGCATTAGAATCATCCAAAGTTAGCACCTAAACTAAAATCAAACAAAAATAGTAAACTACATTATAAATTCCTACAAAAATTCCTAAGGGACCCTAATTCAATCATGAATCTACCATATAAAATTCAGAGGTTGAATCATCCACCAAGTCTTAGAAATAAAACCTAAATCATAAGGTACTAAGCATAACCCCTAAAAATGGAGCTCCTAAAGTTTCAACTCAAAACTACCACTTACATTCATCAAAAAAATGTGAGAAAAATCTAAGGGGAACATGCATCTCTATGCTAGCTACACACAAAAATTCAAGGAAAGAATCATCACCAAATGCTCAAACCAAATTCAACAAAACAAGGTATCAACCATGATTATTTTAATATCAATTAAAATTCAACAAATGCAAATAAAATCAAAATGCATGAAATATTAATATTTTTTATCTAAAAAAAACTAGATTAAATCATTAATCAATGGAAAAAATAATGGAATTAATTGAGTTAGTCTTTAATTTTTTAAGAATTATTTTCTAGGTCACATGAAAATGAAGAAAATAAAGAAAATAAAGAAAATTAATAAACCCAGCGTGGCAAATAGCAAGAATACTCAGTTCATTTCTGGATTGGGCCAAGGGGGGGGGGTGTGAAAATAAACCAATTCTAGGGCCCAGGCGCTTGGATCCATCTTGTTAACTTCAGTTCAAATGAATCAAAAAGAAAAGGTTACACACGAAGACTCGAGCCCATGCACACTCGGTATACGTAGCGAGGAAGCAAAGCCTGGGATTTTCACTTATCAAAACGGGGCGTTTAAGGGGAGGGGTATGTGGCGCAACAAGAAACGCTAGATCCTAGTTTGAGTCAAAGTCCTCTTCATGCATGGACGATGGAGATTATATCTTCCCCAATTCAAATCCCTGAAACCTTCCAACCTGTGCGCGCGAAGGTCACCGCCAGTGGCTTTTCCAGCCGACCTCGTCCAACCCTAACTCTCTCTATAATCAACCATTCCATATGATTTCTGTATGAAAGTTGTTCTAAATCTCACCAGGATCCCAACCATACCACTAGTTCATGCAAAAAACGCAGGGTTTGCAAAAACACAGTCTCAACCGAAAATGGCATAAACCCTAAATTGTCTCTAATCTTCAAATCAATTATCCAGAATCCATCTATACCCTAAGGGGAACTTAACCACATGCTTCTAATGGATTAAAAGTGCGTAATTAGAGAGATATTTCAAGAACTTAGAACCAACCTTGAAGCTTGAATTGCAGTGGTTATGCGCCTCAGTTGTCTTCCAAACTTTGCAGAATTCTTCAGTGATTGATGAAGAATGTTTCTTGATGCTTAATTCTGGTTGAAACCTCCTGATTCTCCAAAACGAATTTTCAACTTTCAAGCTTTTCCTTCACTTCACTCCAATGGCTTCTCAACAGAATTCTGCACTAGTACCTTCCTATCATGATCCAAAACCTATTTATGATATGTTCTGATGGATATGAAGCCCAAACTAGGCCCAATTATGGATTTTAGATCTTCACTTTTTCTTCCAAATTTCAATATGGATGTGTGCCTTCAAGCCTTGCTCATGCTCCAAACTCAGTCCAAATCAATCATTTAACACTTGTGGAATGTGATTGAAGTGTTTCCCTCCTTTGGTTTCAACATATGGAATGTATATGATATGTTTCTTACTTGTGAAGTAATCATCCAAATGGCTATGTTATGGTCCTCAAATCAAAAATGTGGCAATGCCAATCTTTCTAAAACATCAATTCCATTCAAAATGACCACAAATTTGACTTGGAAACATGTTAATCTCATTTATTTTGAATTTTCTCATTTTAATTCATTAAAATGGCTTTTATGTGGAGTTTCTTCAACCAATGCTTGATATAACCCATATAAATGGAAACTTGATGTTTAGACAAGCTAAAAACATCATTTTGAACAACTTTCATGTTGAACAAAAATGCATTTGAGACCTCTAAGTTTGTGAAAATGGCCTATGATCACAAATGACCTATAATCACCAAATGTCCAAAATACCCTTGACTTGTAAAAGCCATAACTTGAGTTCTACAAATCCTATCAAGGACTTCTAGTACTCTCTAGAAATATAAGAGGATAAGGAACAACATTCATGTTGACCAAAAGTTCATAGGAATCATCCTTCTAGGGCAAACGTTTCATGCAAGTTGGGTAACTTTCAAGCTCCAAATTCACATTCCTCAGATGACTTGTAACTTGTCAAAGCAATAACTTGAGTTCTACAAATCCTATCAAGGAATTCTAGCACTAAAATTAAATCTAATATCATGATATACAACAATCATGTTGGGGGTAAGATGAGATGACAATCACATCTTGAGCTAAATTGCCTTGAAGATAAGGGTCAAACTAGGGGGTTTTACACTGTCAAGCCTTAGAAACCCTAGCTTGAAACTTCTCAAACTCTTCAATCATGATGAGTTAACCTTGGAATCATCCTTATAACATCTCAATGTATCAATCCATGATCACATGGCTCTTGAATTAGGTCTCAACCTTCTCCAAATCATCAGTTGACCTAGGGTTGACCCAATCAAACCCTAATTGCACCAATCATGGCTGAGGCTTCTTAATCTTGCACAATGACCTGTCTAGGCCTCATAGTGAACTTCAACACTTCTCATGAGCTCTCTCAAGACCTCAAGTCCATCTCTATGACCTCAGAATCATCTGATGACTTTCCACAACTCTCAAGTTAGGAGACCTACACACTTGGTTTCAACCACTCTTTCTGAGGCTCTTTCAACTTCTCTGACAAGGATATCAACCCTTGAACACTTGAATAACCTTCTTAGCTAGCTTCATAGTCTTGTATAGCTCTTAATTGGTAATCATACCTCTTGATCTCCTGCACACATGTCAATGAAATGCAAATGATAATGCTAATGTGAATGAAATGAAACATAAGCTAGGTAAAGAAATGTTGGTCAAATTTTGGGGTGCAACAGCTGCCCCTATTCAAACGGCTTGGACATGACTGGGTGAGAAGCGAACGACTCTCACACAATCAAGGTAAAAGACGTTTGAATACCAACAAACCCAGAAATTTGCCAACTGCACAAGTACACGATACACTGATGGGGACAAATCTTCGGAAACGGAAATAATAGTTGCACGACAACTAGCTGGAGAACTGGTCACACGATAACCGGTGAAATGTCTAATCTCAAATCTCCATCAGGATGATCATCTGATTTTGCTATAGATCTTCGTCCTCAAGTCATCAAGGGGTCACCGGTTACGCGGTAACTGGTAATGGATGGTCGATTATGCCGTCAGGCATTCTGCGTCATAGTAGAAGGATTCCTCGGGACTCATCAGGTCATGTAGGGACTTTTTAACAATCAAGTTAATTATGCCATCGGGCATTCAAAGAACGTCTCGAGCGTCAGCCGGACTTCGTTAGCAAGTCTGAAATAGAATCCTCGGTCAATCATGAACCAAATAAGGATATCTAATCTTCTGTCATCAGGCACCCCACGTCAGCTAGGAGAACTGCTTCGGCCTCGTAGTTGGACTTCATCAGTAAGTCATAAAAAGGACTCCTTAATCAGTCGTGAACCAATAAGGATGTATGATCTTTTTCTGTCGGGCATTCCGCATCAGCTGAGATAACTGCTTCGACATCGCAGTTAGACTTCATCACTAAGTCTAGGGTTTTGGCGCTACTGCCGGACTTCAATCATCAAGTCTGCAAGGGAAATTTCAACAGCTCTGTTCAAAACCTGCTGGGGATGAAACATCTCCGCTGGGGATTCTGGAGAACTATCAAGTAACTCTGCTTCGGGGATCTATAAATCATCCTGGATGAATCAACTCTGCTGAGGACTTCAAGAATCATCTTGGACAAATAACTCCGCCGGAGACTTCAAGAATCATCCCGAACCAATAACTCTGCTGGAGATTTCAAGAATCATCCTGAGCAAATACTCTGTCGGGGAATCTAAGCATCAACTTGAGCAACCCACTCTGGCGACTTCACCGGGGATTTTAAGAATCATCTTAAGCAAACCACTTCGCTGGAGAATTCAAGAATCATCTTGGGCAAACCATTCTGCGGAGGAACACCTGCAAAACAAGAACGGTAACGGCCTAGCTCATGTTTCATATGCATATGTTTGTCAATGGCGCAATGCTCCACACGGTGGAAATGCTACGTGTATTTAGGGAGAGTGTTATGCAATCATGCAAAATGCTACGACCCCATCAGCAAAATAAATGTTGAAGGGAAGATCCTCCTGTCAAGGAGGAAGAACCACTATGGTGGGGGAAGGAATCATCCTGCCGAGGGGAAGAAGTAACACCAATCTCAATTGGACTCCGCCTAGAGAAACGAACTTCGGTCAACTAACGCAAGGGCATAAAGCTCTACGAGAACCTGAACCCGCTCAACTGGGCATACAAACCACAACTGCTGAGGAAAACGATGTCAATCGTCGAAATAAACTGCACGGCCTTTACAGCTAAAGCTTTCCTGGAGATAACGACTTCGGTGGGGGAAATCCAGCATCATCTGTGCAACCTCTATTGGGGAAAACCAATCAGGGCCCAAACGGCTTCCAAGGACTCGACTCTCTTGGGGAACTGCCAGCTCGGTTGGGTAAGGAGGAACCATTCTGCTTGCTGGGGAGAGTACAACTCTGCGGGGGATTTCGATTCTCCTGGAGACTTCAGTCTGTACTATAATTTGCTGCACACTTCAGTATATGACCCAGCTGGGGAGATGACATTCCTTCAGGATACATCTGATTGGGGAGAGAATCTTCTCTGCTTGGGGAGACATATCAATGTCCTTAGTCCCATGTTCCGACTCCGTGGGGAGATGCTTCTGAACTCGCTAGGGAAGAAGGAATCATCCTGCTTGGGAAACATACGGCGTACTGCCTGGAATATGCTATTCCTGCAACAACACAAACAAACAGACAAGATACCCTTCTCAAAGGGACCTATCAAGGTTATCATCTTGTGACAATGTTCAAGTAATTCATTGTTTCAACAATCAGTGGCCTAGGTGTCGCTACTGCGAAAATCGGCGCCGGCTGACAGAAGAGTCGCCACCGTGCATTATTTATCCCAACGGAGGGAAAGGAAACACTCGAAGTAAACCTCGCAAAAAACGGGGAAAGGTATGGTCGTCGCAACCAAAACCTGGATTCGGGAGTCGGTTACGCAAGGGGAAGGTATTAGCACCCCTCACGTCCGTCGTACTCGACGGGATCCACGCTTGCTTGGGTTGTCTAAAGGATACAAAACAATCTATCTACGGCTGCTAAATCTAAACAGAAGGGAATTGACTCGATAGAGCGTCGCACTCTATGCCTACGTATTCTCAAGAGAGAAAGTCAGAGTCAACGTAGTTCGGGACTACAGAGAAAATTGGCTCGCCAAGACCTCGCGTCTTTTGCCTACGTACTTCCATACTGCATGGAAGATCAGAGCTTTACGTAGTTCAGGCTAACTACGGCTAAACAGGGGTATTCTCACACAGCAGTGAGAAAATCAACTGGTTTCAAAGGTCGGGAACCTATGGGCAATACTACGGCTTGGTCTCAAGTGCACTGGGGCAAGAGAGAAAAAGGGTAATCAATTAGTCGTCAGCGGGAAAGTCTCGATCGCACAGCAGCGAGAGAACAGAAAGTCAGTTGTTAGTGTGCTCGCTAGGATATCGCATCCTATGCCTACATATTCTCGTCTGGTACGAGAAATCAGAGCAGCTGTAGTTCGGCTACTTCGGGACCACAGCTCAAATCTCGTTTTATTAACATTCTGAAAAATGATTACAATGAGTGGATGCTGAAAATAAATCTCCTAGGAAATACTATCCTATCCTATCCTGAAAAAATCAAATGAAAAAGTCCCCTAACAAGTGGACTTCTAATTCTATCTCTAAAATCGTAAAATAATCTCTACGAAAATATATCCTAAAAGAAAATGTACTTAAAAAAATATTAAGTCTACACTAATATTTTTTCTCTTTTCTTTTCAACTATTTTCTCCCTTCTTTCAAAATATTTTTCATATATTTTTCATATTTTTTCAATATATTTTTCTCTTTATTTTTCACATTTTTTCAATATATTTTCTTTTCTCTTTCTTTATTTTTTCCACATATTTTTCTCCATATTTTCTTTTCTCTTTCTTTATTTTTTCCACATATTTTTCTCCTCTTAAAATATTTAAACAAAAGAAATTAAAAAAAATGAAAAATACAAAAAGGGGGGGGGGGGCAGTTGCTACAAAGGGGGTTGTTAAGTAAAAGAAAATAAAATCAGAACCATATGGGCCCAGCCCACTACTCAGTCAAACAAAAAAACAGAGGAGGGGAATTAGGAAACAGAGGGGGTATGCAAGCAGTCTCGTTGGGCCCAGCCCAACACCAAACCAAGGACACTCGGAGGGGGGGTACACTGCGAAATAGAGGGGTGTACGACCCAAAATCCGTTGGGCTTGAGACCCAAACTCGCACGATCCATCTCCCTTCTTCCACACTTCAGAAAAACTAAGAACCCTAAAACTTCTTCTCCGCCGCTCATGGCGCCGCCACCATCGTCTTCACCCTCGTCTCTCTCTGTTTCAATCTTTGTTCTTCCTTGATCTCTCTCTGATTCAAACCATGGCCGATCCTCCTCCGTCAAATGCTCACCAACAACTTCCATCCCTCCATCTTTATGCCAACTCAAATCGATTCTGTCAAAATATATCCATTGCTTGACGAGTTCTGAGAAAATCTTCTGAAGATTGAACGTTCTGTGAGTTGCGTTAACTTCGTGAGTTCCTGAGGAGCATTTCTGGAAATCAATGAATTGAAGAAGCCTTGAAGAAGATCTGGAGGACGTTCTTGATATTGACGAAGATGATGATTCTTGATGAGCGTTTTTGAAGATTTTCTGGAACTGCTGAAGAGCGTGAGGGAGGTTCTTGAAGTCGTCTTCGTCGAGGAAATTTGAAGCTCTTTTGTTATATGTTCTTGGAGATGAGTTGAACCCGATGAAGAAATCTGGAGAAGGTTTGTACTAATATTGATTCGAAGATGGTGACGGGAGTTCTTGATCCGGAGAATGGTTCTTGATGGCGGATGCATGTGGATCTGGAAAGTTGAAGGAGGACGGATGAAGGTTTTCTGGCGTTCTTGGAAGAACTTTGATGAACTCTGGTTGAGTGTTGATCGGAGGAGATGCTGATGATTGGTGATGGAAGGAAGTGGACGATGTTGATGATCAGAGAAAGGTGAATTTGTGAGGATTCTGGGGATTTTTCCTGAAGGCTTGATGAATGATGAACTTCTGGGAAACGATGATGAAGGTTGATCGGAGGTTTCTTGATGATGAAAATCCGTCGGAGAAGGAGAGGATTGGAGAAGGTGATCGGTTGAGATGGAGGTTACTGGGAATGCCCGGTGGAGATACGATCGAAGAAGATGGATAAGGATCGGATTCTGGAGAATTTTTGGGTGTTTTAGAGTTTTCCGGCGAGATTGGTGGTGGTCGGAGACGGTTGAGGGTCGCCGGAGTTGTTAGGGACGGTGGTTGCATGGCCTCCGGCCATGCAACCGGTGGTGGCTGGGCGGTGGACACGTGGTGAGGTGAGTGGAGGGGTGCTCTGCGTGGACGCCACGTGTGTGTGCGTGGCAAAGAGATGGGAAGTGTGTTTGTGATGGCGTGGCGTGACGTGAGGTGAAAACGTGGGGCCTCTCTCTTCTTCACACGTGGAACTGCTTGCATTTATACTGGCTTTGAATTCTGGATTGTTCTGGAGAATGCTGGAAACTTGGACAAAAATTGCTGAACTGGGCTTTACGAATTGAATGGGCCCAAAAACGAAAATGCCATCAAAAAAATCAAAAACTGAATCATGATTAATGAAAAATAAAAAGGATTAACACTAATTAACCAAAACCTAATTAATCTAAAAATCAATTAAATTCTATAAAATCCCTATAATATCCAATAAAAACTATTAAAAGAAAAAAATGCTACTAAATTCTATACTACTTAAAAGAAAATTTATTATATTCTATGAAAAAAACTATATTATTTATATCTAAAATTAAAAACATTTAATTTCTATTAACCCTATTATTTATTATTCTAAAACATTATATCCTAAAAAAACTATTAACTCCTAAAATGATTAAAAATCTACTTAATACCTAATATATCCTAAAAATGAATTAAAAAATATTAAAACTATTAAAAACCTATTAATATTCTAAAAAATGCTAAAAATGATTTAAACCTATTAAAAAATCTAAAAATGGTCAGTAAAATCTAGAAAAAATCACAATAACACCGAACGACACATAACACCGCGAGAGCGCACCAAAATAGCCGGTAAAAATAAACGGGCACCGAAATATCCCAAAAATACGATTCTACCTATTTAAACGGATTAAAAAAACAACTGAGACGCGAGACGAGAGCTGTGATCCCGATAAAATCAAATGAAAATGAAAGATGCACTGTATGCGATATGCAGATGCGAATGCGATTATGCGTCGAAACATCGAGCCAGATACGAGACCCGGTTGGTCAAATTTTAGGGTGCAACAGCTGCCCCTATTCAAACGGCTTGAACCTGACTGGGTGAGAAGCGAACGGCTCTCAACCAATCAAGGTGCGAGACGGTTGAATACCGGTAAACCCGAAAATTTGCCAACTGCACGAGCACACGATACTCTGCGGAGAATAAATCTTTGAATACTGCAATACTAGCTGCACGACAACTAGCTGGAGAGATACTGATCTGACATCGCCGTCAGTTATCCACGTTAAATTCTTCTGATATTGCCTTCAGACAATCACAACACCCCGCACCGCCGCTGGAAGACTAAACCTGATATCGCCGTCGAATAATCAAAATACCCCGCCTCGCCGCTGGAGAAAATACAACACTGAACAAAATACCCCGCATCGCCGCTGGAGAACTAAAGGATCTGCATCACCTAACATCGCCGTCAGAAGACTGGATCAACTTGACATGCCCAACATCGCCGCTGGAAAACTGAATCTGACATCGCCGCCGGAAACAAACATCGCTCTGAGAGACACTCGACATCGCCGTCGTACCATCATCATCTCTGCTGGGGATTAAAGAGTCTGACATCACCGTCAAACAAACATTCAACCTCGCCGTCGAACAAACCCAACATCGCCGTCAAACACGTCATAATCTGTCCTTGCCGTCAAACAAACATTCAACCTCGCCGTCGAACACATCATAATCTGACCTCGCCGTCAAACAAACATTCAACCTCGCCGTCGAACACGTCATAATCTGACCTCGCCGTCAAACAAACATTCAACCTCGCCGTCGAACACGTCATAATCTGACCCGGGGGCTCACCCCTGGTAAATGGAACAAAAGGTACACTTGCGTATTTGAAACTACTCCGCTGGGAATGAGAGACTTAACCGAGCACACTCTGACCTGGGGTTCACCCTCAGAACCATAACGAACATCGGCATACTACTGCACACTGCCCACCGTAGAACTTCAACATTAAAGATATTTGAAACCCTGGCCCCTGGCCACTTCCAGCTTCAGCTAGAAAAATCTTCAAGTACTTCTGAAGATAAGCATCCTTGGCCTTCAAGGATGTAAACTTTTGCCTGTCGGCAACTCTGCAGGAGGTATCTTCGACTTCAGTCTAAAGAAATGGTCCTTGGCCTTCAAGGATACATGGATCTGCCTTCAGGCAACTCCGCCTCTGCTATAGAGTATCCGTGACTTCAGTTAGGGATATACTTCGGCCTTCAGTCCGAAAAATGAATCCTTGGTCATTCATGACCTTGGGGATAACCCTGCCCTTAGGCACCTTCGCTTCAGCTTGGGAAATCTGTGACTTCAGTCATAGAAATGGTATCCTGAGCCATTCATGACTCTACGGGGATTCAAACACTTTGCCTTCAGGCAAAACTCCGCTTCAGCTGGAGAAACATCTTCGACTTCAGTCAGAAGAAACACTATTCACTTGATCGCGATCAATCATCACCTCAGGGCAACTGACTTGGTCTTCAGGCCAATACGGATCACCTTGCATACACAAGCTGGATCTACGAACTCTTGAACTCTGTCTTCAGATAAGCGCTGATTCATCAGCACTGAAACCCGAATCCACAGGAACATTCTGGTACCGCCTTCAGGCATTTACGAAGTCAATCTTCGGATTAGACATCACTATTGGAGCAGACATATCACGCTGCTAAGGACTTCAAGAATCATCTTGAACAAACAAATCCGTCGGGCACCTTCAAGAATCATCCCGAACCGATAACCATTCTGGAGACTTTATTCTGCTGGGTATTCCTGGAATCTTCCTGGGCAAACCTTGCTGAGGACGCTACCGGGGAGCTCAAGACTCATCTTGGGCAAACAACTCGGGAAACCGCGCTGAGGAATTCAAGAATCATCTCGAACTGAAGATTTCGCTGGGGATCTCAAAAATCATCTTGAGCGAGCGACTGTGGGGATTACACCGGGGTCTTTAAGAATCATCTTAAGAAAGCGACCTCGTTGGAGAGAATATCAGGAATCGTCCTGAGCAACTGGTCTCTTGGTGGAACACCTGTAAGACAAGAATGATAGTAACCTAGATCATGCTTATGATGCGTATGCTTCTGCGCCATGACCCACACGGTGGGAATGATATGCGTTTATGCCAAATGCCATGCAATCATGTACAATGCTATGCAATGTTAAATGCTATGCAGTGTTAAATGCTATGCAGTGTTAAATGCTATGCGGCCATGCACAATGATGCGATCCCGTCAGCAAAAATAAATGCCGAGGGGGAAATCCTCCTGTCAAGGAGAAAGAACTACTCAGACAGAGGAATCATCCTGCTGAGGAGAACGTGGACACGCCAATATCAATCAGGCTCTGTCTGGGGAATTGATCTTCTGCGGACTGCTGCATGGAAAACAACTTCAGTTGATTACTGCAGGGGACGAAGCTCTACGAGAACCCGAACCTGCTGAAGGAAAGCGATGTCAATCGCGGGAGTGAACTGCGTGGCCGTCTCGGCTACTCTTCTGGTGATGACAACTCTGTGGGGAGGCAACTTCAGCTGCAACACTCCACTGGGGACTAAACCGACCATGGTCTGATCAACTTCCAAGGTCTCTGCTCTCCTGGACATCTGCAAGCTCGGCTGAGGAAGGAGAAATCATTCTGCTTCGCTGGAGAGAGTGTGACTCTGGGGAAATACAACATCGGCTGTTCCTACACTCTACTGGGGGAAAGGGGATCATCCCACTTCGGGAGAGAATACGACTCTGGTGGGGAATCTCAATCCCGCTGGAGACTTCAGTCTGGCACCATTAGTTACAGCGTATTCCGGTGTACGAACAATTTCCTACGAAACCTGCGCTTGTGACCCGGTGCTGGGGAAAGAATCCTGCTTCGGTGACTTTACTAGGGAAAGAAAACAACTCTACTTGGGGATGCTTCCTTCAAACCATTGACAACTGATTGTACTCTGCGGGGATTGACCTAAACTGAGGTTGATTGCGCGCGGCACACTGCTGGAAATGCCCCTACTATCAAGGATGTCGATCTTAATCTGCTGAGGATCCTTCTGATCCTACTCTGATACGGGGTAAAATACGATCTCGACTCTTCCGGGGATAATAAGCAACTTTCATCTGCTGAAGAGTGGCAATTCTGATTTAACAACATCCACAAGGAATTCAAACATTACTCGGAGCGCTGGCATCCGTCGAGCTTCGTATCGGGGAACATGACAACATGCGGGTCATTGGGAAATACTGTGTCAGATACCTTTAGGTTTTTTTTGTTTTTCTAGTTTAGGGTAAACACGAATTATGTACATAGTGGGAGATATAAGAAATACTAGACGAGAACTAGCATTCAGGGTGGACTACCAAATGAGAGCTGATAGCGAAACATGTTAGGTTGTCAAACGAGAACTGACTTACGGGTTCTGGATATCAGACGGGAATTGATTTGGTTTGGACATCAGACGGGCTGACTGGATAACAGACTGAGGTATAGACAACCAGGCGAGAACTGGCTGAAAGCTGACGTACACCAGATGAGAACTGGTATAACACATAGGTTAAAACACACGATGATCAGACGAGAACTGGTTACGCGACGACATGTACCAGACGAGAACTGATACAACACTTGAAGAAACGGTGACCAGACGAGAACTGGTTACAATAAACTGCACCAGACGGGAACTGATGCTTACGGTAAACTGCACCAGACGGGAACTGATGCTTACAGAAGGGTGGGCCAGACGAGAACTGGTTACCGGTTTACCAGGCGAGAACTGGATTTTGGAAACGACTGGTTACTGACACGTAACAGGTTTAGACTGTAGGATAATGATCCAACGACAACAAGATCTTCTTAGGAGGTTAAGGTTTTTTTTTTTGACAAGGGTATTGACATGATTCCCCGATACTCCACTCCGGCTGGGGATAAACAACTGACTTGAACAACTTGCCCCAATACACTCAGCTGGGGATAAAAAGACTGGCTTGCACAACTTGCCCCAGTACAATTCAACTTGCCCCAATCTAACTCTTGGGAATACCTGCTCTGAACAGCTTGCTACGAGAAGACTTCGAGAATATTTGCCCCGACATCTGCACGACAAAAGAATTCAATCTCCAATTAAACACCTAACAACCCAGTTGATTTCAACATTCTCTGCGATGACTTGCCCCTGAATGAGCGTTCTAGCGACTTAACCCGATCTGATTATCCACCTGAAGCATCTGCTTTCAAATCTCAACGTTCTGCATAACTGCCCCTGATTAGCTCTCGAGAAGACTCCCTTCTGGTCAACAAACTGCCCCTGCTCAACTGAAGCTTCGGGACTTGCCCTCAGACTAACTGATTCTGAACTTACTGGAGGTCAATGCCTCTGATTCACTAGGCTTCACAACAGACACCATTCTGGTTCAGACTACTGAATTACTCAGTCCTGCTTGATTATTCCTTGCTGGAATTTCTTTCATGCCAACTACTAACCTGCAATTAAAATTGTCTATTTACGAATGGTAATCTTAATGCAGTGGTTATGCAGATTTTGAAAAAAAATTTGAGCTGTCACTCATTTACATGCATGATTGAGTGACGAATGAACCAGAGTTCAAACGCAGTGCTTACGTGGTCAGTGAAAATACAACAAGGATGTGACTAGCAAGTCAAGAAGGAGTCAGGTTACTCGACCTTATCGTAATGCGCTTCAGAAAAACCCTACCTCAATTAGGTCTTTTAAGGGTTGTATCGTGGTCGGGTTCACGGTTCGTGAAACAAAGGATATTTGGCTCAAATTTTGATTTGTACCCACCCCTTCTACGTGATGATCTCCGATCCTAAGGTTCAGTTAACCTGGCACAAGCGCTCGCCTCTTCAAGAAGTATGTTGAATGGTAAGACCTACAGTTAAGGAACTCATAAAGCTTTTCTTCTAGAGTGATAGTTACTCCTTCTTCGCTTTCGGCGTCTGTGTACACGACTTTGACTTGCTGGGGAAAATTTTCTTTTTAATCCCTCTTTTTCATTCTTTTGATTCCCTAATTTTTGCCTGGACTGACTCATTTTGAGTTCTTTTCGATTTTTTTCTTTTTGAAGTCCAGCGGGATGCCCTGATTTTTGCCTAAGTATTAGCTTCCTAGCTTTTTCTTTATTTTTACTTAGAGGGCTTTCTTTCTTTCTTTCTTTTGGAACAAAGTCATGTGACACTGGTTGTCTCGATTGCTCCGAACGGACTGTAACTGTCTCACTCCTGATTGGTGAGATTTGACCTTTTGAAAGGTATAAACTGATTGGTCCTTGGAAGACAACACTCCTCTGTAAGACTTGAATGCTCGGTCAAGCTAACTGACAACTACCCTGCCCCGGGTTAAGATGCGAGGGTTCAAAAAGTCCGAAAGAAACTCCTACTTCTTGGCTCGAAGTGGTTAACAAGGGATTCTCTTCCTTATTTCTCCGGTGTTTGGGGATTTGAAACAATGCCTTGTACGTCATCGGTAAGGTCTCATCTGAAAGCATACGATCATCGGTTATGAGTTTAGTTCGTCATCCTCCCTCCAATCTTTGCTAGTCACAGGGATAAAGTGGAGTGAATAAAATGCAAGTGTCAGTGCAATGCAGTAACTGAGCGACAACGACATGATTGATTCAGAAAAATGCATAGTCACTTTATTATTATCACCATTCGAAACATACAATATTTAAAAGCAAGTAGTAACTAACAGAAAAGAAACTACAAATGCAAATGATAACAAGTCTGAGGGCTGCCGATGCTGAGGCGCCTACCTGTCTGAACCACTGGCTTCTGGAAATAACCCTTCTGAATCTGCGAGCTCAGACATCTGAGGGGTTGTCATGCACAACCAAAACTCCATCTGGAAAGGAAATGCACCCTTTGTCGATTAACTGTTGCACTTTCGCCTGGAAAGCTTTGCAATCTTCAGTTGAATGCCCTGGAGATCCACCATGATAACCACACTGAGCGTGGGGATTGTATCCTGGAGGGTAAGGCTCTGGCACGGGCTTGAGAGCTTTCGGTTCCACCAAGGAATTCTGAATCAACAGTGGAAGAATCTGGCTATACGGCACAGGTACTGGATGGAAAGGAGCGTTCCTTCGTTCCAAGTTGTTACGAGGTCGGTTCTGGTTCTGACGCTGATTCTGATAACCTCGGCCACGAGCTCATGGACTTGCAAGAGGAGCGACATAAGGTTCCCGATGGGGTGCCCCAGGCACAGTTGTCCGTCCAGAATAACGAGACACAGAAGATACTGACCGCTGAGAAGACGGAGAACCAACAGACTTCACCGATTCGACTTAAGGATATCCAACATCTGTCAGGACCACATTGATCATAGTTTCATCTTCAGATTGAGAGCTATAGAGAGATTCAGTTTCACTGGCCTGACCTCTTGAAACATTCGGGATTCTTCCAGTTTTTACACCATACTCGATGCGCTCTCCCGTCCTTACCAACTCAGAGAAATTTGGTGCGGTTTCAAACATTCTTTCGAAGTACGGGCTCTGCAAGGAGTTTACGAACATGCCTTTCAGCTCTTGGTCTAGGAGCGGTGGTTGCACCCCACCAGCAAATTCTCTCCATCTCTGAACATACTTTCTGAAAGATTCATTGTTCCCTTGAGACAATTCTTGCAGTTGCACGCGAGTAGGAGCTTCGTCAAGATTATAGTCGTACTGCTTCAGAAAGGTATTGCCTAAGTCCATCCAAAATCGGATCTGATCACGCTCTAACTGCATATACCAACTCAGAGGTGCCCTAGTCAGACTATCTTGAAAGCAATGAATCATCATCTTGTCGTTGTGCACAAATGAAGTCATTCTTCAGCAGAACATCACCAAATGTTGCTTCGGGCAACTATCTCCTTTGTACCTTTCAAACCTCGGCATTCTGAACTTCGGAGGTAACACTAGGCCAGGAACCAGACACATATCTGCAGCACTAGGAGTAACAACGTCTTTACCTTTCAAGGCTTTGAATCTCTCATCTAATGCACGAAACCTTTCAGCATACACGGGAGCTAATGGGTCTTCATTCTTTGCTGTCGGGACCTCTCTTCGGGGCTTTGGCACAGGGAGGCAAAACCCTGGTAGTCTGAGACATCAACAGAAGGAGAACGTTCACCTCGGACAACAAACTGCTCATGCAGACCTTGGTCTTCAACAGATGGCTGCACAAGCTGAGCTGCAGTAAGGTTGTTTACTTGCGGAAAGTATTCGTCGTGCAGAGATCCATACAGAGGATTGGACGTCACGGTGAAGCCTGACAAGGTATCAACAAACTGGAAGCTGCTCTCTGACATAGCTACCAAGGGTCTTCAGCTGACTTCGATGCTCGATTCTGCTCAAATCTACTTTAAATCTGCTTCAACCTCTTGGTCGTCTTCAATATTCACCTTCAGAACCAAAATAATGGCTGGATAAGAGCTCTGAATAACTGGCGAATGGTATGCAATATGATGCGAAGATGCCTATGCAAATGCAATGCAATGCAACAAATACGGGATCACAACCCCCACACAATCTAAATACTGCTGCACTGGTGACGGAGTACGGTTGCTCTGAAGAGAAGACCAGAATAACCGGTAGGTTGGAAGTCAAGTTTCCTGCACAAAAACCCCCCCCACTCACAGGTGTGGACCTATATCTGACAAGGTACGGCATCCTATGCGGTCGTCAGCGTCACAGACTTTCAGAACTGACGATACGATTCCCAGAAGGAGTGGCATCATCGAGTCCTGAAGAGGCCTCACTTAGCTAACTTCCAAATGATCGGTTCCCAGAGTCGACAATCCTCACGTCTGGACTCCCCTCAGATCCTCAGGACCGGAAAGGAGCACCTCTGCGAGAACCTCGTCTGAGCGCAGATTTTCGTAGGGAACTGTGCCTGCTCAACAGACAGGTTCGTCTACTACTTCTCCGCAACTATATCTAGGTGCATACTCAAGCCCAGGTCCGGCTTCTCACTCAATCATAGAACACCCGTCACACCCCAACAGCAACAGATAATATCAATAGATAAGCCCCAATAGACAAGCAAACAAGCGCTAGGATTGACTCTCTCTTAGGGGACGTTGGATCCCACATGCATAAGGACTATCGCAATCCTTAGCAGCCAGGGGACGTTGGATCCCCAGCAGACTCACATAGGGAACTATCGCAGTCCCCAGCAGAGTCGCCAGCTGTCGCTACTGCGAAAATCGGCGCCGGCTGACAGAAGAGTCGCCACCGTGCGTTATTTATCCCAACGGAGGGAAAGGAAACGCTCGAAGTAAACCTCGCAAAAAACGGGGAAAGGTATGGTCGTCGCAACCAAAACCTGGATTCGGGAGTCGGTTACGCAAGGGGAAGGTATTAGCACCCCTCACGTCCGTCGTACTCGACGGGATCCACGCTTGCTTGGGCTGTCTAAAGGATACAAAACAATCTATCTACGACTACTAAATCTAAACAGAAGGGAATTGACTCGATAGAGCATCGCACTCTATGCCTACGTATTCTCAAGAGAGAAAGTCAGAGTCAACGTAGTTCGGGACTATAGAGAAAATTGGCTCGCCAAGACCTCGCGTCTTATGCCTACGTACTTCCATACTGCATGGAAGATCAGAGCTTTACGTAGTTCAGGCTAACTACGGCTAAACAGGGGTATTCTCACACAGCAGTGAGAAAATCAACTGGTTTCAAAGGTCGGGAACCTATGGGCAATACTACGGCTTGGTCTCAAATGCACTGGGGCAAGAGAGAAAAAGGGTAATCAATTAGTCGTCAGCGGGAAAGTCTCGATCGCACAGCAGCGAGAGAACAGAAAGTCAGTTGTTAGTGTGCTCGCTAGGATATCGCATCCTATGCCTACATATTCTCGTCTGGTACGAGAAATCAGAGCAGCTGTAGTTCGGCTACTTCGGGACCACAGCTCAAATCTCGTTTTATTAACATTCTGAAAAATGATTACAATGAGTGGATGCTGAAAATAAATCTCCTAGGAAATACTATCCTATCCTATCCTGAAAAAATCAAATGAAAAAGTCCCCTAACAAGTGGACTTCTAATTCTATCTCTAAAATCGTAAAATAATCTCTACGAAAATATATCCTAAAAGAAAATGTACTTAAAAAAATATTAAGTCTACACTAATATTTTTTCTCTTTTCTTTTCAACTATTTTCTCCCTTCTTTCAAAATATTTTTCATATATTTTTCATATTTTTTCAATATATTTTTCTCTTTATTTTTCACATTTTTTCAATATATTTTCTTTTCTCTTTCTTTATTTTTTCCACATATTTTTCTCCATATTTTCTTTTCTCTTTCTTTATTTTTTCCACATATTTTTCTCCTCTTAAAATCTTTAAACAAAAGAAATTAAAAAAAATGAAAAATACAAAAAGGGGGGGGGGGGGCAGTTGCTACAAAGGGGGTTGTTAAGTAAAAGAAAATAAAATCAGAACCATATGGGCCCAGCCCACTACTCAGTCAAACAAAAAAACAGAGGAGGGGAATTAGGAAACAGAGGGGGTATGCAAGCAGTCTCGTTGGGCCCAGCCCAACACCAAACCAAGGACACTCGGAGGGGAGGGGGGGTACACTGCGAAACAGAGGGGTGTACGACCCAAAACCGTTGAGCTTGAGGCCCAAACTCGCACGATCCATCTCCCTTCTTCAACACTTTAGAAAAACTAAGAACCCTAAAACTTCTTCTCCGCCGCTCATGGCGCCGCCACCATCGTCTTCACCCTCGTCTCTCTCTGTTTCAATCTTTGTTCTTCCTTGATCTCTCTCTGATTCAAACCATGGCCGATCCTCCTCCGTCAAATGCTCACCAACAACTTCCATCCCTCCATCTTTATGCCAACTCAAATCGATTCTGTCAAAATATATCCATTGCTTGACGAGTTCTGAGAAAATCTTCTGAAGATTGAACGTTCTGTGAGTTGCGTTAACTTCGTGAGTTCCTGAGGAGCATTTCTGGAAATCAATGAATTGAAGAAGCCTTGAAGAAGATCTGGAGGACGTTCTTGATATTGACGAAGATGATGATTCTTGATGAGCGTTTTTGAAGATTTTCTGGAACTGCTGAAGAACGTGAGGGAGGTTCTTGAAGCCGTCTTCGTCGAGGAAATTTGAAGCTCTTTTGTTATATGTTCTTGGAGATGAGTTGAACCCGATGAAGAAATCTGGAGAAGGTTTGTACTAATATTGATTCGAAGATGGTGACGGGAGTTCTTGATCCGGAGAATGGTTCTTGATGGCGGATGCATGTGGATCTGGAAAGTTGAAGGAGGACGGATGAAGGTTTTCTGGCGTTCTTGGAAGAACTTTGATGAACTCTGGTTGAGTGTTGATCGGAGGAGATGCTGATGATTGGTGATGGAAGGAAGTGGACGATGTTGATGATCAGAGAAAGGTGAATTTGTGAGGATTCTGGGGATTTTTCCTGAAGGCTTGATGAATGATGAACTTCTGGGAAACGATGATGAAGGTTGATCGGAGGTTTCTTGATGATGAAAATCCGTCGGAGAAGGAGAGGATTGGAGAAGGTGGTCGGTTGAGATGGAGGTTACTGGGAATGCCCGGTGGAGATACGATCGAAGAAGATGGATAAGGATCGGATTCTGGAGAATTTTTGGGTGTTTTAGGGTTTTCCGACGAGATTGGTGGTGGTCGAAGACGGTTGAGGGTCGCCGGAGTTGTTAGGGACGGTGGTTGCATGGCCGCCGGCCATGCAACCGGTGGTGGCTGGGCGGTGGACACGTGGTGAGGTGAGTGGAGGGGTGCTCTGCGTGGACGCCACGTGTGTGTGCGTGGCAAAGAGATGGGAAGTGTGTTTGTGATGGCGTGGCGTGACGTGAGGTGAAAACGTGGGGCCTCTCTCTTCTTCACACGTGGAACTGCTTGCATTTATACTGGCTTTGAATTCTGGATTGTTCTGGAGAATGCTGGAAACTTGGACAAAAATTGCTGAACTGGGCTTTACGAATTGAATGGGCCCAAAAACGAAAATGCCATCAAAAAAATCAAAAACTGAATCATGATTAATGAAAAATAAAAAGGATTAACACTAATTAACCAAAACCTAATTAATCTAAAAATCAATTAAATTCTATAAAATCCCTATAATATCCAATAAAAACTATTAAAAGAAAAAAATGCTACTAAATTCTATACTACTTAAAAGAAAATTTATTATATTCTATGAAAAAAACTATATTATTTATATCTAAAATTAAAAACATTTAATTTCTATTAACCCTATTATTTATTATTCTAAAACATTATATCCTAAAAAAACTATTAACTCCTAAAATGATTAAAAATCTACTTAATACCTAATATATCCTAAAAATGAATTAAAAAATATTAAAACTATTAAAAACCTATTAATATTCTAAAAAATGCTAAAAATGATTTAAATCTATTAAAAAATCTAAAAATGGTCAGTAAAATCTAGAAAAAATCACAATAACACCGAACGACACATAACACCGCGAGAGCGCACCAAAATAGCCGGTAAAAATAAACGGGCACCGAAATATCCCAAAAATACGATTCTACCTATTTAAACTGATTAAAAAAACAACTGAGACGCGAGACGAGAGCTGTGATCCCGATAAAATCAAATGAAAATGAAAGATGCACTGTATGCGATATGCAGATGCGAATGCGATTATGCGTCGAAACATCGAGCCAGATACGAGACCCGGTTGGTCAAATTTTAGGGTGCAACACTAGGCCAGTAAGTTTATGTATGCGCATTTTATCAAAAACATCGGCGTTCTTTTTCGCAAACAAAACAGATAGATGCTAAGCAAACAAACAAAATTGCTGAAAAGTATACATTTTATTGATAACGAACCCCTGAATGGGCAAAAAATGTTTTACACCAGATGCAAGCTCCTGGAATGAGGAAGCTGCGCAAATATAAAAACACAAATATACATCAGTATATACAAATGTCGGCAATTAGGCGTAGACGAACACCATGAGTTGATCCCTCTATGACCCACTCGACTTCGATACTTCTCCGACGCTTCAGCTTCAGAAGAGATTGATTCAGATAAACGGCCCTCAGGTCTTTCGAACCACTAAACAACGAAAGTCCACACGCGGAACGCAGTCATTTTCTTTTTTAAATCCCTAACTTTTGCCTAAATCGCCCTTTCGGGTTTTCGATTCACCGGGATACCCTTTTTTGCCAAAGTCGTCCTTCCAGGTTTTCGACTTTGCGGGTGTACATTCTTTTCTTTTATATCCCTAATTTTTGCCCGAACCTTTTTCCTTTTTTATGGTTCGCCGGGATGCCCCATTTTTGCCTGGATACTCTTTTTCTTTCCAGCGGGTCATTTTTTAAGCAAAGTATTTTTTAACTGCGTCCGTGTTCACCGGGGATGCAAAATCTTCGCCATCCATCGTGGATAATAATAAGGCTCCTCCCGAAAAGACCTTGCTGACAACGTACGGACCTTCGTAATTAGGAGTCCACTTGCCCCGGTGATCGGAGTGTGGAGGAAGAATCTTCTTCAAGACGAGATCACCCGTCTGAAAGCTTCTAGGACGCACCTTCTTATCATAAGCTTTCTTCATTCTTCTTTGGTACAGACGACCATGTGCAATCGATGCTAACCTCTTCTCGTCCATCAGGTTGAGTTGGTTTAGTCGGTTCTTAATCCATTCCGCCTCATCGAGTTTCATGTCAACCAAAACTCGCAAAGAAGGAATCTCAACTTCTAACGGTAGGACAATTTCCATACCATACACCAGTGAGAAAGGAGTTGCCCCGGTTGATGTACGTACTGTTGTACGATAACCGTGCAATGCAAATGGCAACATCTCGTGCCAATCTTTATAGGTCACAACCATCTTCTGTATAATCTTCTTGATATTCTTATTGGCCGCTTCAACGGCGTCGTTCATCTTCGGCCAGTAAAGAGATGAGTTGTGGTGTTCAATCTTGAAACTCTGACACAGCTCCTTCATCATCTTGTTATTCAGATTCGAACCATTATCAGTAATGATCCGCTCAGGAATTCCGTATCGACAGATGATGTCCCTCTTTATGAATTTAGCCACCACCTGCTTGGTCACATTAGCATATGAGGCTGTCTCCACCCACTTGGTGAAGTAGTCGATAGCTACTAGAATGAAGCGATAACCGTTAGATGCAGTGGGCTCGATCTTGCCTATCATGTCGATGCCTCACATGGAGAACGGCCACTGGGAGGACATGACATTTAACGGGCACGGCGGCACATGAACCTTATCAGCATAAATCTGGCATTTATGACATCTCTTCGCGAATTTAAAGCAATCCGACTCCATCGTCAGCCAGTAGTATCCTGCTCTCAAGATCTTTCTTGTCATAGCATGCCCGCCGGCGTGCGTACCAAATGTGCCTTCATGGACTTCTTCCATGAGCATACTCGCTTCTTTCTTATCTACACATCTGAGTAGCACGAGATCATGGTTTCTTTTATATAGAACTCCATCAGGATTGAGATAAAAATTTCCAGACAGCCTCCTCAGAGTCTTCTTATCCTGGGTTGACGCTCCCGCCGGATACTCCTTAGTCATAAGGAAGGTCTGGATGTCATGGAACCATGGCTTGCCGTCGGAGGCTTCCTCGATTGCAAAGACAAATGCAGGTCTATCAAGACGAGAAAGGACAATTCTTGGAGCTTCATTCCAAAAATTGACTTTATACATCGAAGCCAACGTGGCTAAGGCATCAGCCATCTGGTTTTCGGCCCTGGGCACATGATGGAGTTCCACTCGATCAAAGAACGGAAGTAGCCTTCTGGCATAGTTCATGTACGACACCAAATTCGATTGACGAGTCTCCCACTCCCCTTTAATCTGGTTAATCACAAGTGTCGAGTCACCATATACATCTAGGTTCTTGATTCTCAAATCAATTGCTTCTTCTAGACCCATGATGCATGCTTCATACTCCTCTTTGTTATTGGTGACTGGAAACGTCAGTCTCGCAATGAACGGGATATGGGATCCGTGGGGAGTCGTGATGATCGCCCCAATGCCACTTCCGTAAGAATTAACCGCCCCGTCAAATATCAATTTCCCCTGGGATTTCCTATCTGGCCCCTCGTCAGGCAACGGTTCATCGCAATCTTTTGCTTTAAGAAACATGATATCCTCATCAGGGAATTCAAATTTCATCGGCTGATAATCCTCGATCGGCTGTTCGACAAGGTATTCAGACAATACGCTACCCTTGATGGCCTTTTGGGAAACGTACTGAATGTCATATTCCGTCAACACCATTTGCCATCTGGCAATCATGCCCGAAAGCGCTTGCTTCTCGAAGACGTACTTGATTAGATTCATCTTCGAAATTAGCATGGTTGTGTGATTGAGCATATACTGTCGTAAACGTTTGGCAGCCCAGGCTAGTGCGCAACACGTCTTCTCCAGCATCGAGTAACGAGATTCATAATCTGTGAACTTTTTACTCAAATAGTAAATGGCATGCTCCTTTCTGCCTGTCTCGTCGTGCTGACCGAGAACACACCCCATACTATTCTCAAGAACTATCAAGTATATGATTAAGGGTCGTCCGGCCATTGGGGGTATCAAGATCGGAGGTTCCTGCAGATACTGTTTTATCTTATCAAATGCCTTCTGGCAATCCTCGTTCCAGATAATCGACTGATCTTTCTTTAGCAGTTTGAACATCGGTTCACACGTAGCCGTGAGCTGAGAAATAAACCTTGCAATATAGTTTATTCTGCCCAGGAAACCACAAACTTCTTTTTCAGTTTTTGACACTGGCATTTCTTGTATGGCTTTTATCTTCGCAGGATCAACCTCGATGCCTCTTTCACTCACGATAAACCCCAGTAGTTTTCCAGACCGTACTCCAAAAGTACACTTGTTAGGATTCAGCCTCAACCTGAACTTCCTAAGCCTCTCAAAAAGCTTCAGCAAATTGACCAGATGTCCTTCCTCCGTTTGGGACTTTGCAATCATGTCATCAACATAGACTTCAATCTCCTGATGAATCATATCATGAAACAAAGTAACCATTGCTCGTTGGTAAGTGGCCCCTGCGTTCTTCAGACCGAAAGGCATTACCTTGTAGCAAAATGTTCCCCAGGATGGAATAAACGTAGTTTTCTCCATGTCCTCTGGCGCCATCTTGATCTGATTATAGCCGGAGAAGCCATCCATGAACGAAAATACGGAGAACTGAGCTGTATTGTCGACCAACACATTGATATGAGGGAGCAGGAAATCATCTTTAGGGCTCGCCCTATTCAAATCCCGATAATCGACGCACATTCGCACCTTACCGTCCTTCTTCGGTACAAGCACTATGTTGGCGACCCACGGAGGGTAAGTAGTGACCGCTAAGAAGCCAGCATCAAGCTGCTTTTGCACTTCTTCTTTAATCTTAACAGCCATATCTGGTCGTGTCCTCCTAAGCTTCTGCTTAACGGGAGGACAATCTTCTCGCAGCGGCAAGTGATGGACCACGATGTCAGTATCAAGTCCGGGCATATCTTCGTATGACCAAGCAAAGACGTCACTATACTCTCTTAGCGTCTCGACCAATCTCTACTTGACATCACTCTGCAATCGGCCCCTATCCTGACATTCCTGACCAGTTATTCAGAACCCAGATTCACAATCTCAATCTCTTCCTCGTGAGGCAGAATAACTTTCTCTTCTTGTTTCAACAAGCGAGCCAACTCTTCGGGAAGGTCTTCGTCTTCATCAATCTCTTCTTCGGCTTGATAGATCGGGCAATCGAAGTCGAAGTGAGTCGTAGAAGGTCCAGAGTCGATGTCATCTGTGATGTGGATCCTGCAATAACAAGGGTTAAGCTTAAAACAAGGATATGCAGGTTAGCACAAACCCCATTGCCATTTTATTGTTTTTCAAAACAAATATAAAACAGGAATAACAGAGATCACAACATTTGAATGCGAAGGAAAACGCCTTTTGATTTATTGGTAAAATGCATGTACATAATCAAACAAGGCCCTGACAATAAAACCACTATGCCCCGGGTAGGACATAGGGTTGTACAACAATTGGAGAAAGTAAATCATTACTCTTTGCCTGTCACTTGGATGATATCCCTGATAGACCAGTTGTTGAGGCTCTGGCCTGGTTTGCTTGGCTGGATCCAAGAGTCTAGGTCGCAATCACTGTCTTCGCCGTCTTCAGACACCGCGTTGACACTTTCAAATATCACCCCGCCACTGGTAAACTGGATCGGCCCTTTACTTCGCGACGCACTGTGAGAAGAAGAGGCTTCAGCCGTAGGAGAGTATCCCAACCGGAACTTGTCTTGCTTGTTAGGTATCTCTAGAATTCGCCCCCAGCCTGGGGTAGATCCGGCTTGAACAACGGCCCGGGCTTCCTTGAAGGAAGAGAGAGTCATCTCTGGTTTCTCAGCGATTACAGGAGCTACGTTCTTGACTTTAACAGCTTCGAACGCTTGACATAGGGTTTCGTGGATTTCCCCATCCATCTCAACATATTTGAAGGATGACAAATGGCTCACCATTATATCCTCCTCGCCACATACAGTCACGATGCTACCTCCAACAGCATACTTGAGCTTCTGGTGCAACGTGGAGGTCACGGCGCCAGCAGAATGGATCCATGGCCGACCTAGGAGACAGCTGTAGGCAGGCATGATGTCTATAATGTAGAAGACTGCGTCGAAAGTTTCCGGCCCAACTTGGATTGGTAGCGTCACCTCTCCGAAAACATGACGTTTGGTTCCATCGAACGCTTTCACCACCAGATCACTGGGTGTGCAAATCAATCCACGAGTATCTAGCTTCATCAATTCTTTCTTCGGAAGAACATTGAGTGACGCCCCCGTGTCCACCAACACGTGAGACATAATCGTTCCCCTACACTCTATCGAGATGTGCAGGGCGCTGTTGTGGTTTCTTCCCTTCGGCGTCAGCTCCAGGTCAGTGAACCCTAACCCGTTTCCAGCATTCACGTGGGCTACGACCCCTTCCAACTGGTTGACCGATATTTCCTGCAGTACATACGTGGCATTCAAAACCTTTAGCAGCGCGTTGCGATGTGCCTCAGAACACAGCAACAAATTCAGAATGGAAATTTTCGAGGGTGTTTGATGGAGATGATCCACGATCTTGTAGTCACTCTTCTTGATCAACCTCATGAACTCTTCAGCATCCTTTACAAGTAAGTCCTTCTCTACCCCACGAGAGGTTTCCTCAACAACTTTACTCTTTCCCTTATCATTTATTTCAGCTTTGTTCGCTTTGTCCGCCACAATCTCAGGTGGAGCAAATACTCTTCCGCTGCGCGTGATTCCGCCGACTCCCACTAGGTTATCTACACCCTGCCCCGAGGGTTCCAATTCTAACTTCTGCTCGTTGCAGTAGACGTCTGCCCCATAATGCCATGGGACAGCATTGGTGCTTTCAAAAGGTATCGGCCCAGCCTTGGTGATGGTAATCGTGGGCGGCCTGGGTGCAGAAATGGTGATCGTCCGGCGAGGGATGGTGATGGTGGCAACCTCATCATCTTGCTTCAGCATTACCTCTCCAGATCCATATTCGGCCCTTCGGCTAAACTGCAAGATTCCTTCGGTCATCAGACTCTGAATCCCTTCTATCAACTGTTCACATCCATCAGGACTAGTCGCACAGCCCATACACAGTTCTCCACAGCCCGGAAAGAAGCCTCTCTTCACCAGCTTGGCTTTAACGAAGCTAAGCGGTGTCTTCAGATCCTTGACATCAGTCAATAAATCCAAGCTCTCGTCTTCAATAATGGCATTTACTCCACCTCCCTTATGATTCGGCATAGGGTTCTTCGTGACGTTTGGCACATTATTTGAGAAATTGATGATCTTAGCATCCACCATATCTTGCACCTTGTGCTTGAAGGCTTTGTAGTTTTCTATCGTGTGGCCTGGTGCCCCCGAGTGAAACTCACATGTGGCATTCACATCGTAACCTGGCGGAGGTGCCCCTGTCAAGGGAGCCAGGGTTCTCTTCTGGATTAGCTGTAACTGAAGCAGAGTTTGTAACAGCTGAGCATAAGACATGGGCGGCGTTTCGAGGTGACGACTTGATAGAGGTGCCCTGTTCTGATACTTTCTGTACCCTTGCTGATTCGGCTGCTGCTGCTGCTGTGGCTGGGGTTGTTGGACAGCGGGGATGGTTATGCTGGCCACCTGCTGGTGCTGGCCCTTGCCTTTCCTTCGAGCGTTAGACACGACGCTCGTCTCTCCTTCCCGCCTTTTGCCACCATACGGTTTCTTTCCTCCTCCAGCTGAGGATAGATCACCTTGAATTTTCCCCAGTTTGATCCCATTTTCAACGTGCTCGCCCGTGATGATGAGATCTGAGAAGCTTCCAGACATACTGCTGACCAATTTCTCGTAATAAATACCTGGGAGGGTGGCTACAAACATTTCAACAAGTTCCCGTTCAACCATCGGCGGCTGAACTCTAGCTGCCAATTCACACCACCGCTGGGTGTACTCTTTGAACCCTTTGTTGTTCCTCTGCGACAAGTTCTACAGTTGAACTCGGTTCGGAGCCAAATCACTGTTATACTGATAATGGTGCACAAATGCTTCAACAAGTTCCTTCCACGTGCGCACACTGGTAGGTTCCAGACTCATGTACCATTCCAGGGATGTCCCGGACAAGCTATCCAGAAAGAAGTGCATCAGCAGCTTCTCGTCTTCAGAATGAGCGGACATTTTCCTGTAGTATGATCTCAGGTGGACGCGAGGGCAAGTGGTGCCCTTGTACTTCTCAAAGTCGGGTACCTTGAATTTAGAAGGCACCTTGAAATCAGAAATCAATCCCAATTTGGACATGTCGACACCCATAGTGTTCAGGTTCTCGAAATTCCTCATCTTGTCCTCGAGTGCTTTAAACCTCAGACGTGCTTCAACAGTCAGCTCTCCTTCAGCACCTTTCTGTGAGAACAAGTCTTCTTGACGGTCTTCTAACCATGGCTGAGGCCCATACATATTTCCAACACCTGCGTTGCTGTTGCCCAGCCCAACATTGACATTAGCTTCAAAATTCCCGTTACCGACGCCAGTCGTATTACCATTGAGCCCCATGTTAGCGATCACATTACCGTTGGCACTACCGTTCCCCCCGGTCACGGGGACACCATTCTGAGGAGTTTCAACAGGTGGAGGGGTTGGAACAGTCCCACCATGGAGTACACCATTGCTGTCAACCCTTGAAATCAGAGGTTGGACCAATGTTCTGAGCTGATCCTGGCCGTTGGCAACCACTTGCATGAGCTCCATGAAGCGGTCCATCCTCTCTCGGAGCTCCTGAACGTCAGTCTGCACTTGTTCCATTGCTCTAGCTTGATTTGCTCTGGTCGGATAGCAGTGGATTGGCCTTTGATCAATCCTGGAACAACCTGAAACAACCTGTATACACAAAAGGGTTAGAAAAACGACAAAGTGCTCGTTATGCAAATGCTTCATGCGAATGCAAACGTGTGTCTGTGCGTTAGGGAGGTATCCCTCGATCCTAGTGCCTGAGTGCCAGTGCTGATAATAAGAGGTCCGAGTCCAGTCATGGAAATAACATCTCATATATATGAAGAAAGCCCATCAAGGCGGTATACAATGTCACTGAGTACAAGCAGAATCAATAGCATGACCTCGACCAACAAGCCTGGTGATGGCCAGCATACAACAATGGTCAAAACAAAAGGATTACAAACATAGTCAAGCACGGCCACGGGCGCGGAACTCTTCTAACAGATTCCTTATTTCTGCATGATCAGGCCGGGTGAGCAACCCTTTGACGAGTAACTCCCTCTGTGTAATAGTGTACTGAAGACCTTCAACTGAGTCTTCCCATGCTCCTTCGCCGAAACAATCTTCTAACTTCCGCTTCTTGGATTCAAATGTCAGTTTATGCCCCTTCAAGTTAGCAAGAGCCTTATTGAGCAGGCCTTCAGCGGTATATCTGCGAGTGGTTTCTTCATCAAACCTCTTCTCACTAGCCTTCACCTGGGCTTTCAACTTGGAGATCTGCTGCTTCAGCTTATCCTCCCGTTCTTTGACGTTCGCTAGGGCGGCCTTCCAATGTTGATTAAACTTGGATATTCTCCGGTACGCTTCATCCAAGTGCTGCTTCTTGGTGGCCAGTACGTCATTGACGGCTTTGAAGTCCCGACCTAAGCGCTCACGCTCAGCCATCTGCTTAGTCAAATCCGTCCCTAACTGGTTCACCAGCTCTGTTTGCCTCTTAAAGGAATGAACGACTTCGCTTCTCTCGCTTCTGAGCTGAGCCAATTCTTTCTCCAGTTCTTCATTTGCCTTCTTCAGCTCATCTCTCTCAGCTAACACCTGATTATGCTGCTGAATAGGCACGGTGGTAGGCTCTTCAATCACTGGAGGGATTTCTGGCTGGGCAGGTGGAAACGGCATCCTTATCATATCTGCTCGGGCTCTGATCCAGGTCACATACGGAGCATAGGCTTGGCTATTGCTTTTCCCTAGCAACGGCTTTCCCCGCTTACAAATACCATTCCAAGCATGTTGAAGCTTAGATAACATATCCCCCTCTAGAAGACCAGTGAGGTACAGAGATTCCTGCACCTCTTCATCCTTCGGCAGAGCTCTCAGAGCATAAGCAAACTGTCGGACCAGCAGAGATGGATTATAGTTGATACAACCCTTCCTGCCTATCAAAGGCACATTCGGAAATCCACTACAGCTGAAGATAATCTCAGTACCCAACCTATCTCTATCGAACCAGGCAATATCCTCCGCTGACAGACTCATCAAGCGCTCAGACCACTCAGTTGTGGCTGCAGACGAAGCAAAGGGACCCTTCTTGGGTAGGTGACTATCAAGCCATTTATAGAGCAGGGGTACACAGCATGAGACATTCTTACCCCTTCTGTTCTCGTTTTTGTAGTGGACGGAATGATAAACATCTCCAATCAAGGTAGGGACTGGATTCCCTGATGCAAAGATGTGAAATGTGTCGAAGTCTACAAAGTCGGGCATATTGGGGAACAGAATGATGCCATATATGCAAAGAGCGAGAATAGCGTTGAACACGATCCAACAACCGTCTTTGGTGCACTGCTGAGCTTTTCCCACTAAGAACTGCAAGGAGAAACCGGGAATCCTGTTCCACCTAGACAAGACCAACTCGGAGGCATCCAGATGAAGTGAAGGAGCTAGACTAGCCAGATTAGGCTCAGCATCCAGATGAACAAAGGGCATATGACTCTTGATAGGCACACCTAACAAATCAACATACTCTTCTAGTGTGGGTGCGAGAATAAAATCCTGGAAAGTAAAGCATCTCAAAGGAGGATCGTAGAACTGCAACAGGGCGTGCAACCCATTCAACTCAAACACAGAGGGTTTACGAACCAAGCTGAGCAGTTTCCCATAAGACTTTCTGAATTCACCTCTCACAGAATCATCTGCCAAAGCAACCAAACCAGTCAGCTGAACAACATCAGGAGTGGGGAGCTTGTAAGCCACAGTCTTCCTCAGAGAACCCATGACAGCACAATAGAAGGCAAGAAAACCTGAATCGGGGGAAACAGTAACTGCACCATATACACGCGTTAATGAAATGCGAATGAGTATGCAAAACAATGCAAAATGCAATTATGCAGCAGGAGATCAAGACGACTGTGCTGTTGAGGTGATGCAGGTTCTGTATCAACAAAACCACAATACTGCTCTGTCAAGAACAACCCTATCTCTGATGAGAAGAAAACCCTGATATCGAACCATAAATTCTGCTCTGTCAAGAACAAACACACATATGATAATAAGGACCTCTGATACAGGACCATAAATCTGCTCTATCAAGAACAATCATACATCTGATAATAAGGACCTCTGATACAGGACCATAAGTCTGCTCTATCAAGAACAATCATACATCTGATAATAAGGACCTCTGATACCAACAAAACTGATTCACTATCAAGAAAACCAGGTAGTCTGAAGGTTAAGGTTTCCTGCAACAAACCCAACCCTGCTCACAGGTATGGACCTAAACTGACACAAGTTCGGCATCCTATGCGGTCATCAGCGTCACAGACATTCAAGAGGGGTGATACGATACCCAGAAGGTGTGGCATCACCATCTCCTGAAGCGGCCTCACTCAGATGAATTCCAAATGATCGGTCCCCAGAGTCGACAATCCTCCAAACTAACAACCCCTCAGGCCCAAAGGGCCGGAAAAAAAGTCAACCGGGAGAACCTCGTCTGAGCGTGGATTTCATGAGACACTAGTGCCTGCAAAGCAAGCACGTGCCCACTAATTTCCACCACTAATGCTAGGTACACTCAAGCCTGGGTCTGGCTTCTCACTCATCAGAATGCCCCTCCTACAACAGCACAGATAATCATATCATACTGAAAATAAAGTGCGGAAAATACAATGCGATAAGTAAACACAACCCAACAAGTAAACATACAAGCGCTAGGATTGACTCTCACAGGGGATGTTGGATCCCCAAACTGACTCGCATAAGGGACGTTGGATCCCAGGAAACTATCAGGACTCCCCAGCAGAGTCGCCAGCTGTCGCTTCCGCGAAAATAAGGTGCCGGCAAAACAGAAGAGTCGCCACCTTTCGTTATTTGTCCCTCAGAGCGGGAAAGGAAACGATCGGAAAAACCTGACGAAAAATGTATAAGACAAGGTCATCGCAACCATTGTCTGGGTTCGGGAGTCGGTTACGCAAGGGGAAGGTATTAGCACCCCTCACGTCCATCATACTCGATGGGATCCACGCTTGTTGTGTTTATCTGACGGGTTGGTTTCGCTATCTACCTATCAAGACTGGCTTAAAAAGAAAAGAAAAATGACTCGGCAAAGCGTCGCGCTTTATGCCTACGTATTCTCATCAGAGAATGAGAAATCAGAGTCAACGTAGTTCGGCTAACTACGGGTTACGGGGAAGGTGGCTCACCAATACATCAATATTGTGCCTACGTACTCTCAACAGGTATGAGAGATCAGAGCTTACGTAGTTCGGGATAATACGGATTACGGAAATTCAGATTCATCTATTTTATCGAGTAGGGTTAACAAACAGTTCCAGCAGTTTGGTGTACGCAGCTCGACCCTTGGAGACTTAGGCGTTACCGTTTGCGATAGAACTGAAATTTAACGACACTCTTTTCTTCAGAAAAGCTTCCTTTGAATTATGGGCCCACGGGGCAAAAAGGTTTGAAGTTTGTTTTCTGTCTTTTACGGAAGAACTGTTTTTTATGGATGTTTGCAACTAATATCGCACTAGATACTATGACCTGAGAGTGAATGCGTCGCATGTCACCCAAAGGGTACCATACTAAACATCCAGAGTGTTGAAAAGAAACTCTCCAACAATCCTTTCTCAGATAGCTTAAGGCTCGTAACGTACGACGTCAGCTAACCTTTATTACTGTATTTTGATTTGTTTGAAGATAAGAAGAGAGAACAGGCTCAACTAAGGGGAGATTATCAAATCCTAATGTTGTCATGCCAAGGATTCATCCTACGGTTGAGGTTTGAAACATGGAACTCCTAGAAGTTATCATGCATAGGTTTCAACCTAAAGTTGTAATCATCACTTCCTTATCAAAGGAAGTGAGATTCCTAGGGGATCATGTCAATGATAAACAGAAACAGATAAAGCATCAGCTTAAATAGTAAACAGTAAACGACTGTAAAATGCATGCAATGCAAGTGAGGGAGGAAATGTGTGTGGGGCATCAGCCTCCACAAGCTCATCTCAACCTCAAGCCAGATATGAATAACTGTAATCATACAGAAGAAATACCAGGCTATCAAGTACACACAAACCATATAGGCAAGGGAGCTGGGCTCTACCGAATACCAGCAAGCAAAGCCATACAGTAAAAATACAAGCAGAGGGAGCAACTCAACCTCTAGTGCAATCATGCTCCTAGCTTAAATCAATATAAATATGAACTTATTCTAATGCATCAAGCAAATCAAACAAGTCACATCAACACAGTTGCACAGAAAGCAAACAGGCAAGAAAGAAAGCAGATCAACCACTCCTACAGCTTTACAGCAAAGCTCTTTTGACATCAGTTCAGTCCACAGTCTTCAACTGCTCTTCAAGGCTATCATCTTCAATAGCAGGTATCAACTTGCTTCTCTGAGCTTCCAACACATCCATATAAGTATCAACTTATCCCTGTCCTTCAATTTCAAGCTTCAGCTCTTCAGTAAACTCCACCTTCAGGCCTCAATGCACTAGACTCACAAGTATCAACTTGCTTTCCAGCCTCAAGCTTCAGCTTCTTCATTCAATCTCCAATGGATTCGTCTCACATGTATCAACTTGTTCTTCATCTTCTTCAAGTTTCAGCCCTTTCTTCTTCAAGCAAGGAACTCCATCCTCTAGCAAGGGAGAAAGATTCATCTAACAAGAGTAAAGTTTGGATGATTGGTGGCAGAGTGAAGACCAAAGGTCACCACTAAGCATCCTATCATCAGAGAAAGGGACCCTCAAAGGTTCTACCAACTTGTAAAGAGCCACACATCCTACCAAAGGAGGGATGAAGCCTTCACAAGGGGACCTTGCATCATAGGGGAGAATGGAAGTGATCAACACCTTCCATGTTTATGAAAGAAGAGAATCTATCTAGAAGCTCTGCCTACAAACCCTAATCTTAACACCTAATCAACACTACACCAAAAGAAGGGAAGATCTTCACATCCAAACTTCTTCAAGCACTCCATTGCATCTTCTACTTGCTTTCATCATCATCCAAGAGCAAGAGAGGCAAAACCCTAATCTAAGGGAACTAAAGAAGTCATTCTAGTCAGATTAGTGCATTAGAATCATCCAAAGTTAGCACCTAAACTAAAATCAAACAAAAATAGTAAACCACATTATAAATTCCTACAAAAATTCCTAAGGGACCCTAATTCAATCATGAATCTACCATATAAAATTCATAGGTTGAATCATCCACCAAGTCTTAGAAATAAAACCTAAATCATAAGGTACTAAGCATAAACCCTAAAAAATGGAGCTCCTAAAGTTTCAACTAAAAACTACCACTTACATTCATCACAAAAATGTGATAAAAATCTAATGGGAACATACATCTCCATGCTAGCTACACACAAAAATTCAAGGCAAGAATCATCACCAAATGCTCAAACCAAATTCAACAAAACAAGGTATCAACTATGATTATTTTAATATCAATTAAAATTCAACAAATGCAAATAAAATCAAAATGCATGAAATATTAATATTTTTTTATCTAAAAAAAACTAGATTCAATCAGAACACAAACCAGTAAAATTTCAAGAAACCATAAAAACCGGAAAAAGTTCTAAAGGCCTAATTCACCCCCCTCTTAGGCATACTTTGTATTTACACCTTCAATAATCTAGTAGCGGAAATCAGTGAAGTGTTCAAGAGTGTTCCGGGTTCGATTTGTTTGTGCATGAGATCAGCCGGGCCGAGGGTTTGAAGAACTGAAGGTTATTCAACAAAGGGGCTGGAATCAGAGGTCTACTCACAACAATCGGAGAACTTGATTTGACTCGAATCAAGGAGCAAGAAGCGATAGCATCATCAACTTCAAGAGGGCTTAATTGTACATTTTGCTTATCAATTCTTGTATAAACATTTCTACATTACAGGTGATATCTAATATATTGATCTCAATTCTATTATTAGAATTGAGGGCAGACGTATCCCGAAGCGAGGACGGCGAGGGAACTGCCTCAACAAATCTTTGTCTCCTTTACTTTTCAGCACTTTCAATTTTGGCTTAAAATTTAAGTGATTTTAGTATAAGCAGTTATATCATAAGTTGGGTTGATTTGAGTAAGTACTTGTTACTGTTTTGAACTTTAGTGCAACAATACATTGCACAAGGAACTTAAAGCATCTTACTCAAGCCAAACCACACTTGGAGTGTATTGCACACCAAGTGTTTGATAAACTGCCTACACCAAAGTTTACTTAGTCCATTTGCCTACTTTGTGGGTATTATAGATCATTGGTACTAGTTCTACTAATAAGTGGTAAAATCAACTGATAGTGTGACTAGTGTGTTGAATCAAATTTTGTTTATTATCATTTCCATAAGGCTAGACGCATATCCGGTCTTCTAATAATTGTTCGTTCTTAGACGTAATTTTTCCACGACAGCTTCCATAAATTTAAAACAAATATTTTGAAACACCAATTTCTAATTGGTAGCGCCGACTGATTTTAATTGGGATCTATTCAACCCCCCCTTCTAGATCCAAGTCATTGTCTAACAACAAATCTCTACAAACTGCTACTTTTCAAAGCCATCATGAAGCGGCAAGAAGGAAGCTCGTGAATAATGTCAATGCAGAATTTGCTACTGTTAGTGAAGCCTTGGATAAGAATGGAACACCTTTGAAGATCATTGATTGAGAGAAAATATAGGCCACAACTTCTTTTCGCCATATCGATTCCTTTCTTCCAACAAATCACTAGATTGAATGAGATCATGTTTTATGCTCCTATTTCTCAGAACAATCGGTTTTGGAAATTAAGCTTCACTCGTGTCCGCCGCAATTATTGGAAGCTTTAAACCTGTCTCTAAATCATTATACTATGAGAGACCATAATTAAAATTCGGAAGCAACATATCAGAATTACATAAATTGGGTCATGGTTTTAGTAAGAATCAAGAGTTGTCAGCAAATTCTAAACATAATCAAACATTCAAGGAGAAATCAAAATCGAATTCAGAAAGAAATCAAATGTGCTTGAACATGTTTGGACCGAAACGGAAATAAAAGCATCATCATAAAAACATGTTCCCAGTAGCCTATATCATTTCCAAAATAAGTTCTAAACATATTCAGAGCGATGTCGATTTGTATCCAAGACAAGAATTTGTTTTGAAATCATAACACTTAATGCACGTATGCTTATAAAAGGATGATATACATACACGAGTTGCAGTAAGAAAAATTCACACCAAAAGCAATAAAACCACACACAAACACACACGAGTTGCAGTAACATCACATACAGCAAAACACATACGCATTGCTGACAAAAAAAAAATCACCACTGCAACATATACACTCATACATACAATTTTGAAAGAACATGCAGCAAGGGAGCTTGAAGCATCAGTGCCCGCATACAATAGACATACACACACGATTTGTAAAAGGGACGAACAACATCGACAATAGACACAAGATATCAAAAGCAGTGAAGGATACAAATCAATACCTAGAAATCGTTATTTGTCGAATCGTCGCGCCGACATTCTTCGAAGCAATTCAGCAAAGAAGAGGATGAGAGAATGAGGAAAGTATCTGACGAAGAGGGTGGAAAACACGTAAGAATGAAAGTAGGGAGAGAAAGGAAGAGATTGAGAGGAGTTGAGCGAGAAAGGCGATGATGAAAGGAGGGTGAGAGAGGGCATGACGAGCGAGTGAGAGTGAGAGAGTACAAAATGATGTTGAACGTTTGAATACATGTTGTTTTGTTGGCCGATGAGCCTTGTTCTTTTTTCCAGCCCAAATGTACTCTTTTATTTAGCATCCTCTCTCAAAAAAAAAAGAAAAATAATGTTTTGGCTTAGCAATACCAACCCATTATATTTTCTCTTCACACCCCTTACCTCAGACTTGCACCCTTTCCTTCTAAATAGAATTTATTTTTTATTTTTATTTTACAACAAATTTTTAGATATAAATTTATTATATAAGAATAACTTTAATTAAATTTTAATTTTTTTAAGCGTTGAAAATCTAATTGATTAATTGAAATTATATTTTAGAAGAATTTTGATTAATTAAGAAAAAATTTAGTTGATTAGATAGAATCCTAATTGATTAGTTAGAACTCTAATTAGCATTTTGATTGGTTAGCTGCAATTCCAATTGATTAATTTTATTTGGTTTCAATGTTAGCTTTGACTTTTGTATTTACAAGTTCTTAGGAAAATCTTAATGACCGTCAAGGGATCCTGACATGTGCTCTCAATAACTTTGCCTTACTTATGTTCCTTTAGGGTGTTCTGATTCAATTCTATCCTCAATGATTTGAATCAAGACAGACATTGGATCAAACTGTTGCATGATAACATTAGCGTAGGTTTTCCCTTGATCATAATCTTAGATCTTTAGAATTAGGTTAGATTTTCCCTTTCACTTAAAACTAAAATCTCTTATCTCAAAAATCCAAAAATACATTAACTGTATCTTTAACCTTTTCCAAATTCTAAAAAATTGCCTCACAAATCTCAAACCTTTTTGCCTTCTGGATTTTCCGTTTAAAACTTTTCAAAAAGGGCGTGCTACCTAGCATCATCCATAAAAAAATAACAAATCAAAAACATTTTCAACAAGAACCATGGAGTTCTGATTCCGTCTGGGATACGTATGCACTAGATTGTAAATTCATACAAACTCAATAATAAAAATCTTTTCTTTTCCCTCAAATATTCATCCACTTTCCCTTAGTAAGCTAGAGGATATTGAATACCTTTCATGCCAAGACAACTTAGATGGTTCCTATCGAGTATGATGGATGTAGGGAGTTCTAGTACGTTTTCCTTACATAACTGACTTTCGAACCTAACATGGTTGTGTCGCTACTGCGAAAAAAGATGCCAACAATGACAGAAGAGTTGCCACCTATCATTATTTATCCCAAAGGAGGGAAAGGAAACGATCAGGGGAAACCTAGAGAAAAGTGATAAGATCGGTCATCGCAACCAAATCTCGGGTTCGGGAGTCGGTTACGCAAGGGGAAGGTATTAGCACCCCTCACGTCCGTTGTACTCAACGGGATCCACGCTTGTTTTGTTTATCAAAAGGGTTGTTTATCTATCCAACTAATGGTCTGGGTCAAAAGAAAAAGGAAAGGATAGGACTCGATAGAACATCGCAGCTCTGGGCCTACGTATTCCCTCGTGCAGTGGGAAAGTCATAGTCAACGTAGTTCGACTAACTACGACTAAAAGATGGGGGAAGGTTTCTCGCCAAGATATCGCATCTTGTGCCTACGTACTCTCAACAGGTACGAGAGATCAGAGCTTACTTAGTTCGGGATAACGAGAACACTGGTTTGTTCGTCTGTTTTATCCGAGTAAGGTAAACAGGTAGTTCTAGCAGTTGGTGTATACAGCTCGCTTGTTGGAGACTTAGGCGTTACCGTTTGCGGTAAAACTAAGAGTTAACAATACTCTTTTATCTGAAAAGATTTTCTTGATTAACAGTGCCCCCAGAGGCAAAAAGAGGTTTCAATGTTTGTGTTGAAGTCTTTTATTAGAGAAGTGTTTTGAATGAATGTTTGTAATTCATATCGTACTAGAGACTATGACCTAGGAACGAATGTGTCGCATATCTCCCTAAGGGCATATACTAAACCCTCTAGGTAATTGAGGAGAAGCCCCCCCAAACACCACTTCCCAAGTAGCTTAAGGCTCGTAACGTACAATATTCATTAGCCTTTATTATGTACTTTGAAGTTGTTTTGAGATGAGAAGAGACAAGGACTCTAAGGGGAACTAAGTCAAAACCCTAATATTATCATGCAAGATGGTCCTAAGGTTGAGTTTAGAAAGGGAATCTATCCTACTGTTACCATGCAAAGGATTCAACTTGATGTCTATCATCACTATACTTAAACAAGGAAGTGATAATTCCTAAGGGAACATGTCAATGGAAAGGAAAACAACAGGAAATCCTCATGATTATTCAACTGATATGCAAAATGTGAATGAATGCACATGAAATGCAACAGTACAAGCAAGGGAGGACACCTCAACCTTTAATACAAACAAAGAAAACACAAAGGGAAAAGAAACAATCAAGCAAAGGGAGGAAACCTCAACCTTTAATGCAAACATGGTCTTAAGAGAAAGAATGCCTACACATGCACTTCTATTCTAACTAATATGCAAGGGAGATGATGAATTAGATAATGGGAAAGCAAAAGGAGAACTAAACTCACTAAGTTCCATGTGTATCAACACATGATTCCATAAAGGTTCAAACTTCTTATGGAATGCACATGGTTCTTCCTAAGGAAGAACTAGGCTCTCACAAGAAGGATCCTAAGATCAAAGGACATATAAGAAGGAATGATGGGAAGTATAGTGTGAACCAAGGGAACCCATTATTTTCAATGTGTATTAACACAAGAATCCATCAAAGGTTCAAACTTCTTATGGAATGCACTTGGTTATTCCTAAGGAAGAACTAGGCTCTCACAAGAAGGATCCTAAGATCAAAGGACAGATAAGAAGGAATGATGGGAAGCATAGTGTGAACCAAGGGAACCCACTATGTTCAATGTGTATCAACACAAGAGTCCATAAAAGGCAAAACTTCTTTATGGAATGCACTAAGTTCTTCCTAAGGAAGAACTAGGCTCTCACAAGAAGGATCCTAAGATTGAAGGACATGGAATGAGTGTACAAAGTACTTGAGTCCATCAAAAGCTCAACCTCTTATGGAATGCACTAAGTTCTTCCTAAGGAAGAACTAGGCTCTCACAAGAAGGATCCTAAGATTGTAGGACTATGAGGCATTAGAAGAGTGTGGAAAAGAATCATGCAAACCAAGGCAAAAGGATCACATTAGGGAGAGAAACCATTCACTATATGCTTCTAAGGAACCCTAAATGCAATGTCCTAAAGGATGCCTAAACTAAGCAAGCTATGAACATGATAATAACTTGAAAATTAATATAAAAATGCTTCAACATGTACATAAGATGAATATGCAAGGATTAGATGCACAAGTATTGCAAAAAGATCACACAGAAATGCAAAGCTAGGCAAAGGTAGAGTTGAAAACACACCAAAGTCAGTCAGAATGCAAAATCTACCAAAAGTAGTAAAACACATCTAAAAATTCTAAGAAAAATCCTAGGAGACCTCCTTGGTGTTAGGAATCAGGGGTCCAAATTTGGGAAGAAAATTCTAAGTCTAGATATGCCAACAGAAGGAAAAGTCATGAGGTACCCTATGCACTAGGCCAAAAGAGAGGGTTCTAAAGATTTAATCCAAAACCTATCCAAATTGTATTAAAAATCAGAGAGAAAAATACACAAAAATCCATTGAGGTATCCACAATAAGCAAAAAAAACTCGATGAGTTTATTTGGTGTTTTGATAAGTAAAGAAAAATCAAGAAGTGAGTATGTGCAATTTTTCTATTTACAAAAACACATTAAAAAGAAAATACAATATTATATGGAAAAAGAAATGAAAAATTCAATTAAAAAATATTTAAAATCAGATGACATGTCAAAATATGCAACAATATTTTTTCTATAATTTTTGGAGGCATTTGAGTATTTTTAAAGAATTAAAATACAAACTGAATTAATAAAAGAAGTAAAAGAGAAGAATTTGAAATTGAAAAAAAAAGGTTGGTGCAAATAGCAAGGAATTGATGTTGTTTTTAATGGGCTCAGACGCGTGGGGTGTGTGAGAAGCAAAGAAGCCCAAGTCCAATCAGAAATTCCCTTGGTGTAACACACCGTTTTATTAAAAGGGAGTCAACATGCTGAGACTTAATCCTGGCCACTTGATGGAGTTTGAGTCAATGGATCCTAAGGCTGATGTGACGACACACACGCACCAAGACTCTATACCTAAACTGAATGCAATCTTAGCCATTCATTCTGGATGTGGTCAATTAATCCTAGGATTCTTATGTTGCCACGCAAGCATCTGAAGTTCAACAAAATGAGACTACAAATCGTGGCCACTGGATGTAAGGCTAGTTCACTAATCCGAGGGATATGATCATGCCACACCATCATCAGAAGATTTAAAAAGAAAATGGAGGGAGAAACCAGACGCCGGAGCACGGCGGCTCCGGTCGTCTTCTCTGATGGGAATGCAATAGTACCAAATTCACGAGTTCAACAAAACTTGCAATTTTTTACATCAATCAACTCGTCTCATCGTGTACATCAACATGCCATGATTATTTATCCCTAATCTCCTAAAACAAACCCTAACCGCAAGTAACAAGATCAGAGGTGTTATTACAAATCAACACTAACACGCCTGAAATTAATCCAGAATCCTTCTACCAAACCTAAGGAGCAAGAATACACTAAAATGGCGTGCAATATGTACATGTATGAAGAGAATTTTGGAAAAGTTAGTTACTCAACGGAGCACCTCCGTTGGGTCTTCAATTGAGGGTGAAGCTTCAGCAAAATCAACCAGAATCCTTCCCTGAACCTTCTTGGAGCTTCTAGCAATCTTGATTTGGCCTGAAACTTGATCAATTGCAAAAAACGATTTTCACTTCTTCTTCACTTTTTTCAACTGTTTTCTAACTATTTTTGGCTCCAAATTCTGTTGTGAATGATTGTACATGATCAAGATTTTATATATTTTGGATATGGATGGATAGAAAGCCCAATTATAGCCTGAATAAGCCCATATGAAAAATCCAATTTCAAGGTTGTGGTGAACTTGCAACTTGTGAAAACAGAGCTTGCAATGCCTTGAACTTGTTCCATTCATGTTGCTGGGGATGAGTGTGATCCAATGGTGGAGATTTCTGCCTTGTTTGGATCTTAATGGAGTGAATTTGATATGTAACTTACACTTGAAGAAACATGTGAAATGCCATGATTTAGAACCTCAATTTTAAAATCTAAAAATGCCATTGTGTTTAGAGTATGTAATGCACTCAAAATATGCACAAATTTGCACAAAGTTGGTCCATTATGATTTAATTTGATTTTTGGCTTTTAATGACTTTTTCATGGAAATTCCTTCATTCAATCTCCCATCCAAGCCAATTCAATGGTTCCTTGAGGTTTGGTTGAGCAATTGACCCCATTTGGAGAAAGTTTGATGTTGGAAAGAGTTTCATTTGAGTTGTGCAAAGTGATGAAATTGATCTATAATAAAAAGTGGCCTATAATCCAAGTTTCCCAAAATACCCCTTCCTTGCAAGAGTCATATCTTGAGCTCTACAAATCAGCTTGAGGACTTCTAGTAATTTTTAGAAAGCTAATATGATAAGGAACAACTCTTATGTTTGGGTCAAGGATAGGAGAGACATCCTTCTAGGTCAAAAATGGCATGGAAGTTGGTTGACTTTCATGGACCAAAATCACATTCATCTGATGACCTGTAACTTGTCTGCTTCATAACTTGAGTTCTAGAAATCCAATGGAAGACTGATAGTACTAAAAAGAAAGCTAAGAACATGCTCTACAAGTCTCATGTTGGAGTCAAGTGAGGTGAAACTTGTATCTTGAGATATGTGGTCTTGAAGTTAGGCATTAAACTGGGGATTTAACACTGACAAAGCTTAGCAACCCTAGCTTAGCAACTTCTCACACTCTTGATTCTTGATGAATTTGTCTTGAAATGGTATATGACATGTCTCAACACAATTCCATGATCACAAAGAATGGAATTGAGTCTTAATCTCCTTCCAATTCACTGTTGACTTAGGGTTAACCAGATGAAAACCCTAGCTGCACCACCTTTGGTTGTGGCCTCTTGTAATGGATATAATGACTTGTATAAGCTCATCAATAACCATCAAGGAACTCAATGAGCTCTCACAATGCTCTCCATCCATAACCATGGACTCATAATCCTCTGATGACTTTCACTGACCCCTAAGATAGGAGACGCACCAATCTTAACCATCTGCTTCTTTAATGGGCTTTGACATTCCTCTGATGATAATAAGCACTTGATAACTTGAATAAAACCTCTTGATTAGGCTTAGAACCTTTGACAACCTCCCCTTAATGAGCATAACTCTCTCAATCCCCTGCCACATGGACAATGATGTGCAAATGTTAATGTTATATGAAATGCAATGAAACATAAGCTAGGTAAAGAAAAGGTTGGGCAAATTTTAGGGTGCAACAGGTTGCGATGACCATACCCTATCCTTTTCCCCGTGGGTTTTCTCGACATTTTCCCTTTCCTCTATGGGAATAAATAAAGTTCGGTGGCGACTCTCATAAGTCCATTCGTGATCGTGCTAACCTTAGTTTTGCGCATTGCGAAGATCATATTTTTCGAGGTACGACAGACTCTTTACACAAAGTTTCTCAAACTGAACCAGAAGCTACTATTACACCAACGACTCTAAGCAAGCATATGAAAAGATCTTCTAATTTTGAAGAACTAATTCTAGGAGGTAACACATAACGTATCAGAACCATATCCTCATTTAAAATATTTGAAGAAATGCTTATGGGATTGGTCTCCTCGATAACACCTACTTTCATTGATGAATCACTTATAGGCACATACTAGATTCTGGAAGTGCAAGAAGAGTTGAATAAATTCTCTATAAATGATGTACGAGATCTTGTGCCAAGACCCAAAGGAATCCATGTTATTGGAACCAAATGGATGTTCAAAAACAAAGTTGAATGAGAAAGAAGAAATGGTAAGAAACAAAGTCAGGCTAGTTGCACAAGGCTATAGTCCACAAGAGGAAATTGACTATATTGAAACCTTTGCACCAGTGGCTAGGTTAGAGTATATTCATCTCTTAATTTCCTTTGTTATAAATCATAATATTATCCTATAGCAGATGTTAAGATTGCATTTTTGAATGGGTACATAACTGAAAAAGTTTATGTACATCAACCTCATGGCTTTGATAATCACAAAAACTCAGATTTTGTTTACAAACTCAAAAAACCTTTATACTGTCTAAACCAAGCTCCTAGAGCATGGTATGAAAGACTAAGCAAATTTTTTTGAAAAATCATTTTACAAGAGGGAAGGTAGATAAAACCTTGTTTTGTAAGATATTCAAAAATGACATTTTAATTGTACAAATTTATATAGATGATATTATTTTTGGTTATGCTAATGTTACTCTTTGCAAAGAATTTACTAAGTCTATGTAGGCAGAATGTGAGATGAGTCTGATAGGAGAATTAAAGTTCTTTTTGGGGTTCAAGTCAACTAAAGCTCAGAAGGAATATATATTCATCAAAGCAAATATACAAGGGAACTTCTGAAGAAGTTTGACTTGTCAGAGTGCAAACCGGCCAAGACTCTAATACATCTAACATACATTCTGGAGAAAGATAAAAGCAAACAGGTAGAACAAAAGTTATATATAGGTAAGATTGGCCTTTCTTATACTTGACCGCTTCTAGAGTTGATATTCTATTTAGCATATGTCTTTGTGCTAGAATCCAGTCAGATATTTATATATCTGAAAGGTACTACTAACCCTGGTTTGTTTTATAGAAAATCCAAAAATTACAAGTTAGTAGGTTATTGTGACTCAAGGGAGCCTACAAACCTATCTCTGATGTTTTATAGATGTTATTATCCAGTAAAATTGTTCATCAAAATACATGGATTTGTTATCATAAAAAAGGGGGAGATTGTTGGAACATGTTTGGTTCTACAACTATCCTTGAGTTTCGATGATAACAAAGTGTAGAGAATAATTTTATACTCTAACTAATTTTCTAACTACACATATAATAGAAAATATATTCTGACTCTGAAAACTACCAGACTCTGAACAAAAGACGCACTTTCAACCAAAGGATCAATCAAAAGTGTGTTTACAAGAAAGTCAAGCATTTGGAATGACAAGTCATTGCTTCTGGAAAGAAACTATCCAGATAGACCTTGATAAAGACTATGATTATTCGAACATTTGAAGTCTTAGAACTTTGAACTCCATAGACTTTGAAGTTTCATTCTCACCAGGTTCTGAAGACATGTTCTAAACTTACTCAAGCTTCATTAACGTTAAAACAAAGCCTCCGACTAAAAGTTTATGTCCAAAAGTCAACGAGTGATTTAAGTGATAGAAGTACAAAATAAAAAATATACTTTTATTGAAAAGTATTGTACTCTATACCTACGAAGTTCCTTATATCCCATCATCCTTACCAACTCTCTGTTGCAAGCTACATTCTAAGGTTTTAAAATGAAGTGACCTTCATAAAATTGTTATACTGAAGATATTACAACTTCACCCTCCAATGGATCTATGCTTTCCTATATAAAGAAGTCTTGGAAGTTTGGAAGAGTAAGAAGAAAAAATTACAAAACTGCATTAGACTTCAAAACACTCTTTCGTGAAAAGAAAAAGAAAAATGTTTCACTCTAAGAAAAATAAAACGTTCATACACGTTTGAAGACTTTCTTGAAACATTTCTTAAGTGAATTATTTGTTTTGAATTTGTGTATATGCTTATTTAGAAGTATATTGTAAACATAACATTGTTATCTTAACCTTTAGTTAATTTTTTTAAGAGTTTAAATTTAGTCAGAATTCTCAAGAAATCATTAACAGTTAATCTTTAAATTGCATTTTTTTTAAGTGACTAGATTATAATCAGAACACTCTTAACACTCAAATATATATAAATTTGAGGTGAGAAATAAATCAAAATACTTCATATCTTATTAGATTATGAGAGCGGACTATATTGTCTCGTAGACATAGTATGACTCGTAGATGCAATGTTGCGAACTTAGATCAATTCGGAATGGAAAATATTGTCTAATAGACATAATATCGGACTTGTAGACGCAATGTCGCGAACTTAGATCGGAACACAAAATTACAAATTTTAGGGATTGCAAGCTAGTTAGTAAAGATTAAACTATATGTCCAATTGGAATTTATATTTCATAGTACTATATTTTTTTCCAACACTATATACTTACGCAAGTTGAGCATTAATGATGATAATGAATACGAAAGTACACATTAGATTTTGAAGTTAAATGCAACATTAACTTGTCGACAATGTGATAAAAAGAACAAGGAGTTAAAATTACTAGGAGTAGGACCCCCTCAATAGTCAGTTTCTAAATCTGGGTATGCATGCATGTAGAATCCGATATAAGTGGGGAGAGGAGTGGGTATAGTCTAGTTCAACCGTGTGATGCTTACACTACACAGAAACAAAGATTGTCACATTAATTTTGATGAAGTGAAGGGTCGTTTTCATCTTTAATTTTGTTTATAATCGGACATGTTTCCATTCATAGCTTTGAATATGCCCCTCTTGTTCATCTATTTTCTTTTTGTTTTTATGCATTTGGGTACATGTAAAACCAACCCATTTTCAACATTTTTAATTTTGTTTTCATACTTCATTTTGTGTAATAAGTAAAAATAACAAAAAACAAAAAAATACCTTTTAAAGAAATCTTTTATATTGTCCTCACATCCAAATCCAATACATATAAAATTAAGATTAATCAAAATTCAAAATAATTATAATTAAAGTTATTTTTTGATTAATAAATGATTTTATTTTTTATGTCTCTTTTTCAATTATTATAATTGTATATTTTTTTTAATTTGAACCATTTTTAAAATTATAACGTTATCTCCGAAATGATTTGGTCGACCCTGTTAAGAGTGAGACTAAAAATCTCTTTAACTTAGTGTCGCTACTGCGAAAATAAGGTGCCGGCAAAACAGAAGAGTCGTCACCTTTCGTTATTTATCCCACAGAAAGGGAAATGAAACGATCGGAAAAACCTGACGAAAAGGTATAAGACAAGGTCATCACAACCATGTCTGGGTTCGGGAGTCGGTTACGCAAGGGGAAGGTATTAGCACCCCTCACGTCCATCGTACTCGATGGGATCCACGCTTGTTGTGTTTATCTGACGGATTGGTTTTATCTATCTATCTAAAAGTCTGGTTTGAAAAGAAAAGAAAATGACTCGGCAGAACACAACAGTTCTATGCCTACGTATTCCCGCTTGGAACGAGAAATCAGAGTCAACGTAGTTCGCCTAACTACGGGTGAAAGGTGGGGAAGGTTGCTCGCCGAGATATCGCATCTCGTACCTACGTACTTTCACACGACGTGAAAGATCAGAGCAAACGTAGTTCGGGCTAACAAGACCACATGTTTGTCCTTTTTATCCGAGTACGGTTAACAAACAGTTCCAGTAGTTGGTGTATGCAGCTCGACCATTGGAGACTTAGGCGTTACCGTTTGCGGTAGAACTGAGAGTTAACAACACTCTTCTTATGAAAATGGTTTCCAAGGATTAAAGGTCCCAGCGGACAAAAAGAAGTTTTGATCTTTGTTTTCTGTCTTTTACGGAAGAAGTGTTTTTTAGGGATGTTTGCAACTAATATCGCACTAGAGACTTGGACTTAAGAGTGAATGCGTCGCATGTCACCCAAAAGGTACCATACTAAACACCCAAGCTGTTGAAAAGAAACTCTCCAACAACCCTTTCTCAAGTAGCTTAAGGCTCGTATCGTACGACATCAATTAACCCTTATTATTGTATTTTGATTTGTTTGAAGATGATAAGAGAAAGGACGCGCTAAAGGGGACTAATCCAATCCTAAAGTTGTCATGCAAAGTTGATCCTATGATTGAGGTTAGGAGGGAGCTACCTAATATTATCATGTCTGGTTAGAACCCTAATGTCTGTCATACAGTCTCTTGAACAAGAGAAGTCAGAGTCTCTAGGGGAACATGGCAAAGGAAAGCAACAGCAAAAGAAATAAACTGAAAGAAATGATTGTAAGTAAAATGCATGCAATGCAGCAATACAAGCAGAAGGAGACAAACTTAACTTCTAGAGCAAGGAGGCAACAACAACACAAACACACAGGCAAGGGAGACAAACTCAACCTTCAGCCAACAAGCAAAGCCAAACAGTAACAGACAAGCAGAGGGAGACAGACTCAACCTCTAATGCAGACAAGCAAAGGGAGCCAAGCTCAACCTTTCAATGCACTTAGGCCTAAATCAACTACATGAAAGCCTATTCTAGTGCAACACACCAAACAAACAGTCACACAAATATAGTCAATCAGCAAACACAGCAAACAAAACAGCAAACCAACATCTCAACAGCAAAGCAGTCTTCTAGCAGTAAAGCAGCCCAACAGTCTGTAGCTATCTTTCAAGTCCAATTTATCCATCAAGAGGAAAGAGAATAAGGCCTTCACCTTCAAGCTTCAACTTGCTCCATCAAGAGATGAGAATCAACACAAGGATTATTGCATGATGAGGGGAAGCATGATGGAAACCAAAGGAATCCATCATGGCACTCAACCACTCATCTAAGATTGGTATCCTCAAAGGTTTTACCTTTTGTGGTATGCCACACATCCTTCCAAAGGAGGGATGAGGCTTCCACAAAGGAACCTTGCATCATAGGATGGGAATGGAATGCACACAAAGCAAACCACATTTGTGAAAGGAAAGATCAACTTCTAAAGGCTCTAAAAAACCTAATTCTACAAGCTCTAAAAGCACACCTCTAAACGGGAACCAATGCACCAAATTAAGCCTTACAATTAAGTCTACAGAAGCATCAACATGCCTACGAAACCATCAAAAAAGATTTGGAAACTTATCATGAGCTAATGGCCACTTTTGAAGTTCAACTAGGGGAAGCACTATGTGAGAAGCACCCTAAAAACTACCTAAGTATTAAATCTGATTAAAATACTAAATCAACCTCTAAAAATATATGAATTTTTATAAGGGATCCTAAATGTTTTGGGAACCTAGGGTAAAAGGATCAGAGCCTAAATCAACACTTAAGGGCACTAAAGAAATCCTAAACCAAAAGGTATCAAATGAAGGTCTAAAAGGGGAAGCCTCTAAAAACCTACTCCAAAACAGAACTTAGAGTTATCTAAAAATTAGGATAAAAATCCTACAACCTCATCAATGAGTCTACAACCAGCCAGCAAAATCTCAAGATCAAATTCTATACCAAAAAGGAGTACCAAAATC